>LPNX010487140.1:129267-288422 GCA_001517045.1 Pseudotsuga menziesii
ACTGACTAGCAGTTGACACAAGGATGGGAGATCCCATACCTCACCAAGCACGAGCAGACAAAATACTAACTGAGGCTCCTTCATCAACAATGCAATGAGCAATTGTATAGGGTTCAACTTTGATCTTTATCTGGAAAGGTGCATGGGAAGGAAGGCGCGGCTCAACTAGGCTATCCCAATCAAAGGAAGCAATCTGAGGGCTTGGTGGGGGTTGATCCAAAGCAAGTTCAGTGCCCCCTTGTTCAGTAAGTTCTGAACTGGCAGTGAAGAAAATGTGACTAGTAGACACTTCACTCTCCAAAGGAAGAGTGGGGTTGATCGATACTGGAATGGATTCAACCGCTTCATGAAAATCACTCTCTGAAGGGAGAGTGGGATTGACCAAAGATGACATTGGTTCAATCACATGAGGATCACTCTCCGAAAGAAGAGAGGGATCGACCAAATATGAGATTTGTTCGACCACTTGATCAACCAAAGGTTGAGTAGGATGTTGAGAAACTATAGGGTGTTCAGAAGAACGAAATCCATGAGTCTTGGACCACACTCTTCGCACCTATGGGATAGCAGGGAACAGATGAGTAAGGTGATCTCCCTTGCATAGCACACAAGGGAACTTAAGATGATTCTTCGAACGACCAGTTTTCTCAACTGAGTCAACATGACTAGCAGTGGATGACTATTTTCTCTCAACATGACTAGCAGAGGATGAGAGTTTGCCCCCAGCGTGAACAACAGAGGCTGGGTGACTAGGTCCAACCTCACTAAGAGAGGCTGGTTGTTGAGAGACTCCATAATGTTCAAAAACGGTATGACCATGAATCCAAACTCTTCGCACCTCAGCAATAGAAGGGAATTTATAAGTAAGGTGGTCTCCCTCACAAAGCTTGCAAGGAAACTTGAGCTTGTGTTTTGAACGGGTAGACTTGCCAACAGTGTCAACATGACTCGCAGTGGTTGACGGGTTGTCCTCAGCTTGAAACACAGAGGCTGAAAGACTGCCCCCAGCGTGCCTGGCAGAGGCTGAGAGACTAGGTCCAACTTGACTTGCAGAGGTAGGACGGGCACCATCAACATGAACAACAGAGGTTGAATGGTTAGGATCAACATGCTTTGCAGTAGTTGAGTGTGTGCCCCCAGCGTGAGCAACAGAGGCTAGGTGAATGGATCCAACGTGAACACCAGAGGTTGGATGGGGAGGTTCAACTTGAACACCAGAGGTTGAACGAGTGCACTCAATGTGAACACCAGAGGTTGAGTGACAGGATCCGACATGACCTAGAAAGGTTGGAAGGATCCCACCAGCGTGAACACCAGAGGCTGGATGGATGGATCCAACTTGAACAACAGAGGTTGGATGGGAAGGTTCAACTTGAAAACCAGCGGTTGAACGGATGCACTCAGCTTGAACACCAGAGGTTGAGTGATAGGATCGGACATGACCTCAAAAGGTTGGAAGGATCCCACTAGCTTGAACACCAGAGGCTGGATGGATGGATCCAACTTGAACACCAGAGGTTGGATGGGAAGGTTCAACTTGAAAACTAGAGGTTGAACGAGTGCACTCAACGTGAACACCAGAGGTTGAGTGACTAGATCCAACATGACCTGTAGAGGTTGGATGGGTGCCCCCAGCCTGGACAACTGAGGCTGGGTGGTGAGGTTCAAATTGACTTACAGAGGTTGAACAAGTGCCCCCTTGCTTATGTGCTTTCTTCCTATTCCTCCTTCTTTTACTCCTTTTAGACTGTCGGTTACTAGTATCAGTACTTTCACCGCATGAGGTAGAAGGAGGAGGAGAACTAACTACAGGTGAAGGGGAGAGAGCGTTTTGATGCCCTTGATATAAGGTGCTTACTTGAGAAGCATAAGGAGCATTCAGGACAGTTGGAGTGGAAAACAACCACATCGGTAGCCCTATGGTGAATCCCGGAAGATTCAAGGTGGCCATCAAGGGAACACCAACATTCCCTGTGAGAGGAATAGGACAAGGAGTTCCCATTGAAGGGATCTCTTGGTTGGTGTTCAAAGGGGTGTTAGCCATAGTTTCAAAACAAGAGACAAAGTCTAAGGTTGATGATCAACCAAAATTACAAAGAAGACACCTAAAGGCCCACTAAGTACAGACAAACCACACAGCACTCACTAAAAAGATCCTAGAGTCTCAAGCAATCTAAACAGGATATAAAGATATACCTTCCAGAAGAAGGATGATGAACAGTTACTTGGCATCCTTGAGGGGTTCTCAGGCATAAGCAGAGGAATCACCCACCACCCTCCTGCACTTTCCACAAGGGTTACCTTCCAAGTCTGTCCGAGGTGAACCAAAAATAACCTTCCGGTTTACCTGTGTATGAGCCCTAAAAGACAAGAGACTAAAGGCTACCTTGATAATACCTACTGTCTGGGGGGACAGTCGCAAGCCGAACTCGTACGCATGGGCAGGGTAGCTGAGCCCGAAATTCTACCTAGAAAGAATCCCCAGATGCATAAAAGTCCTGAGTTATGCTTTGACAAGGATTCAGAGGGTTATCTCCTCTGTCCAAGCCTCCACGCGGCCTCGTGCTTAACTCCCGTTTGAGAGGAGCTTCCCAGATACAGTGATAGAATCAAGGATTTACCTAGTGAAAGGTCCACTACGTCTGAGTTTTATAACTTGTGGGAAGTTTACAATTCCTAGCCCACAAGTCTAGCCTAAGCTAGTTGGTGTATGGCCCTTAAAAAACAAAACTTACTAGTAAATTTTAAAATTATACATTCATTTTAAAGGGCTGTTTCTTACTCAAGAGGAAATGGAATGGTAAACTGGTGGTGTTTTGACTCAAAAAATGAAACAAAATGACTAAGCAAAGAGAAATGAGATGCAAAGAAGAAAATAGCTATTCTCTTTATATTTTCAAATAACTTGAAAGCCAAAAAAGATCAAATCTTTTTATATTTTTAAAATTTTTCAAAAACAATGCTATGCTGTGCAATCTAGACTAACAGCCTAATCTATATGCATATAAAGAAAACATGTTTTTGTCTTTTTCTTTTATAAAATGTAAAAGAAAAATCAGCCTATAAACTAATGCAAACAAGTACTGAAAGCAAAGCAAATAGACAACTACTTTATACCCCAAAAAACAAACCCTAGGTTTCCCTAAAGTTGAATATAAACCTATTTTAAAAGGAAAGCTTACAAAAGTAAACAAGCCAACACTTTGGAATGAAAAGACTGAGCATAAAGACTGACATAAACAAAGGTCAAAAAGTCCCAAGCATCAATCTAAACCTACAAACAAAGGCTGCTCAGTACCTTGTCCACAAGGTCAAACCAAAGAAAGAGGTAGGAGGAAAAGCAGCAAAAAGAAGTTCTTTTTAATTTTATTTTATAAAATGAAAAAGAAAAACTACCTACAAACAAAGCATGCAGATAAAAATAACAAAGCAAAAGGAACTTTGCTATGCAACCACCCAACAAACTCTAGAACCAACTAAAGTCACCATAAACCCTACTTGGAAGAAAGGCTTGTATAAGAGACAAGACAACTATTTTGGCAAGGTGAAGTAGACCAACCAAAGAAGGAGGAAAACAACATCCACAAGCTTCTGAAATCAAACAAAGGCCACTAACCGAGGCTGATCAGAAACAAAAGGCCAAAAAGAAAACCAAGCAAAGGAGACAGGTGAAAGAGCAAATAGTAAATCCTAATGCTATAAAAGGGGCTTACCACATAGATAAAGAACAACAAAAATAATGACACAAACTCCCTGGATTCATGCACCTGCAGAAGACCTTAACAGACCCACCATGCACCTGAAATGCACTATGCTTTGGGTAAAATTGGATCTAATAAAGCAAACAAGCAAGAATTACTCCAAGCAAAAAGACTCAAAGGCTTTTGAAAAAGCAGGTAGGGTGATCACCAAAAGTCTTCAGTCAAGCTACACAGCATTCATAAAGAGACACCACTCACAAACAGGGATTACTTGAAGAAGGGAACAAGCAAAAACTGACTTAAAAAATCCTAACTTCCAGGTATATACGCGACTGTCTATAAGGGTAGGTCACGAATGATACGCGACTGTTCAATGCAGCAACTCGTGCATACAAGACTGTATTCGCGACTGTCTAGAACAGCAACCCGCGCATAGGTAGCAAAATCCCAAAAAGGTCAAAAAACTACCATAAGAAGGCAGGGGAAGTGTGTAATCAGACTGAAAAGGTGTTCCTAAGTGGCAAGAAGGACCTGAAACAACGCAAAAAGCTGAAAGAAATCAAGAGAAAAACCCCAAACAGACAAGGATAGTCCCCAGCGGAGTCGCCAGTTCTGTTGTAAAGGAAAGTATCCTATGGCTAGGGTTTAAGAGACCATCAACGTACTGGGGTTGAAAGAGAGATGCACAACGTTCAGCAAGCATATAACAACAAGTTTCAGAGATGAGAAAGATCCACACCTGATTAACTGAAGGCTGATCCAAGCTTTCTCTTCAATCCTCTTCTTGCTCCTCTCGCTCCAAGAGACCTGCAAAACAAGTTATACCTTCCTCAAACCATTATGACCACATATAAACAAATGATAATCAAATAAATCTGAAATAATAATCTGATTAACATCATAATCTGATCATAAACAGAGATTCAATCACACATTGAACAATGATTTCAGAAGAAGAAGGACATCACATCTTTATTAATCTTGAAAACAAGTACAAGTATACCTTCTCTTCAAGTTGGCACCTCACGAAACCTTGATCTGGATCTGCTGCTTCTCTTCTCCAAAGAACTCAGCCTCCAAGCTCTGCAACACAAGGGGAAGACCTCCAAGGCAAAGGTGTGGGCAAAGAGAGTCTCGATTCCTCCAGCATAACAATGCAGAAATTCAAGTCCCCCTTCATGGACCTCCCTACCTCTATTTATATGATGAAGAAGAGTTAGGGGCGAAGCCAAAGTGGTTACAACTGAAGGAGTCAGTTGTATAACTACCCAAACTAACTCAAAAGGCGTGTTTTTATGTTTTAATGTTAAGAAATAGATGCGCGACTACGAAGGAGAGAAACCCGCACGTGATACGCGAGTTTACACAAGAGCAATTCGTGCATGATACGTGAGTTTACACAAGAGCAACCCACGAATATATGCATGCGCGACTTGCAAAACACAAGAGTCGCGAGTGATGCACGGGTTGCACATAAGGAGAGTTGTGCATACACAAAAAAATGCATTTTTAAGGTATTTCTGTGCATTTTCAAACTTTGTTGTCTTCTGGAAAGTTTTAGCTAACTAAAATACCTTTCCAATGGCGTAGAAATGAGGTCAAATGGAGTTATAGAAATCAATATATGGGTCCTCCAAGATAGGTGTTTTTTCAGTGCTTTCAGTGAAGTGCCGACATGCGACGAACTCATGGGAAAGTGGTCACAGGCAGATATGTGTCATTTTGGGCTATAACACAAAACACAATATGTCACTAAGTTTTGCAACAAAGACAAAAAACTTTTTGCATATAAATTGTTACTTAGCTCATGTATTTTCCAAGATCATATATAACTTGTTTTATGTTGTTGTCAAAGTTGTATGGGAGATATAGAGTTAGAACACACTGTAGCAAAAAGAGAATCATTATTTCTTTCCAAATAAGAGAACAAATTACTAAAAAGATGTATATCGATATGGAAATATAACTAAATAATTACCTTAATGAGTGCATGTCAGTCATGACTTTTAACCCCACCAAATTAACCCTTTTCATTAAGATATTTTATATGTTCGATGAAACCCCCATTGGAAACCTAATTTTTTGATTGACCTCTTTTACAACATTGCTTTGTTTCTCTATCAATAACCATGGAAGACTAATATTTAGATCTCCATCGCCATTAGAATTAATCATTCGCATTATTGACGTCCTCAATGTCACTACAAATGTTTCGAATCATTTTATTTCTTAGTCCTTTCGTCTTACATTTCCCATAACATTTATGTTACATTCTTCCCTATATGCATTGTATCAAACAAATGAGCCATTTTTAAGTGCTCATAGTAGGGAAACCTAGTCAATTGTATGGGGTAACTTTTCATTCCTCATGGAATCCCATTGATGCCTTAACGACATTCATAAAAAATAAATAAAATCACATTAACAATAATTAATGACAACTACAGTAAACAAAATTCACTAAAAGAAAAATTCATAAGATTGCATATGATACATATACAATTTGTATATGTTGACAATTTATATTATAATCAAACTTCCATAGGTGAGATGTTATTCTTTATGGTTTTTTTCCATTCTCTTATTTATCATTAAATTTTGTTTTGTCAATAGTTGGATACCTATGGTTCTTAGGGAGGAAGCGCCTATACTCATCAAACACCTCCTTTCCTAAAATTCTTGAAGGATGATATTTTATCCTAGAACCACAAAATAGACATGCAAATTTACCCTTTGTTAGACCACCTGCAAGATATATATATTAATGTAGAAAAGGGTTATTAATTTTAAAATGCATGATATTTTCAATAAATTATATAATATTAAAGTGCAACAAAAAATTACATACCCCAAAAATGTGTTAACCTGGGAGCATCATGAATTGTCCATTCAAATATTCCATGGAATTGAAATTGATTTTTTCTTGTTGGTCTAGAGATGTCATACATAGTGATGCCAGCCCATAACTCTAGTAGCTCATCAATAAGGGGTTCAATATATACATTCATATATTTGACATGGTAATTACCTAATTGATTCGAATATAAAATTATATGTAGTTATATGTCCTTATATATAAAATATATTATCATGCAATGAAACAAAGAAATGAAATATTACTTTAAAAAAATTTCAAACTATTTGAATACCTAGAATAATCATTTCCAACATTGTGTGCTCTCTCTTTCTTGACATCCAAGGAGGAAGGTTATTATTTATAACAAAAACATTCCACATTGAGTAAGCAGAACATATCTCTCCAAATGGATTGACACCGTTAGTTTCCAATGAAATTTTAACATTAGGAGGTTCTTCTTTATAAATTAGCCATTTTTTAAAAGTTCTTCACTTCTATTATTTGCATGGTAATCCATAAACTGTGCTATAGTTTGGCACCTGAACAGTCATTGGAAACATGGAATTGTGGGAATATAACAAATAACTTTGTGAGGCACCTTTTTTGTTACTTGATCACTTCAATATTTAGTTATTTGACACTGTAAGAATTCATTTTTTTATTCATATTGTCCACGATATCTAATATTTGTTAGTTTTTATACTTTAATTCAATTTGGATCTTTATCTGTAAGAATAACAAGTACATCAAGATATCCAAGATAGAAAATATACACAAGACACAAAGATTTTCCTCGGGGAAACCATAAAGGAGAAAACCTCTCAAACTTCCTCATAGTAATTATGTCAGTAATACAATATCACAAGATGGCAAAAAATAAGAATAGGAAGTCTTCCGCAAATCTTTGTCTTTCCTCTTGGTCCTCTCTCTCACCTAATGTGAACTTGTGAGTGAGTGAGTATGTGTATGAATGAGGGAGGATGCCTCCCTATTTGTACACATCAAGTGATTGAGCTAAAACTTAACTAGGATGACCTATTAAGCTTGTAGGGATTAATTCACTTAGGGAGACTTAAAAATACATTTTATTATATTAATCTTGGGTACTACTTCCTCGACTAATAATTGAGGGTTTACCTCAATGACTATACATAATAATGACATCCCAACTGGAGGGAAAACATCTCTGATGGGGGTACAACAATATACAATGATAATATACAACATAATATCTTATGTAGTTATAAATACAACAAAACTCCCTTTTAACTAGGAAGGTATTATCTTGCCACAGTCATCAACACATATGGACAAGTCATCATCATTAATGCTGTAGTCCTCATCTTGTCAATCATTGATAAGTGACATCTCTTGGATCTATCCTTCATAAACAGTTTCTACATAGCTAGCCCTGTCTCATGTGGGTGTAGGCCTAGTCCTCATTTAGGTATTTATCATAACCACGAGCAAGCCATCTCATAGGTACAACCCAATACCATATATTAAATTTCCACTACAATTACTTGCGTCTTTTACCGTCATCTCGTCGCATCTAGATCATCTCATCATCCCACATAGAGAGCATCCCAAATGCACACCACCTCCATTCTACCAGTATAGGAGAACACCAAGGCTCATTACGTCTCATTGAAAACCTGTATCTACCACTATGCAATAATATCCTAGGAGCACACCAAGTGCATTACATCTCTCCATGGTCAGCTTGCGTTCTACCAATATAGGAGCGTGCCAGGACTCATTACATCTCGAGGACAACCTATGTCTACCACTATGCAAGAATATCTGAGGTGCACACTAAGTGTCTTTGTGATCGATGTACCTCTCATAATATCCAACATGGGAACATGTTAGGACTAATTACATCCAGGGATAACCTGCATTCTACGCCAGGATTGATAAAATCCAAGGATAACCTTCAAGGAACGATTACATCCAGGGATAACCTGTGTTCTATTCTAGGAATTATTACATCCAAGGACAACCTTGCAGGACTTATTACATCCAAGGACAAACTGCGTTCTACACAAAGACTGATTACATCCAAGGACAACCCGACATGATTTATTGCGTCTTGGTATAACCTATGTTCTATACCAGGACTAATTACATCCAAGGACAACCTGTATTTCTTCCCATTTGAGATATCGTTCTAGTGCATTTGCATCTTTTGTTTTCTTTTCATCTTTAGCATGGGAGCACTCCATGACTAATTACATCTAAGGACAACCTACGTCTTCCACCATGCAAGAGCTTGTCACTCCCTCTTTACCAGGACCTCAATTTGGATTACACCAAGTCTCACTTTGAAGTATTCAAACTTCACTATGGCCAATGTATTGTTCAATACATCAACTATATTCTCATCTGTCACCACGTATTGGAGCTTTACTACTTCTCTCTACACCATATCCCAGATACAGTATGCCTTGACTTGTCATGGAACACCAGGTTCTCCGACAACTTCACACAACTTTGGTTGTCACAAAAGATACAAGTTACCTCTAACTTGAGATCAAATAATTCAAATAATACCTTTTGAAGCTATACTACCTCACAACTGCCGAAATGGATGTAACATACTCTGCCTCGACTATACTCAAGGCCACACATGACTGCTTCCTCCTAAACTAGGATATCATACTGGATCCCAAACCAAATAAACATCTCGATGTGCTCTTCCTATTAGTGGCACTACCTTCCCAATCCGAATCAACATAACCATGCATGCTAATATTTTGATTCACATCATAATTTATCCCATAGTCAACTATACCCTTCAGGTGCCTCAATACTACAATGAAACAAAGAAATGAAACATTACTTTAAAAAAATTGCAAACTAATTGAATACCTAGAATAATCATTGCCAACATTGTGTTCTCTCTCTTTCTCGACATCCTAGGAGGAAGGTTATTATTTTTAACAAAAGCATGCCACATTGATTAAGTGGAAAAAATCTCTCCAAATGGATTGACACCATTAGTTTCCAATGAAATTTTAACATTAGGAGGTTCTTCTTTATAAATTGGCCATTTTTTTAATGTTCTTCAATTCAAAACCATTTGTAGGCATTCAAAGAACACCATCTTCACTTCTATTATTTGCATGGTAATCCATAAACTGTGTTATAGTTTGGCACCTAAACAGTCATTGGAAACATGGAATTGTGGGAATATAACAAATAACTTTGCGAGGCACCTTTTTTGTTACTTGATCACTTCAATATTTACTTATTTGAAATTGCAAGAATTCATTTTTTGATTCATATTGTACATGATATCTAATATTTGTTAGTTTTGATACTTTAATTCAATTTGGATCTTTATCTGAAAGAATAACAAGTACATCAAGATATCCAAGATAGGAAATATACACAGTACACAAAGATTTTCCTTGGGGAAACCATAAAGGAGAAAACCTCACAAACTTCCTCAGAGTAATTATGTCATTAGTACAATATCACAAAATGGAAAAAACCAAGAATAGGAAGTCTTCTACAACTCTTTCTCTTTCCTCTTGGTCCTATGTATTACCTCATGCGAACTTGTGAGTGAGTGAGTGTGTGTATGAATGAGGGAGGATTCCTCCCTATTTATACACATCAAGTGATTGAGCTAGAACTTGATTGGGCCGACCTATTAACCTAGTAGGGATGACTTCACCTAGGGAGACTCAAAAATACATTTTATTATATTCATATTGGGTACTACTTCCGCGACTAACAGTTGATGGTTTACCTCAATGCCTATACATAATAATGAAATCCCAACTAGAGGGAAAACATCTCTGACGGGGGTACAACAATATACAATGATAATATACAACATAATATCTTATGTAGTTACAAATAAAACAAAACTCCCTTTTAACTATGAAGGTATTCTCTTGACACAATCATCAACACATATGGACAAGTCATCATCATTAATGCTGTTGTAGTCCTCACCTTTTCAATCATTGATTAGTGACATCTGTCGGATCTATCAGTCATAGGAAAATTCTACAGATCTATCCCTGTCTCATGCCGAGTGTAGGCATAGTCTTCATTTAGGTTTTTATCATAACCACGAGCAAGCTATCTCATAGGTACAACCCAATACCATACATTAAATTTACACTGCAATTACCCACACCTTCTACCGTCATCTCATCGCATATATATCATCTCATCATCCCACATAGAGAGCAGCCAAGATGCACATCACATGTCCAACACACCACCTGCGTTCTACCAGCATAGGAGAACACCAGGACTCTTTACATATCAAAGACAACATTCATCTACCACTATGCGATAATCTCCTAGGAGCACACCAAGTGCATTACGTCTCTCGATAGTCATCCTGCATTCTACCAGTATAGGAGTGTGCCAGGACTCATTACATGTTGAGGACAACCTGCGTCTACGACTATGCAATAATATCCTAGGTGCACACTAAGTGTCTTTGTGATCGATGTACATCTCATAAGCTCCAACATGGGAACAAGTTAGGACTAATTACATCCAGGGATAACCTGCATTCTATGCTAAGATTGATTACATCTGAGGACAACCTTCAAAGAACAATTACGCCCAGGGATAACCTTTATTCTATGCTAGGAATTATTACATTAAAGGAAAACCTTCCAGGACTTATTACGCCCATGGAAAAACTGCATTCTACACCAAGACTAATTACATCTAAGGACAACCTGAAATGATTTATTATGTCTTGGGATAACCTAGGTTCTACGCCAGGACTAATTACGTACAACGACAACCTGTATGTCTTCCCATTTCAGATCTATTCTAGTGCATCTGTGTCTTTCTGTCTCTTGTTATATTTAGCATGGATGTATATGTAACTTTGGAATGTATTCACTTGTATATTTCATGTATTGTACCCCGATGTTTATTCTGAGAAGTATATGTAATGTAATTGAGTCATGTCATGCCCCGATGTTCCTATCGGGAGATTCTATAATGTAAACAAGTCATGTCAATTCATTTTGGGTAACCCTCCTATTGATCAAGGGTTGAATTCCCCACAGTTCCAGGGAACTAGGGTTATTAGACTCTCCTAGAGAAGTCGTCCCTAGCAATTTATTGTCAAGTTGGTAATTAGTATAAATAGAGAGTGAGTCTCTCTATTTATCACACACTCACTCACACTCAGTTGGAGTGCATAGATGAAGAAGAACAAGACACTGGGGATAGGAAGAAAGAGGCTACTGTTGTTGGCAGATCATCTTACTATTTTGGGGTTTTGCTTTTGGTGTTGATTCTATCTCTAAGGAAGTTTTAGGGTTTTCTCCATTTATGGTTTCCCCGAGGAAAAAAATTGTGTTCATTGTCTCTTGTGTTTGATTGTTGTACTTGTTATTCTCTCAATTAAATATCCTAACATAATGCTAGCTTTAATAATAAAATTCTAACATGGTATCAGAGCTAACCTAAGAAGAAGACACTATGAAGCTACGGAAACTAGGGCTTCCTACTTTGTGTATCTCTCTCCACAGTTTTTTAGAAAAAGAAGGTTTGATTAAATCTCCTCCCTAGGGCGCATCTTTCTGTCGAAGTAGAATCCAATTCTGAGCTTTTTCAGTTTTGGACCCAACACTGCTGCCAAAAATTATGGCTTTCCATAGAAGTATAATATTTCAGTGAGCCCAAGCCTATATTGATCTCCTCCTCAAAATCGAAGTTTAAAGATCAAGATCAAAGCATTTGGTTGGACAGAACTCCAGAAAAGCCAAACCCTAATATGCTCCTGAACCAACATTGCAAAATTTCAGCTCCAAATCCAAATCCAACATCTTGACCTAGTAAGATCTAAATATTTTGTATTTCCATTTGAGGTTCTCAGTTAAGATGTCTCATCATACGAATATTGATGAAAATATTGAGGGAGCTGATAACTTCTGAGACTGGAAGTATAGGATCTCCCTGGTCCTGGAAGAAAATGAGTTGGACTCCTATATCAATGAGGAGGTTCCAGTTCCAGATGGAGATGAGGCTAAGGCCTTACACAAGAAGAATTTGGTTATGGAAAAGAGGATTATTGTTGATTCAATAAAGGATCACCTCATACCACAGGTGTCCTCCCTAAAGACACCTAAATCTATGTTTGATGCCCTAACCAAATTGTTTTAAGGGAAGAACATAAACGAGAAGATGACTCTGAGAAACCAACTGAAGAATGTAAAGATCTAGAATGCAGAGACCATCTAGTCTTACTTTACAAGGGTCTCTCAAATCAAGGAATGGCTTGAAGCAGTAGATGAAGAAGTGGAAAATGCAAATATTGCGATGACCATCTTGAATGGTCTCCCTAGATCATGGGACTCCTTTATTCAAGGGATTTGTGCCAGAAAGAAGTTAGTCAAATTCAGTAGACTATGGGAAGAATGCTCTCAAGAAGAAGCTCGGATAGCAGCTCAAGAATAAAATATGGGAAGTGAAGATCAAGCTCTCACACTTCACTCAAAGGAAAGCAAAAGAAGTTCTCATCACTCTAGAGGTAAGCACTTCCATAAAAATAACACTAGAAAAGATTTGTCTAGAAGTAGATGTTATGCAAGTGATGAAGTAGGAAACTTTGCAAAAGATTGTCCTAAAAGACAAAATAAGAAAAAGGGAAACAAGAGAATACATCATGCTCATGCTGTAGAGGATGATGAACCTTCCAAGAAGAGAATCAGACAAGAAAGTGACGATTCTTCAAGTGATGAAGAATATGTCTTGATTTATGCTCTCATGGGAAACATCACACATGGAAGCAATGATTGGCTCATAGACAGTGGGGCTTCCAAACATATTATAGGATTCAAGGATTCCTTTGTAAAACTTTCAGAACATGAATCACCTCACAAGGTGAAACTTGGAGATGACTACTAGTATCCAATAAAAGGTACTAGTGGGGAATCCTCCTATAAGCTAGACTCTGGAAATTCTATGAAGATGCAAGATGTATTGTTTGTACCAGGACTAAAGAAGAACCTCCTCTCCATATCTGCATTAGATGCAAAAGGCATGAGGGTTGCATTCATAGATGTCCAAGTTATCATGTGGCTAAAGGGAAATACTATTAATGATGCAGTAATGATTGGGGAACAAGAGGGAGGTCTATACAAGTTGAAGGGAAATCCAGAACAAGCATTGGTACATGAAACAGTAGAGCCAAATGAAATTTTGCATAGAATGCTTGCACATGTGCATTATAGAGCACTACCACTTGCAAGCAAAGATGTTGAAGGTCTTCCATAAATTCAAGCAAAACATGATGGAGTCTGCAAAGGATGTGTGAAAGGAAAGGATACAAAGAAGACATTTCCAAGTAGTGAGAGCAAGGCAAAAGGAATCTTGGAAATAATCCACTCCGATGTATGTGGACCAATGTCATCAAGTTCACTAAGCGAGTATGTATACTATGTTTCTTTCATTGATGAATTTTCTAGGAAGACATGGATTTACTTCATGAAGAACAAAGATGAAGGATTCAGCAAGTTCAAGGAATTCAAAGCTTTGATAAAAACCCACATTGAAAAGAATATCAAGACCTTTCAATCAAATAATGGTGGAGAATTCACATAAAATGAATTCAAATGCAAAGACTCATGGATTAAGAGGGAGTTATCCACTCCATATAATCCACAACAGAATGGGATTGCAGAAAGGAAGAATAGAACTATCATGGAAGCTGCAAGAGAAATGCTCCATGATCAAGATCTTCCCATGCATATATGGGCAGAAGCTACCAGAATAGCAGTGTATATATAGAACCGTACTCCACACAGAGTACTCGAGAACAAGACACCTAAAGAAGTATTTTTCGATAAGAAACTAGAATTCAACCATCTCAGAATATTTGGTTGTTCAGTGTACATACACATTCCAAAAGAGAAGAGGGAAAAGTTTAAATCCTTCAAGAAAGAAGGGTATATTTGTGGGATACTCTGAAAGCTCGAAGGCTTATAGAATATACTTCCCAGGGTTCAAGAAGATTGACATCAGTAGGGATGTAACATTTCACAAAGACTCAGCTTACAACAAATCCAGAAAGAGGCCTACTGAAGAACCTAAAGAAACAAAAGCACCCAGAATTCATGATACAACCATGAACGAAGAATATCAAGAAGAAGATCGAGAATTTGAAGAACCTCAAGAATCTGTAGATCCACCTCACTGAGAATAATCCTCATAAGAGGAAACCTGTTTGGGTATGAGAAGCTATCCAAGGTGTGGAAAGATATGGGGCTCTAGAACAGAATCACAGAGAAAGAAAGAGAACCAGTCCTACTATGGTTATGTAGCCTTATTGTGTGATTTCATCGATAAAGAACCTTCCAATTATGAAGAAGCGATAGAACGAAAAGAATGGAAGGATGCTATGATTGAAGAGTATCAATCGATCATGAAGAATGATGTTTGGGATGTTGTCGCAAGACCAGAAGGGAAGTCTATTGTAACTTCCAAATGGATCTACAATATCAAGCATGCTACAGATGGTAGCATAGAAAAATATAAAGCAAGATTTGTTGCTCATGGTTTCTCCCAGAAAGAAGGAATAGATTATGAATAAACGTTTGCACCTGTAGCCAAATACACTTCCATCAGATCAGTACTTGCTCTGGCTGCAGTGATGAAATGGAAGATACACTAGATGGATGTCAAGACTGCTTTCTTTAATGGTGTAGTGGAAGAGGAAGTGTATGTGTAGTAGCCACTCAATTTTGAGACACATGACAAGGAGTCTCATGTATGTAGATTGAAGAAATCCCTGTATAGTTTGAAACAGGCACCCTAGACATGGTACAGCAAAATTGACAGCTTTCTATCCAGTTTGGGCTTTACCAAGTGTAAAGTGGATTCCAACCTTTACTACAAGGTTGATGATGGCAACCCAGTGATGCTACTAGTGTATGTAGATGATCTGTTTGTAACAAGTATGGATGGGTTGATTTATGATGCAAAGAGAAAGCTTGCTGCTGAGTTTGAAATGAAGGACTTGGGTATGATGCATTATTTTTTAGGCATGGAGGTGTGGTAGAATGCAGATGGAATTTCCCTAGGACAAGGGAAATATATGGTAGAGATCCTGAAGAGATTCGGGATGATGGACTGCAAGGCCATGACCACACCTATGGCATCGAACCTGAAGCTATTGAGTGATGCTTCATCGGAAGCGATTGATGCCATGATGTATCGTTAGATGATTGGGTCCTTGATGTACCTGACCAACACGAGACCAGATATTTTCTTTGCTATGAACACCTTGAGCCAGTTCTTGATAGATCCAAGACATGTTAACTTGATTGCTGCAAAGCACATTCTAAGGTACCTGAGGGGTACAGTTGATTATGGGCTCAAGTATGAGGTGAGTCAGAATATTAACCTGGAGGGTTATGTTGATTCAGATTGGGCAGGCAGTGCCATCGATAGGAAGAGCACTTCAAGGTATTGCTTCAGTATGGGATCAGGTGTGATCTCTTGGTTTAGTAGGAAGCAATCCTGTGTGGCACTGAGTATAGCAGAAGCAGAGTATGTCGCAGCTTGTTTAGCTAGTTCTAAGGTAGTATGGCTAAGGAAGATACTATCTAATTTATTTGATCTCCAGTTGGATGCTACTTGTATATATTGCGACAACCAGAGTTGTGTGAAGTTGTCAAAGAACCCGTTGTTCCATGACAAGTCGAAACATATCGAGATCAAGTATCACTATATCAGGTATATGGTGTAGAGAGGAGCACTAAAGCTCCAATATGTCACAACAGATGAACATATAGCTGATTTGTTGATGAAGCCATTAGCTAGAGTGAAGTTTGAGTACTTCAGGGAGAAGCTTGGTGTTCTCCAGATCGAGATTTCCCCCAAAGGGAAGTGATGAGTCCGTGAGCCATTCTGACATGGTGAGAGGATTAGTTCCTTCCATGGTCAGATGTAAGGGCTGAGCCATTCTTTCATGGTGAGAGGATTGGTCCCTTCCATGTCAGATATGAGTGCTGAGCCATTCTGATGTGATTGTAGGATTGGTTCCTACATGATCATATATAAGGGCTATTGCCATTCTTTGAATGGAGGTACCTTGTTAGTTACCAGAAAAACTCAGTCCAGGACTAAGGGCCATTCTGATATGACTATGAGATGTAGCCTCACATGATCAGATATAAGTGTAGGGCCATTTTGATGTGATTGAGGGATATGTTCCCACTTGATCAGATATAAGGGTTGTTGCCATTTTGTCATGGTGAGAGGATTGGTTCCTTCCATGTTAGATGTGAGTGTTGATCCAATTTGATATGACTGTAGGATTGGTTCCAACATGATCATATATAAGGGCTATTGCCATTATCTAAATGGAGGCACCCGGTCAGTTACTAGGAACCCTCAATCTAGGACTGAGTGCCTTTATGACAAGTCAAGGTTAGATGTAAGTGCTATGCCTTTCCACATATGATAGTAGTTGTGTACTATCATCCTGGTGGATGTGAGTGTTGTGCCTTTCCACAGATGATAGTAGTTGTGTACTGTCATGTTGGTGGATGTGAGTGTTGTGCCTTTCCATAGATGATAGTAGTTGTGTACTGTCATGCTAGTGGATTTGAGTGATATGCCTTTCTAACGAGTCAATATTAGATGTGAGTGTTGTGCCTTTTTGACGAGTCAAGGTCAGATGTGAGTGTTGCTCCTTTCTGATGAGTCAAGGTTAGATGTGAGTGTTGTGCCTTTCTGACGAGTCAAGGTCAGATGTGAGTGCTGAGCCTTTTCATAGATGATAGTAGTTGAGTACTGTCATGCTAGTGAATTTAAGGGTTGTGCCTTTCTGACATGATGTTCGATGTGTTCCTCTCATGGTCAGATGTGAGTGCTAGCCATTCTGACTTAGGGTCATATAAAGTGCCAAAGAATACCTACAAGGAGGCTAGGCCTACAACCAACATGAAAAATGCTGGCTCTGTAGAACTTCTTGTGACGAGAAGAATCATGAGATAGCACCTGTGATGATGACCCAGTGATGATCCAGATCGAGTGATGATTCAGATCCAGTGATGATATCTCCGAGATGATATATATCGAGTGATGATCCAGATCGAGTAGTGATGATCCAGATCTAGTGATGATGTCCTCGTGATGATCCAGATCCAATGATGATGATCCAGATCTAGTGATGATCCAGATCCAGTGATGATGATCCAGATCGAGTGATGATCCAGATCCAAGATGAAGATGACTTGAAGATGCAGATGACGAGATGATCCATAGAAGAATACCAGTGCTAACAAATTGTGTTGAGAGAATACCTTCCTAGTTAAGAGGGAGTGTTGATGTATATGTAACTTTGGAATGTATTCACTTGTATATTTCATGTATTGTACCTCGATGTTTATTTCAGGAAGTATCTGTAATGTAATTGAGTCATTTCATGCCTCGATGTTCCTATTGGGAGATTCTATAATGTAAAAAAGTCATGTCAAGTCATTGTGGGTAACCCTCCTATTGATCAAGGGTTAAACTCCCCGTAGTTCCAGCACACTAGGGTTATTAGACTCTCCTAGACAATTTGGCCCTAGTAGGTTATTGTCAAGTCGGGAATTAGTATAAATAGAGAGTGAGTCTCTCTATTTATCACACACTCACCACACTCAGTTGTAGCACATAGCTGAGGAAGAAGAAGACACTGGGGCTAGGAAGAAAGAGGCTACTGCTGTCGGGAGATCATCTTACTACTTTGGGGTTTTACTTTTGGTGCTAATTCTATCTCTGAGGAATTTGTGAGGTTTTCTCCATTTATGGTTTCCTCAAGGAAAAAAATTGTGTTCATTGTCTCTTGTGTTTGATTGATGTACTTGTTATTCTCTCAATTAAAGATCCTAACATAATGCTAGCTTGAATGATAAAATTCTAACATGGGAGAACTCCATGACTGATTACATCTGAGGACAACCTACGTCTTCCACCATGCAAGATCTCACCACTCCCTCTTTACAGGGACCTAAATTCTAATGACACCAAGTCTCTCTTTGAAGTACTCAAACTTCACTAGGGCCAACATATTGTTCAATACATCAACTATATTCTCATCCATTTCCACATATTGGATCTTCACTTCTCCTCTCTACACCATATCCCATATATAGTGGTACTTATTCTCAATAGGCCTTGACTTGTCATGGAACACCAGGTTCTCTGACAACTTCACACAACTTTGGTTGTCACAAAAGATACAAGTCACCTCTAACTCGAGATAAAACAATTCAAATAATAGCTTTTGAAGCTATACTACCTCACAATAGCCGAAATGGCTGCAACATACTCTGCCTCATCCATACTCAGGGCCACACATGATTGATTCCTCCTAAACCAGGATATCATATTGGATCCAAAACTAAATCAACATCCCGAAGTTCTCTTCCTATCAATGGTGTTTCCTTCCCAATCCGAATCAACATAACTATCCAGGCTAATCTTTTGATTCACATCATACTTGATCCCATAGTCAACTGTACCCTTCAGGTGCCTCAATACATAATTTGCAACAATCAAGTGAACATGTCTGGAATCAATCAGGAACTATCTCAGGGTGTTCACATCAAAGCATATGTCTAGTCTTATATTCGTCAAGTACATTAATGAACCAATCATTTGACGATACATCATGGCATCATATGTCTCTCATGAAGCATCACACAATAGCTTCAAGTTCGATCCCAGAGGTGTGGCTATCACCTTGCAGTGTAGCATTTAGAATCTCTTCAAAATCTCCATTGCATACTTTCCTTGTCCAAGGAATATCCCATTAACACTCTACCACACCTCCATGGTTAAGAAGTAGTGCATCATCCCTAGTTCTTTAATCTCAAAATCAGCGACAAGATTTCTCTTTTCATATACAATGAGTTCATCCTCTCCCACAAATTATAGGTCATCAACATATAGCAGGAGCATCATCAACCTTCTGCCGTCAACCTTGAATTATAGGTTGGAATATGATTTACTCTTGGTAAATCCTAATCTCATCAGGAATTTTTCCATCTCGTCGTACTATGTCTTGGGTGCCTGTTTCAATATATATAAGGCTTTCTTTAATTTTCACACATGAGTCTTCCTGTCATGTGTCTCAAATCCCAGTGGCTACTCAACATATACTTCCTCTTCAACTACACCATTCAAGAATACTTTCTTGATGTATATCTGGTGTACCTTCCATTTCATTAATGAAACAAATGCAAGTATATCTATGATGGAAGTGTATCTCTCTATTGGTTCAAATGTGTCCTCATAGTATAGCCTCATTTTGGGGAGAATCCACAATCCATGAACCTTTCCTTGTGTTTTTCAATTCTACCATCTGCAGCATGCTTGATATTGTAGATCCACTTCGAAGTCATTGCCAACTTTCCTTCTAGTCTTGAAACTATCTCCCAAACATCATTCTTCATAATCAAATGGTACTCCTCAATCATGGAATCCTTCCATTATTTATTTTCTACAACATCTTCGTAGTTGGAAGGTTCTTTATCAATGATGTCACATAGCAGGGCCACATAGCTATTGTATGGTCTAGGTATTTTCCTTTATTTAGTACATCCCATCTGGAGCGCCATCCCTTTCTGCATCTTGTATTAGTTCTTCTGAACATGCTGGTTTTTTTTACACATAAATATCGTCATCATCATGTGATGAGGTCCCAAACATCATTTATTTCCCTAAACTCCCGAGTTGTGAAGTAAAATACTGGCTCTGACTTCAGTTTTACAAATAAAATTCCATCACCGCTCTTGCCCTTAAGGCAAGAGGCATTACCTTCTTTAGTAACGCCTACTATCTCTTGAAATTAAGTAGTACCACCGCTTATTCCTCTTAATAAAAGTGTGGTTCCTACCTGGTAACGCTCTATCATAGTGGAGGAGAAGCGTAGCTCGAGGTAAAAAATGAAAAAGAGAATATTCCATGAAGCTTCTTGAAGGAAGACTTTGTGAAACCCTCATCCTTACTTCTGAGGACCACTTGGACTTGAGATCCTTTTGGGATATCCCTTCCACCTCACCCACCATTTACTCAACCATCCCTATCCTCCCAAGGCCTATAAAACCAGGATCATACCCCATGGTTGAAAGTCAAAAAGGTTATTCTCTTGCACTGAGGTTCTGGCCAAATATAGGGTGAGCATACAAGGAGAAAGTTGGAGCTTTTGGGGACAAGGCATTGGCATGCGAAGGAGAATAACAACACTAAGGAGAAGGTTGTAATCTTTATTCTTCATTTTTAATGCAAATTTGGTTCCTTTCCCGTAAAATATGTTATGTTGTAATCATGCATTTTACTATTGGATTCCTTAGTCACTGACATAGAATTGTAGATTATATTCTGGTTCCTTTGATCTCATTTTCTTGTTTGATCTGATTGTGCAGGAAAATCCATGGAGTGCCATCACCATAGGAGACAGCTACATCACTCTATCAAAGGACTCATTCCAGATCTCTGCAACTTCTAGGGGAAGTCTTCCATATCTGTTGTAACCCATTTTTCCTAGATCTGAACCATTCAGACTAGAGGAACAACTCTTGTCTACAAGAGGTGCATTTTTTCTAGAAACAAATCTGGTGACTCCGCTGGGAATATATTTCAACACATCTGATCTTCCTTGGTCTTCAAACTCTTGTCTTAATTCCAAGCTCCAATATTTCATTGATTAGATCTACTAGCTTGTCTAATGAGATATTGGTTCGGTATAACTAGATCTACTTAGATATTAGTCATTCTTACTTTTTGTACTTCTGTTGCATCTGCAACAATTTCCCAAAATTCTAAAAAAAATTTGGACCCTCCTTTACTTTGAATTAGTCTGTTCTTTTCTTGATTTCAGCCTATT
Organism: Pseudotsuga menziesii; assembly: GCA_001517045.1. Classification (NCBI taxonomy): domain Eukaryota; kingdom Viridiplantae; phylum Streptophyta; class Pinopsida; order Pinales; family Pinaceae; genus Pseudotsuga; species Pseudotsuga menziesii. The sequence continues at coordinate 150,698 of LPNX010487140.1, forward strand.
GATTTTTGGCCTATGGATTTTAAAGCGTCTTCCGGCACTTTGGGTTACTGTCAATCGATTGGTGCTTGCTCATTTCAATGTTTTAATGAATCCCATCCTTAGTTGAATTCGTCATCGTCTTGCATATCTCTCGAAGCCTTGTTCAATCGGAAGTTAAGTCTTTGTCCTCTTCGCCGTTGTGGGAAAATAATTGATCCTACCCTACGAAGTTGCGGAGCGTTTCCGGGTGTGGACTGTCCTTTTCGCTCCGACCACTGTGCGTGAGTTTTCATTCTTTGACGTTTCAGGCAGGTTTGGATTCTTCGTTGGAGGGATTTGAAGTCTCCCTCGTCCGATGCTGCGGACAGATCTCCTTTTCAGGCATCTGCCGTTGTGGATAGCTTCAGACTTAGACTTTCATCGGCGCTCTGATGTGTGTTTTGTTTTTTTCCATCTTTGTAGCGGAGCTCTTGGCCATCGTTTTCTCCTCCATTGCGGACAGCATCGTGCTCCGAGCATCCACCGTTGCGGAGGAGTTCGGATTCTTGGTCATCCGATCAAGGTATCCGCCGACGCCCGGATGTCGTTTTGTTCATGCGTTATATTTAGCCGGGTGGGTGAATTAGTACCGGGGATTGTCCACCGTTGCGGAGGGACTGAAGCTCTAGTCGCCCGATGCAACTTTCATTCCCCGTCTGATTTAAAGCTCCCGCACATGCGTCTTTTATATTTATACGGGGCGACAGTTCGTAGTTTGTATTGTTTTGTTTTATTGTCGAGCACTATCGCGGTGAGTTGAGCTGTCGATATTGGGAGTACATGAAGATCTAGCTGTCGTGTACCAGCTTCCAGGTGGCGAGGGTAGAATTCCAACCGTCATCAACTCATTTTTCATCGGATCGCCAGGTAGGTTTATTCTGTTTTTTTTGTTTTTTGTTTTCATTTGCATTTGAGCGGTTTTGATTTTATCCCATGTTTTGGGGTCCCCGGCATTTTCCCTTGTACAGTTAGGACTCAAGTTTGTACAAGTTAGTTTTATATTAACCTAGGTTGAGAGGGGATGTTGACCATTTAAGCCATTTCCTCTTCACTTTTAGTTGCTGCCTCGCACGCACAAGGGTTGAAGGGGTTAGGTGCAGATGGCCGTTACACCGTCTACACCAAGCCTTGCTGCGCGGCCATGATAGACAAGGAGTGGTCGGGGTTTGAGTCTTGCTTTGGGGAGTCTGGTGGGATATTGTTTCCCCAGTGCTTTCCAGGGGTTTTGAACCCAGGCTATTTTGCCTGCGCGGTTAGGCGCAGTTCCGTCGAGGAATCCATTGGTTTGCCGGGGGGGTAATGGGTTGTTGAAAGAGATTTTACACTCAACAGTGTCGCTCCTTCGCTACTCTAGCCGCAGCCCGTGTCGATTGCAAAACCCCTCGCCGCCCTTTCGGGTCCCGTCGCCTGAAATCCCTAGCCATTTAAGGGGAGGTATCGCCGTTTATAGTGCATGGATTGAGAGCAGCTCGGGTGGTTTTTCATGGGAGTATCCAGTGCAAAAAGTAAAATGATTCCCGAACGATGTATAGTCAAGTTAATGGAGCTTTTCCGCTGTAAGCCGCATGAGTCATCATTATTCTCGCGTTTGCTGAGTCGTCATTAGTCTCGCGTTTGCCGAGCTCTATGGTTAAAATGTTGACTGTCGCGAACCTTCACTCTGTTTGTTAATGAAATAGATTAATGGTGGAATATTGCACATTGCACATAATATGCTAGTTTGTTTATATCGCTACCAAGCGGAAAGTGGCATATTGCAATTTAATGTAGATTTAATCCTGGCACAAGTATGATTGATTGGATTTCTGCATATAAGTCAGATCATGAAATAACGCATCCATAGTCTTAAGACATTGTAGGGATGAACAACATATGTATTTGTTGCATTGAAAATTACCATACTTTGCATAAGATAATGGCACATTGCACAATACTGCACGCTAGTTTGATTGTTCAGTATGAGAGACTTATGATTTGATTTTATGGATTGGTCACAATTATGATACACTTGAGAAAGGATATATCGCTGCAAAATGTTCACAAATTCAAACTGCTTAAAATGTCATAATGTTTTTACATTGCAGGAAGAATTTACAATGTCCAAGAGGCAGAAAAGGAAGGCCCCTGCTGTCGAAGAACAAACAGCAATAGAGGTCGTCCCACAAACGGAGTATATCTATGAGGACACCCATTGTGTCACGGGGGTTGAGCCCGAATATAAGTGGGGAGAGATATACAGACTAATTTCCCGTAGGGAAGTCCCAGACACAGGTCTTGAGGAAGAACCCATTTATGCCAATATAGAAAGATCTGCCATTATGAAGGTTGCCACCAGGCCAGAGCTGTTCCCTTGCTCTGTTGTGATGAGATGGATTCTGCCACACACAAACAACAACGCAATGCTGATGGGGAATGTTGAAGGTCAGGGCTATGCTGCCTTTAGCCCTGGATATGTGGCATTGGCGTACCACCCGGAAAGCTCTATAGACACATAGCAATTGAGGACTATGACACAGCGAGCTTAAGAGCTCCTTACAGGTTTATAGCCTTGATGCTAAACTGGATCTTTGGAAGAGCCAATGGTAGACTCTTCAAATTGGAGTGGATACCTCTTATGTTTCATGTAGCCACAGAAGGAACAATCTACAACTGGGCTAGCCTAGTATCTAGCAGTCTCTCTTCTTGTGTAGCTGCATCCCTGGGAGGAGGAGAAGCGCGGAAAAAATCTGAGTTCTACATGAGTTCCTTTCTGATAGACTGCATACTATGCCCCCATCCTTTCCCAGGGCTCAAATGTGTTTGGGATAGGGAAAGAATGCCCATGTATGCAGCCTACAAACTACTGGGTGCTCACCATTACCATAGCTATTACCGAGAAATCTGTGAGCATTTTATTATGCCTTTGCACACGCTTCTCTTCCGAAAGGAATGTAACTACATGTCTGAAGAGGCAATGAAGGTAATAGAGGAGTATGGTGATTATTTCTTGATAGAAAATGGGATGTATCTTAGAATGTTTGGTGGATCAAAAGCACCTTATCTGCTGCCCAAGTATGCAACGGATTATATAGTCCACAAAGAGGCAGTTAGACAAGTGTTTATTGACGGAGTTGGTCACTTCTTGTTCCAGAAAAAGAAGACTACCTATCCACCTCTACCATTTAAGCTAGGCAGCTGCAGTTTTGCTAATGTGAAGCAAGCTGCAGAATTTATAGAGGAGCTAGGAAAGTTCCACTTTGGCGAGATGACTTTCAGACGAAATGACACTCATGGCAGAATGGCTGAGCACTGCAAGAAGCACAAGGTGTTTTATGAGTACACCCACCATTTTGATCGAGATGAATCTATTTTCAGGAGCACACCAAACATGACTGCACTTAGTAGGAGATTCAAACCGAAAAACCCCACCAAGGGTGGAAAAGGATCTGAACAGGATAAAGCTGAGCAAGCTAAGGCTGAAGAAGCAGCCAAAAGGATAAGAGAGGAGGCTCAGAGGTTGGAAGATGAGGATGTAGAATGGATGCAAAAAGGAGAAGAAGAAAAGAGGAAAGCTGCCCAGGAAGCAGCTGAACGAGCCAATGAAGCAGCCAGAAAAACAGAAGAAGCTGCTAGGCAAGCAGCCGAAGAATCCCAGAGAAAGATAGAGGAAGAACTGCAAGAGCAGGAGGCTGAACAGATAAAGTTGACGCAACAACAAGCTCCCGAAGCATCATCAGGGCAGAGTCAGGGAGAGGAAAACCCCAAGGTGCAGATCCCTCAAGTGCCCACTACCATCATAGAGGCTACCCCTATGATTCAGTTAGTACCCTTCGTACAGGAAAAAGGGGAAGAAGTCCCTGATTTCAGCACCGTATATTATGATAGGGCTACTAAAAGGATAATGAGGAGAACAGAAAGAAAGGCAGAGGCAGAAGGAATGGCCAGCAAAATGATAACAGATAAGGTCATGATGGTAGGGACAGACGAGATACAAGGTTTACTATAAGGGCCGGGACTGCAACAATACATGCTTCAGAGGATAACATAGACAGAATGATGATTGAAATAGAGTCATCCAAGAAGACCTCCTCTCAGCTTAAGGACACCCTGAGAAAAGAAAGGGAAGAAGGAAATAGACTTAAGAGAAAATATGATCATGTGCTGAGAGAAATGGAGGCCACAAAGAGTGAAATATACGCCATCCAGGTAGAAGCACAGGCCAAGGAAATAGCACATAAGGCTCTGGAAAGTGCACAGCAGGAAATTCTAGACTTAAAGAATGAAAAGGAGCAGTTGAGGGCAAAGATAGAAGACCTAGAAGCGCAACAGTATATTATCTATGAGTCCAATACCGCATACGTTAAAGAACTGAAAGAGTAGCTGGAAGCAGCAAAGGAACAATAGGTTGATCTACAGCCAGTTAAAGAACACATCCTGGCCCAGAAAGCTAAAGTGCTACACCTGCAAACTGCTCTAGAAGAAGAAAGATGCCAGGTCCTCCAGATTGATAGCCGACTTGAAGAAATCTTTGAAACCGCTTCTTATTTTGTTGACAGGTCCCAAGACATCCTCGAAGTACTGACTACAAGGATAGCCATAGCGAAGAACGATGAGGAAGCCCCACCTAAACTACCATCCAAGGATAAACAAGCCCTTAAACGGGACCATGATCTGATAGAATTCACCATCAATACTGCAGAAGACTTCCAGAAAACAGTCAAGAAGACCAAAGGAGTCTGCACAGAATTCTTCAGGAGGGCCCTGGTTACCTACAACAGATGTCAGATAGAAGCCGAGCAGAGGCTATATGAGTTCCCTGATCATGATGCATTTGTAGAAATGTTGCAGAAAGGACAGCAAGATGAAGAAGCCAGAGTACAATGCATCAAATCTATTGATGACCAAATCCTAAAAAATGAAATAGGCCATACAGCCGTCAGTGTGCAGCTCTTAGAAGAACAAGTGCGATTGAACACAGCCAGGGTAGAGGCCATTAGAAACCAGGCTGAAAATTTCGAGCTAAACATTCAGTTTTTAGAGCCGAGCTCGTTTGAAGATCTCACTGCTAAAACAGCAGCGTGGAAGAAATTCGTGGGAAACCAAGCGGAACCCTCCTCACAAGAGGACCGGTCAACTTTGTTGTAATTTAATATGTTTGTAAAAGGATTTTTTGGAAAAAATGAAACGTTGGGAAGACAAAAGGGTTGGGAAGCCCAAAGTTCACTTTGGGCAGCCCAACCAATTTTTTCTTTTTGTATAAAAATAGGAAACGTAGAGAAGAGAAAGGGGGCTTTTTTCCCAGTAAGACTGGAAAGTTATTGTAAGAAGAACTACTTCCTTTTGCAATATAAAGTTACAGTTTGCCTATGGAAAGAAGATCGGTGGGATTTCAAATGTTTTGACATGGATAATCGAAAGATGAACTACTTTGTTTTTCGGCATTATATCCATGAATCATGAGATCGTTCTAACTTCATGACCTATGTCTTTGTTTAATGATTTCTGATTTATTTTATGAAATCTCCACCATGAGTAATGTATGCTTGTCATAAACAATTAGCTATCTGGTTGTGTAATATTTTCGCTGTCATGTGTGTAAAAGATAATGCCAGCTATCTGTAATTGCTTTTATTACGCGTGCACATCCACATTACTCATATATGTTAATCACAATTTGGCTCCCCAGGGATAGGATAGGTAGATAGATAGGTAGGCATTTATATAGGTAGTATTTTCATTTCTACATGAGTGTTTCAGATGCATGGTGAGCCTAAGACGAGAGGTAAGAACCTACACATCACTTTGTGAATGCTCCTTGCATCCTTCACCACCCTACATTTAGTTAGCAATTTGCATTTCATACTTAAGTCAAAAATACAAATTCCGGTGGACCGGGTTGCAACCGGTAAAACCCTTGTTTGTTACTTTGACCTACGGTAGCCAGACCGCAAACCGGATGGATTCCCTATTCCAAACAGTTAACGGGCTAGTTGGGAACGTTGATTGGGGAGAATCTCTTACTGTTGCCGCCTGCGAATTTCCAGGCCTCAACAGTTTTTGCGCTAGAAGGAGGGCCGCCAGTAAAGGCTGGCCGTGGAATTTGATTTCCCGAGACTATCCTACCAGCAGGTATTTTAAAGTTTAACCTAACTCAGGTTTGAAGTTTCCAGTGCTATCCTTAAAGAACTATTTTTCCCAGCACCCCTCTCGCTTACCTTTCCTCATGGCTAGTAATCAACCTAACCCTTTGCCGGCATGGAGAGCTAGGTCACCTCTAAACTTAACTCCTCCTTTGCATAACTTACCTCAAGCCTTTGACAAGCTTTTGCCCAAGTTTGACCCTGCGGACAACATTGTTGTAGATGATCACCTTCGAAGCTTTTACCTAGCGTTAGAAGGGCTAAGGGCTGGAGAGTATGAATATGTGGTGTGTAGACTTTTTCCTCATACTCTGAAAGGAGCAGCAGCATCCTGGTACTTTGGACTACCTACAAACTCCATTCCTAATTGGGACATTTTTGAGAGGGTTTTCAGGAGTAAGTATACCGCTCAGAAGACGCATGCCTCATTGATAAAAGGTCTTGTTTCGTTAAGAAAAGAAAAGAATGAAAAGGTACATAGTTTCACTCAGAGATTTTCATTGTACTTAAAAAAAAAAATTTGCTATTGACAGACCTTCAGACAAAGTTCTAATTGAGTATTATACCTTAGCCCTAGGCCCTGAGTTGGCCATGTTTGCCAAGATGAAACTCAAGCCCACGCTGGCAAAAACCTATCAAGAGGCTGAGAGAGTAGAGGCTGAAAGTGAGAGTATAGAGGACTATCCTGACTCATTTGAAGATAAGACCACTATAAGAAGAAGCTCACTGCTGTCTAAATCTAAAGAAGATCAACCACATAATTATCATGAAATGATGAAAGTGCTTCAGAAAATGTCCAACCGAATTATAGATCTGGAAAAGGAGAGGGACACTCAGAAAACCAATAAGCCATACTATCCAAAGAAGGAAGATAACAACCAATGGCAAGTCCCACCTCCTAATTTGGAATCAATAAACATAACAAAAATAGGAGGAGATAATTTCTGTACCTTTCATCAACAACCTCATTCTGAGAAGAAGTGTCCTCAATGGTTACATTCAATAACATTGGTGATGAATAAGTTGTTGGACCCAGAATTGACTAGGGACAGTGGTGAGAAAGAAAAGGAGAAACAGACCATAGTAAAACCAGACGATGGTAATATGTTTTCATGGAATGGTATATCGCTGTTTAACACGGAAGAAGACGTTCTCAAGTCTCAATATACCTCTACGACCACAAAAGATGAAAACCTGGCCATTAAGAACAATGCAATAATATCAAAGGTTCCATATTTGCAAGAGGAAGAAAAGGGGCAGGCTGATGTGAAGGCTAAAGATGACATACCTAAAGATATTCATGGCAAACAGGAAACAGAGCCACTCATTGAATTTGCCAAACCGGTGGAAGATGATGAGGAAAGCAAAGCTGGCAAACTGGAAGAAGAGTTTCCCACAACAAACCAACCTATAGAAGAAAAGATTGAGTTGATCAAGACTAAGAAAACTAGCGCCCCACCTTTCCTTGTGACTCTTGAAATTTTAAATCATAAGGTCCATAATTGTTTGGTAGACTCTGGATCATCCATGAATGTTATGCCCCTGGAAGTTTGCAAAAAACTTAATGGGAAGCTAAAACCTACTATTTGGGATGTTACTCAACTTGATGAAACCATTGTCAAAGTAGTAGGGGAAATGGAGGATGTTCTGATCCGATTAGCTGCAAATAAAAGGACATGGCATTACATTTACATCATAGTAGCAGACATCCCTGATGGATATGGAATGATCCTGAACTGATATTGGACATCACGACTAAATGGGTACTTTGCTTCAGACTGGTCTCACTTGTGGTTACCTCAGAAGGGAAGCCCAAAATTGATTAAGCTTTTGAGAGAGCCATATATGAAGCACAATGTCACAAAGCTGGGAGAAGAAAATGAATCTGCTGAGTCTGTATTGGGAAACCATCTAACTAAGTGTAGGCTGAGACATCATACTTCAAGAAAGGCCAGTCCTATGATGGATGCCCAGCCTGAGCTCCTTCAACTCACTCAGGCTGAAAGAAATGATTGCAGGATCTTAGATATGGGTTCCATTTCAATAACAACGCAATTAGATCATGGTTAAAATACTCATGTCTGAAACCCATCTCATTCCTTAGCTTTTAGTTGTAAAATTTTTTGGGGGAATGGGCGTTTTTCTTTTAGATTTTTGTCTACTGTTGTATATAAATAAATTGTTTTGTTTTCTTAATATTAGATGTTGTTTTATTGCTTTAATACTTTGATGGTTCTTCTTTTATTACTTTCTTTGCTACTGTTTCTTTATAGCTTTGTTAGTTTTCCTTTTGATTTTGAATAAGAGGCAAAATTTTGGATGCAATGGGAATGTCAGGGTTCTGTATCGACTAAAGTCCTGAGCAAAAGACTGTGCTTTAAAGTATAGAATGTCTTCTAGTAATTGTATTCCTAACCGGCAGTGCATTCATTTGAAGTCTTACTTAATCCCTGTAAATAACTCAAAAGTGAAAAAAGGTCTGAAGTACTATTTAGAGGCTCCATCCATCTCACATATTAAATACCCAAGGAAGCTAACAGCAAAAGACCCACGGAAAGGAAGCAGAGCGGGATAGTTTATCACATATAAATGATCCCATGCCATGGATTAAGAAAAGTTAAAAGCTATGAAGAGTCAAAGCTCCTGAAAGGAACAAGACATATCAAAGCAAAGCTCGAAAAGCATGAATCTCAAAGAATAAAGTACCAAATGGCCACAAGATCCTCTCCGTCCGTGAACTGAACTACAAAGCATATTGTTCACACAAAAGGAAACTATGGGATAGAGGATCCTGAATTAAAATTCTGTAAGAAAGGCATACAGGAGGACTCATATCAAAAGAACTAAAGTTCAAAAGGGCACAAAAGTGCAGATTGGCATGGGAATGAGGAATAAAAGGATAATACTATCACCCTTTGTCACAATCCTGTGGTGTTTAAGCTATAACTTCCAAAGGGCAGGTAAAATGAACCTCATTTATTTGGCCTCAAAAGAGTTATTCAGACCTAAAACACTACTGGTATTACCTTTTCCCGAAAAGATAGACTTCTTCTAAGTAATTTAATGCATAGGTTGGCTAACTTAGGGATACAGACATCTAGAAGATTTCGATTTTATTCGAACAGTCTTAAGCTGGGAGAGAGAGTTAATTCATAGATCTGGGGTTCACCAGGTAGTCGCCAATTGTTGCATCTGCAACAATTTCCCAAAATTCTAAAAAACATTTGGACCCTCCTTTACTTTGAATTAGTCAATTCTTTTCTTGATTTCAGCCTATTGATTTTTGGCCTATGGATTTTAAAGCGTCTTCCGGCACTTTGGGTTACTGTCAATCGATTGGTGCTTTCTCATTTCAATGTTTTAACGAATCCCATCCTTAGTTGAATTCGTCATTGTCTTGCATATCTCTCGAAGCCTTGTTCAATTGGAAGTTAAGTCTTTGTCCTCTTCGCCGTTGCGGGCAGATATTTGATCCTACCCTTCGACGTTGCAGAGCGTTTCCGGGTGTGGACTGTCCTTTTTGCTCCGACTGCTGCGCATGATTTTTCATTCTTTGACATTTCAGGCAGGTTTGGATTCTTCGTCGGAGGGATTTGAAGTCTCCCTCGTCCGATGCTACGGACAGATCTCCTTTTCAGGCATCCGTCGTTGCGGATAGCTTCAGACTTAGACTTTCATCAGCACTCCGATGTGTGTTTTGTTTTTTGCCGGATTTTTAGCGGAGTGCTTGGCCATCGTTTTCTCCTCCATTGTGAAAAGCATCATGCTCCGAGCATCCGCCATTGTGGAGGGGTTCGGATTCTTGGTCATCCGATCAAGGTATCCGCCGACGCCCGGCTGTCGTTTTGTTCACACGTTATATTTAGTCGGGTGGGTGAATTAGTACCGGGGATTGTTCGCCATTGCAGAGGGACTGAAGCTCTAGTCTCCCGATGCAACTTTCATTCCCCGTCCGATTTAAAGCTCCCGCACGTGCGGCTTTTATATTTATACGGGGTGGAAGTTCGTAGTTTGTATTGTTTTGTTTTATTGTCGAGCACTGTCGCGGTGAGTTGAGCTGTCGATATTGGGAGTGCGTGAATATCTAGCTGTCATGTACCAGCTTCCAGGTGGTGAGGGTAGAATTCCAACCGTCATCAGCTCGTTTTTTGCCGGATCGCCAGAAAGGTTTATTCCGGTTTATTTTTTTCATTTGCATTTGAGCGGTTTTGATTTTCTCCTATGTTTTGGGGTCCCCAGCGTTTTCCCTCGTACAGCTAGGACTCAAGTTGTACAAGTTAGTTTTATATTAACCTACGGTGAGAGGGGCTGTTGACCATTTAAGACATTTCCTCTTCGCTTTTAGTTGCTGCCTCGCGCGCACAAGGGTTGAAGGGGTTAGGCGCAGACGGTCGTTACGTCGTCTGCGCCAAGCCTTGCTGCGTGGCCATGATAGACAAGGAGTGGTCAGGGTTTGAGTCTTGCTTTGGGGAGTCTGGTGGGCTATTGTTTCCCTAGTGCTTTCCAGGGGTTTTGAACCCAGGCTGTTTTTCCCGCGTGGTTAGGCGCAGTTCCGTCGAGGAATCCATTGGTTTTCCAAGGGGGGGGGAATGGGTTGTTGAAAGAGATTTTATAGTCAACAGTGTCGCTCCTTCGCTACTCCAGCCGCAGCCCGTGTCGATTGCGAAACCCCTCGCCGCCCTTTCGGGTCCCGTCGCCTGAAAGCCCTAGCCATTTAAGGGGAGGTATCGCCATTTATAGTGCGTGGATTGATAGTATCCCGGGTGGTTTTTCATGGGAGTATCTAGTGTAGAAAGTAAAATGATTCCCAAATGATGTATAGTCAAGTTAATGGAGCTTTTCTGCCGTAAGCCGCATGAGTCATCATTAGTCTCACGTTTGCTGAGTCGTCATTAGTCTCGCGTTTGCTGAGCTCTATGGTTAAAATGTTGACTGTCGCTAACCTTCACTCTATTTGTTGATGAAATAGATTAATGGCGGAATATTGCACATTGCACATAATATGCTAGTTTGTTTATATCGCTACCAGGCAGAAAGTGGCATATTGCAATTTAATGTAGATTTAATCCTGGCACAAGTATGACTGATTGGCTTTCTGCATATAGGTCAGATCATGAAATAACACATCCATAGTCTTAAGACATTGTAGGGATGAACAACATATGTATTTGTTGCATTGAAAATTACCATACTTTGCATAAGATAATGGCACATTGCATAATACTGCACGCTAGTTTGATTATTCAGTATGAGAGACTTATGATTTGATTTTATGGACTGGTCACAATCATGATACACTTGAGAAAGGATATATCGCTGCAAAATGTTTACAAATTCAAACTGCTTAAAATGTCATAATGTTTTTACATTGCACGAAGAATTTACAATGTCTAAGAGGGAGAAAAGGAAGGCCCCTGCTGTCGAAGAACAAACATCAATAGAGGTCGTCCCACAAATGGAGTATATCTATGAGGACACCCAATGTGTCACAGGGGTTGAGCCCGAATATAAGTGGGGAGAGATATACAGACTAATTTCCCGTAGGGAAGTCCCAGACACAGGTCTTGAGGAAGAACCCATTCATGCCAATATAGAAAGATCTGCCATTATGAAGGTTGCCACCAGGCCAGAGCTGTTCCCTTGCTCTGATGTGATGAGATGGATTCTACCACACACAAACAACAACACAATGCTGATGGGGAATGTTGAAGGTCAGGGCTATGCTACCTTTAGCCCTAGATATGTGGCATTGGCGTACCACCTGCTAGAGCCCCAAGTCTTCCTGTCAAACGATTGGTTAGATAACCTCAGGATGGATTTAGTGGAAACCCTGAGAAGAATGCTCTTACCCGGAAAGCTTTATAGACATAGAGCAACTGAGGACTATGACACAGCGAGCTTAAGAGCTCCTTACAGGTTTATAGCCTTGATGCTCAACCGGATCTTTGGAAGATCCAATGGTAGACTCTTCAAATTGGAGTGGATACCTCTTATGTTTCATGTAGCCACAGAAGGAACAATCTTCAACTGGGCTAGCCTAGTATCTAGCAGTCTCTCTTCTTGTGTAGCTGCAGCCCTGGGAGGAGGAGAAGCCCGAAAAAAATATGAGTTCTACATGAGTTCCTTTCTGATAGACTGCATACTATGCCACCAGCCTTTCCCGGGGCTCAAATGTGTTTGGTATAGGGAAATAATGCCCGTGTATGCAGCCTACAAACTACTGTGTGCTCACCAGTACCATAGCTATTACCGAGAAATCTGTGAGCATTTTATTATGCCTCTGCACACGCTTATCTTCCGAAAGGAATGTAACTGCATGTCTGAAGAGGCAATGAAGGTAATAGAGGAGTATGGTGATTATTTCTTGACACAAAATGGGATGTATCTTAGAATGTTTGGTGGATCAAAAAAACCTTATCTGCTTCCCAAGTATGAAACGGATTATATAGTCCACAAAGAGGCAGTCAGACAAGTGTTTATTGACGGAGTTGGTCACTTCTTGTTCCAGAAAAAGAAGACTTCCTATCCACCTCTACCATTTAAGCTAGGCAGCTGCAGTTTCACCAATGTGAAGCAAGCTACATAATTTATAGAGGAGCTAGGAAAGTTCCACTTTGGCGAGATGACTTTCAGACGAAATGACACTCATGGCAGAATGGCTGAGCACTGCAGGAAGCACAAGGTGTTTTATGAGTACACCCACCATTTTGATCGATATGAATCTATTTTCAGGAGCACACCAAACATGACTGCACTTAGTAGGAGATTCAAACCGAAAAACCCCACCAAGGGTGGAAAAGGATCTGAACAGGATAAAGCTGAGCAAGCTAAGGATGAAGAAGCATCCAAAAGGATAAGAGAAGAGGCTCAGAGGCTGGAAGATGAGGATGCAGAATGGATGCAAAAAGGAGAAGAAGAAAAGAGGAAAGCTGCCCAGGAAGCAGTTGAATGAGCCAATGAAGCAGCCAGAAAAACAGAAGCAGCTGCTAGGCAAGTAGCTGAAGAAGCCCAGAGAAAGATAGACGAAGAACTACAAGAGCAGGAGGCTGAACAGATAAAGTTGACGCAACAGCAAGCTCCCGAAGCATCATCAGGGCAGAGTCAGGGAGAGGAAAACCCCGAGGTGCAGATCCCTCAAGTGCCCACTACCATCATAGCGGCTACCCCTATGATTCAGTTAGTACCCTTCGTACAAGAAAAAGGGGAAGAAGTCCCTGATTTCAGCACCGTATATTATGATAGGGCTACTAAAAGGATAATGAGGAGAACAGAAAGAAAGGTAGAGGCAGAAGGAATGGCCAACAAAATGATAACAGATAAGGTCATGATGGTAGGGACAGATGTAGATCCAAGGTTTACTATAAGGGCCAGGACTACAGCAATACATGCTTCAGAGGATAACATAGACAGAATGATGATTGAAATAGAGTCATCCAAGAAGACCTCCTCTCAGCTTAAGGACACCCTGAGAAAAGAAAGGGAAGAAGGAAATAGACTTAAGAGAAAATATGAACATGTGCTGAGAGAAATGGAGGCCACAAAGAGTGAAATCTACGCCATCCAGGTAGAAGCACAGGCCAAGGAAACAGCACATAAGGCTCTGGAAAGTGCACATCAGGGAATTCAAGACTTAAAGAATGAAAAGGAGCAGTTGAGGGAAAAGATAGAAGACCTAGAAGCGCAGCAGTATATTATCTATGAGTCCAATACCGCATGCGTTAAAGAACTAAAAGAGCAGCTGGAAGCAGCAAAGGAACAACAAGTTGATCTACAGCCAGTTAAAGAACACATCCTGGCCCAGAAAGCTAAAGTGCTACACCTGCAAACTGCTCTAGAAGAAGAAAGATGCCAGGTCCTCCAGATTGATAGCCGACTTGAAGAAATATTTGAAACCGCTTCTTATTTTGTTGACAGGTCCCAAGACATCCTCGAAGTACTGACTACAAGGATAGCCAGAGCAGAGAATGATGAGGAAGCCCCAGCTGAACTACCATCCAAGGATAAACAAGCCCTTAAACGGGACCACGATCTGATAGAATTCTTCATCAATACTGCAGAAGACTTCCAGAAAATAGTCAAGAAGACCAAAGGAGTCTGCACAGAATTCTTTAGGAGGGCCCTGGTTACCTACAACAGATGTCAGATAGAAGCCGAGCAGAGGCTATATGAGTTCCCTGATCATGATGCTTTTGTAGAAATGTTGTAGAAAGGACAGCAAGATGAAGAATCCAGAGTACAATGCATCAAAGCTATTGATGACCAAATCCTAAAAAATGAAATAGGCCATACAGCTGTCAGTGTGCAGCTCTTAGAAGAATAGGTGCGATTGAACACAGCCAGGGTAGAGGCCATTAGAAACTAGGATGAAAAGTTCAAGCTAAACATTCAGTTTTTAGAGCCGAGCTCATTTGAAGATCTCGCTGCTGAAATAGCAGCGTGGAAGAAATTCTTGGGAAACCAAGCGGAACCCTCCTCACAAGAGGACCGGTCAACTTTGTTGTAATTTAATACGTTTGTAAAAGGATTTTTTGGAAAAAATGAAACGTTGGGAAGACAAAAGGGTTGGGAAGCCCAAAGGTCACTTTGGGCAGCCCAACCAATTTTTGTTTTTTGTATAAAAATAGGAAACGTAGAGAAGAGAAAGGGGGCTTTTTTCCCAGTAAGACTGGAAAGTTATTGTAAGAAGAACTACTTCCTTTTGCAATATAAAGTTACAGTTTGCCTATGGAAAGAAGATCGGTGGGATTTCAAATGTTTTGACATGGATAATCGAAAGATGAACTACTTTGTTTTTCAGCATTATATCCATGAATCATGAGATCGTTCTAACTTCATGACCTATGTATTTGCTTAATGATTTCTGATTTATTTTATGAAATCTCCACCATGAGTAATGTATGCTTGTCATAAACAATTAGCTATCTGGTTGTGTAATATTTTTCGCTGTCATGTGTGTAAAAGATAATGCCAGCTATCTGTAATTGCTTTTATTACGCGTGCACATCCACATTACTCATATATGTTAATCACAATTTGGCTCCCCTGGGATAGGATAGGTAGATAGATAGGTAGGCATTTAGATAGGTAGTCTTTTCATTTCTACATGAGTGTTTCAGATGCATGGTGAGCCTAAGATGAGAGGTAAGAACCTGCGCATCACTTTGTGAATGCTCCTTGCATCCTTCACCACCCTGAATTTAGTTAGCAATTTGCATTTCATACTTAATTCAAAAATACAAATTCCGGTGGACCGGGCCACAACCGATAACACCCTTGTTTGTTACTTTGACCTACGGTAGCCGGACGGCAAACCGGACGGATTCCCTATTCCAAACAGTCAACGGGCTAGTTGGGAACGTTGATTGGGGAGAATCTCTTACTGTTTCCGCCTGTGAATTTCCAGGCCTCAACAACTTCATATTCCTATCAAATTCATGATTTGATGCCAGTATTGCAGTAACTGACTATCTCTTTTTTGACATTGTTTTGTTTTCTACTTCTACAACAGCACCACATATGCACATTGTAAAACAAGCAGTTCCACCGCCTACATGCAGTCATTAGTAAGTGGTGCCACTGCTTTGTCATTGTGGGTGAGAAGCGGTGCTGAGCTAGAACCACTCTGTCACTAACTCTCCTCAAGCGGTGCTAGGTATGCCTTCTACATGCTTGTCATTTCAAATCTTGGTTTGATTTTTGCTTTCTGTTTGTGAGTTTTCTGGCTTCATTTTAGAGATCTAAATTGTTAGATTCAAAGTCTGTATGTGGTAAATGCTTACTTTTTATGATTCAAAATCTAGGTTACACCCATCATTTTGATTGCTTGTATGCTTGGTTTTTCATTTTCAAAAGGAGTGCTTGGAAGCTAGTTCAGTTAGATATATGTTTTACTGAAATGATAAACTGAAAAGAAAGATTTGTGTGTTGGATTTTCTTTTTTATTCTTCATTAGTTTACGAAAGAATTTTTTTTCTTTTAAAATAAATTTTTTTGTTGAGATTTGATCATAATTTTGCTTAAAGACAAATTATTGGACCTCTAACTAGCCTCATAAGCTTTTAGATATCCATGTTCTTCTTTATTTTTATACACTCTTGTCTCGTCAAAAGAATAAATATATTATAGTTTTAAGTTAGATATTTCCATTTTTTGAAGAAAATTGAAAAAGTACTTAGTGTACCTTTTAGTATTATTGTCTTTCTTTTTAGGAAAAGAGATCTCGCTTGACTGCTTGCTTTCAAAGATAGCATTAGAAGTGTGTTGTTTGTATTCTCGAAAATATTTGTTTAGTGAGACTATTTGGGAAATTTTTGGTTTTGAGATGAAATTGAAAAAGAAACACTCTCTCCTTCCCGTAAATAGGGCATACTTTGAATGGTAAAGTGAAAAAATTTGCATATCATAATTGCATGGTTTTACTTTTCTGTCTACACTCCATGCATTCACCTAACCATTCAACTTAAAATCCATGGTAGCTATAGGTTAAAAATATTAGTAACTTGAGTGATAGGTTAGAGACGTGTTTCGGCCTCGTAAAACGTAGGAGTTGTCATTTATTTCCCACACTGCAACCCAGTAACTGCATCGTTCTTCCATGTACCATCGATATATAGAATGACCTTTCATGTACCCTTGAGTTATATCGAAAGTTAATTCACATACTCGATTGTATATCAGAAGGCCCCTTTTAAATGGTTGTGCATTAGATAGCACTACTATGGATTTGATCTCCCACGTACCTTGCGTATATTGGGAGACCCTTTTAGGATTCCTTATACCATCTGAGAAAATCCCTTTTGGTTGTCTTATTGGCACAATACACTGAGAACAAAACTCGGGGAGATAACTATGCATGTGATGTCCAGGTAGTTAGGTATTTAGATGAGGGATGGTTGATCCTCCTCATCGCGTTTTACTGTTGGACCCTATGGTATATAGCGAGTTGTAAAAACTTGACAATACTAGTGAGGAACTGGCTTGTATCAGCTCCTCTTGTCACTTAAGTTTTCTTGTGGCCTATAGTTTAAGTAGGAGAAATTTTGTGTGTGTTTTCTAGTTTCGAAACACTAGGTTAGGTTTTAGTGACCATACAATCTGGCTGAGTTTCAGTTGAGACAATCCAAAAGAAACCAGGGCTTACCACCCAACTTTCCTCCTATCATAGGGGAGAGCCCAATGAAAGCCACAGATCAAGGTGCTGCAACTGATTCCCATGTGGAAGGAATCCCAGTTGTGGAAAGTGGAGAACAATTCACCATGTATGGCAATCCCTTGGTCGAACAACCTCCTACGATCGAAACTTCCTTTCATTTTCCAATATTGGAAGGAACTAATACATTTGGGCAAATTTTTCCATGAAATATTTCCACGTTTTGAACATTCGTGGATTAATACTTCATTTTTTTTTACCATGGCGGAAAAACCATGGCAATATTGATGTTTTTTAATTTTCAATGGAATTTCGTCTCTATATCGATGATATATGGCTATCTTTTCACACCTTCCAAACCAATGGCAGCTTTCAATGGCTCTTGGATGTTTACGTGTGGGTTAACTCATGCATTTTCGTCCACATATAACTAAGAATATCTCTCTATTTTCATAATGGAGTAAACTTGTTCTAGGTAAGAACTGAATTCTATCCCTCCCTCAATTCATATTCAAGACAGCAAGCATGAAGCTGGAACTGAATGTCAAAGAAAAACATTGCTTCTATCTTCTATCCGATCATAGAGAGAAATCCTGAAATGGAAACCCTCAATAATAATTAAATAGATTTGATTTTTTTCCCCGGTTGTTGCATCTTTTTTCTTAGGTCTAGGTCTGATTGGCTATGTGTGGTATAATATTTATGTATATGATAGAATCCGCCTATACCCCCGCCTTAGGCAATCCATGTGCCCTTATATTTTGCATAGAGATGGTTACACTTGTTCATATATGATGTCACCATGGATAAATATTAATTTCCATGAAATTGGCTACCTCATTGCAGCTATCTCTGCTACTAAAACCTAGTTAACTATACGATGTCAACACAGATAATTTTACCTTTTATATTTCTAGTTTACAGCTCCTTTGTGGGAGCATGCCAAGCTGTATCACTTAACACATTTGTTGTAGTTGTGGCAAGGTTCTTGGTGATTTATTGCACACAGATTGAGCCCAGATTTCTTTATCAACCATATCCAAAACTAGAGAGATTAGTCATACTCTACAACAATCATATGGCCGTAAATTCATAAAAGGTAAGCATGCATCCTTTTTTGGGGGATAGAAACTAACATTGAGTCTCAAAATAACAGTTGTATTCTTTGGTTCATGTACCTTACGAACGAATTTAACAACACTACAACTCCCTCCTTTTCTTTAAACCAGAGTAATTGCAACAAGAGGGTCCAGTCAACAATGACTAGCCAATTCATTTGTTTTTTATAGACCCTATGCTCCACTAAGCTATTGGTTGTTGAGACAATGTTAATTACTTTCCATAGTGGAAGGAAATCTTTTCGATTGGACCATTTGGGCCACCTAGTGTTCCAATTCCCAAACTACTAAGGTCTCATTGTGAGTAAATCAAAGGCCATTGCACAACACTTGTTGGCATCAATGAAAACTTCAGTCTGTTAGACACAATGCTCACTGAGAGGGGGGTGAATCAGTGAGCTAAGGCTTGGACTCAATTTCAACATCTTTTCTACCAATCTTATCAGGCCCACAACCATCTTTGTCATCAAGTTAGCTTGTCTATTGTCATCTCACCATCTCCTTGTCATCTTTGCACCAACATCTTTGTCTTGTCCAAATCATCTTCAAATGACCACAGAATGGGTCATTTGACTCTCTAGATGTTCCATGCTTGTCATGTTTGCTTTTCAATGTCATTATGCATGTCCTTAGTGATATTTGTCCTTCATGTCTTGTTCCAATTACACCTTTCCATGTCATCATGCTTAGAAACCTCTTCAAATATTTGTTTGTTATTTATTGTTTTAATGAAATAATCAATTAAAACTTCTTCTAAAAATTGCATCTCTCCAATAGTAAGATGTGTCTCTTCAAAACTTTTTCTTAATTCTTTTTATTAAATTTATGTTTATTTTTCTAAATACATTCCTGTAGCTTCTTATTTAATAAACTATGTTTATTATTTTTTACTAACTTTGCAGGTCCATCTTTTGCATATATGACCATCATAATGCAAACTGAAAGTATGGTTGGATATCCACCTCAACAAGGATCAGATCCATGTCACCTTTTGAACTTTTTGATACACACGCATTATCTAGAGATCATTTGAAAATAGGCTTCCAAACTGTTTAATTTAACACAGACAAAATTGTTTTTAACTTCATGTAAATACAATTTTTCTTCTACTTTGGCAGATTGATTTCTCCCTCATGTGGTCTCCATAAGGAAACCTACAAGCATGGCTAGATATCCATTTCAACAATGAACAAGACCATATCACAAGATAAATCTGTTGACACATAGAAAACCTCTAGAAAGCATTTCAAAATAGCTTATCAACCTCTTTTGAACATCAAAACATATTTCTTTCCATTTTGGAAGGCTCCTATTTCACAAGTGTGAACACTTTATGGAGACCTGAAGTCAGGAGCAGATGGAAAAATTACCAAAGAATGGATCCATGACATTTGATAAATTTACTTACACAAAGACAACCCTTGGCGGGCATTTCCAATTGACCTCTCAAACTCCTATTTTTAACACTGTCAATTTTCTTTTGTTCTTATTATGCAAAATAATATTTTTCCTGTTTTTGGCAAATTGATATTTTGCATATGAGACCATCATAAGACAACCTAAAGGTATGGCTAGATGTTCAGTTCACCAAAGAACATGACTATGCTACCTGATGAATTTTATCGTCAAAATAACCCCTCCTTGCGGGCATTGAAAAATGCCTTTTCAATTTCCTGAATCTAACACAACCAATTTTCTTGTGTTCTTAAAATGAAAAATAATATTTTTCTTACTTTTGGCAGATTTATATCTTTGTCATAAAACACTCCACAGGATAATTGAGACCATGGTTAGATGTACCCATCAACAAGCTATATCCTAACATTTTCATATTATTTTTCTCATCATCCGATGAGATAGGGCAGACATTTCCATGAGGCCACTGAGGCAGTTTTTCCAGTACTGGAATAGTGCAAAACAACCTGAAACTTTGTTTTGGCAGACCATTATCTTTGTCATTAAACATCTTCTTTGAGAACTAAGACCATGGTGAGATATCCTCTTTAACAAGCGGTAGGATGATATCTTCAAATAATTTTTATCATACACCTATAAGGTACGGCAGGCATTTTCCCAAGGCCACATGAGCCATTTTTTCCAACACTTTGACAATTTTCTTAGTATGGTCCAATCTGCCTAAAACATTGTTTTGGTAGGTTCATAACTTATTCCTCAGCTACTTCCAAGATAGTCTGAAGACATGATCAGGTAGGATAAATACCAATCTACAAGACCCCCATATATGGTGCAGGCATTTTCTTCAACACACAATTTGTGGCAGGCATTTTCTTAGGGCTACCTGAGCCATTTTTCCAACACTTAGTCATTTTCAGGACTTTCTCCAAAATTTATTCTAAAACCTCATTTTGGTAGATTCAACTTTTTCTTCATACATGCTTAAGGAGAAATAATACCATGGTTAGGTAGACAAACCAACACACTACAAGAACCCAATGTGCTACGAGCATTTACTCTAACCCATAATTTAGGACGGGCATCTTTCTGAGGCTACTTATAAGCCATGTCATCATGCTTAGACACCTCTTCGAATATATGTTTGTTATTTATTGTTTTAATGAAATAATCAATTAAAAATTATTCTAAACATTGCATCTCTCCAATAGTAATATGTGTCTCATCAAAACTCTGTCTCAATTCTTTTTATTAAATTTCTATTTATTTTTCTAAATACGTTCATGTAGCTTCTTATTTAATAAACTTTGTTTATTATTTTTCACTAACTTTGAAGGTCCATATTTTGCATATATGACCATCATAATGCAAACTGGAAGTATGGCTGTATAGCCCTCAACAAGGATTAGATCCATGTCACCTTTTAAACTTTTTGATACACACGCATTATCTGGAGATCATTTGAAAATTGGATTCCAAACTATTTAATTTAACACTTAGACAAAATTGTTTTTAACTTGTAAAAACAATTTTTCTTCTACTATGGCAGATTGATTTCTCCCTCATGTGATCACCATAAGGAAACCTACAAGCATGGATAGATAGCCATTTCAACAATGAACAAGACCATATCTCAAGATAAATCTATACACAGAACCTCTGGCAAGCATTTCAAAATATCTTCTCAACCTCTTTTGAACATCAAAACATATTTCTTCCCATTTTGGCAGACTCCTATTTCACACGTGTGAACACTCTATGGAGACCTGAAGTCAGGAGCAGATGGAAAACTTACCAAAGAATGGATCCATGGCATTTGATAAATTTACTTGCACAAAGACAGCCCTTGGTGGGCATTTCCAACTGACCTCTCGAACTCCTGTTTTTAACACGGTTAATTTTCTTTTGTTCTCATTATGCAAAATATTATTTTTCCTGTTTTTGGCAGATTTATATTTTGCATATGAGACCATCATAAGACAACATGAAGGTATGGCTGGATATTTAGTTCACTAAGGAACATGACTATGCTACCTAATGAATTTTATCATCAAAATAACCCCTCCTTACGGGCATTTCAAAATGCCTTTTCAATTTCCCAAATCTAACATGACCAATTTTCTTGTGTTCTTAAAATGCAAAATAATATTTTTCTTACTTTTAGCAGATTTATATCTTTGTAATAAAACACTCCACGGGATAACGAAGACCATGGTTAGATGCACCCATCAACAAGCTATATCCTAACACTTTGATGTTAATTTTCTCATCATCTTATGAGATAGGGCAAGCATTTCCCTGAGGCCACTGAGGCAGTTTTGCCAGTACTAGAATAGTGCAAAATAGCTTGAAACTCTGTTTTGGCAGACCATTATCTTTGTCATCAAACATTTTCTTTGAGAACTAATACCATTGTGAGATAGCCTCTTCAACAAGTTGTAGGATGATATATTCAAATAATTTTTATCATACACCTATAAGGTATGGCAGGCATGTTTCCAAGGCCACATGAGCCCATTTTTCCAACACTAGGACAATTTTCTTAGTCTGGTCCAATTTGCCTAAAACATTGTTTTGGTAGGTTCATAACTTCTCCTCAGCTACTTCCAAGACCGTCTGAAGACATGATCAGGTAAGAAAAATATCAATCTACAAGACCCCCATACCGTGTAGGTGTTTTATTCAACACACAATTTGTGGAGGGCATTTTCTTAAGGCTACTTGAGCCATTTTTCCAACACTTGGTCCTTTTTCAAGACTTTCTCCAAAATTTATTCTGAAACCCCATTTTGGCAGATTCATAACTTTGTCTTCAGACATGCTTAAGGAGAAATAATACCATGTTTAGGTAGAAAAACCAACACACTACAAGAACCCCATGTGCTGCGGTAATTTACTCTAACCCATAATTTAGGGCATGCATATTTCTGAGGTTACTTAGCCATTTTTGCTTGCTCTGGCACAAACCCCTATTTTGGCAGGTCCATAACTTCTCCCTCAGACACTTTTAGTACAAACTAAAGACATGTTCAAGTAGGAAAAACAACAATCTACAGGACCTCCATGTGCTGCGGGAATTTATATTCTCCTATAAATTATGGTGTGCATTTATATTCTCTTAAGAGTACTTTTAACTACTTTTTCATACTTAGTCAATTTCCAAAGTTTCACAAAGTTGGCAGGTTGACATCTTCCTCCTTAGAGACTCTCTGGTGAGGAAAGTGACATGGTTGTATGCTCCATACAACACTCTAGAGACTCACATTCTCAATAAATTTTTCACATCATCCTATGAGGCATGGTGGGCATTTCCTTAAGGCCACTTGGGTAGATTTAACACTAATTCCATACTTAGACAAATTTCTCAATTTGAACTAATCTGCCTAAAACACCCTTTTGGTAGGTCCATAACTTTTTCTTCATCCACTTCTAAGACAATCTGAAGACATGGCCAGGTAGGCCGAAGACCAATATACAAGACCCCCATGTGTTGTAGGCATTTACTCTAACCCATAATTTAGGGCGGGCATCTTTCTGAGGCTACTTGCCATTTTTGCATCCACCGATGAAACACCCTGTTTTGGCAGGCCTATATCTTTCTCCTCAAGAAAGATTAAAGCAAACTCAAATCATGAATACGTATCCAAACCAACTAGCCATAAGATGGTACAATGGTGTGGGAATTCTTATCAAACCATGAATTGTAGTAGGTATTCCCTTAAGGCTGTTGGGACCAATTTTGACTAAGGCTATTGGGACCAATTCTTCCTTGAATATATGTTGTAGTTTGGTGAGGCAAGTGACATGGTTGTATTCTCCATACAACACTCTTGAGACTCACATTCTCAATACATTTTTGACATCATCCTATGAGGCATGGTGGGCATTTCCTTAAGGCCACTTGGGCAGATTTAACACCACTTCCATACTTAGACCTATTTCTCAATTTGGTCTAATCTGCCTAAAACACCCTTTTGGTAGGTACATAACGTTTTCTTCATCCACTTCCAAGAAAATCTGAAGACATGGTCAAGTAGGCCGAAGACCAATCTACAAGAACCCCATGTGTTGTGGGAATTTACTCTAACCCATAATTTAGGGCAGGCATTTTTCTGAGGCTACTTAGCCATTTTTGCATCCACTGGTGAAAAACCCTATTTTGGTAGGCCTGGACCATATACACAAATGACAAATTCTAGACCATATATACACTAATTCTCAAACATGAAAAGAAAATACAAACTGGAATGAAAAATAGGATAAACATTCACATAAAGAAGATACTTATTGAAGAAAAATACGATACAGGAATCTCTGCCATGAAAGGATTATCATTCCTCTGCAATTTTATTCATATATATCTAGAAATATTGAAACACGTTACAGTGGAGAGCCTTTGCTCTTGAAAATTCCCAACCCTTCTCCCCTCTGTGGGGAGCAATTTATACTATCTCAGTTCCCAAGACTAATCCTCAAAACAGGACATGAAACTGATTACAATCATAATCAACTACTAACAACTTAGAGTGTGGTACAACTGCCATGGTTTACATATATTAAAATAGACATTATATATGGAGCTAATGTGCGTGCTTAGCTTGAATGGAAGCATGTGGCTTCTGTTTCTGAGCTTGCAGGTCATGAAAATGATGTTAAGGATGCTTTTGATGACTCACTGCTGACTGGTCTCAACCACTTGTCTATTTGTCGAAACAACAATGTGTCCTTCCCTAGGTGTGTGTAATTTGGTTCTCAAAGGCACCTTTCTGCATGGTTTTCGGACTGGAAAAGGAGTTTATATCCTTTCCATGATTTTCATTTTCTACAACCCCCCTCTGTCCTGGTAATACTATTGTATGAGGGGACTTGGAGAAGGGCATCTTTGTACTCCCCACCTCCCATGGCACAGGTTATCCTACAAGTCATACAGTGGGGGTGTCTTCCACCTCCTCACCACCTCAAAAAAATTTGGGAACTAGAGTTCACAAACGATGCGATGAAGAGTTTGGACACCTGCCACCCTAGCACGAGCATTCGCTCCTACTAGTTGCTGCTAAAAATGGTCACCATGTATCGGGACTTTGGAAGCTATGATTTATTTGAGGGTTTCTGGGGAGACACTCCTAGGATAGGAAAACCCAGGCACTATGCAGTCAGAGGTACAATTATCCGGATACATTCAAAGTGCTTCACATCTAGGCCTCGATGGTTGGCGCTTTCCTACTGTGAAAAACCAAGGCAACAAATGAGCGTGGAATCAAGCTCACCAACCATCAACACCCTGAGACTGACAAGCTTCTCAAAGCATATCGCCATTTCAACTCTTTTAGAATTCTCAAAATCTCTTAGTAGAATAACACTTCGAGCATTATCTCTAATTATTGATTCATCTTATGCATCTTAATCGGCCTGGAAAGGTGGTGTTTATATAGGGTGATGAAGATGAAGATGGATGCAAAGATGACTGGTTGGCATAATGGAAGCATGAGTGGACATGAGGGTAGGGATCTCTATTTTCTGCTGATAATCCAGTCATTGTGCCTCCTTTGAATATGTTGCATTGTTGTCCACATGGATCACGATGTTTGGACATGACATTCTTTGCCTTTTCACTTACATTGACAGTGGTTTTCAAAATAGTTTTGGATAGCCGCATCCCCTTTCTTCATGTAGAGTCCAGGTTCGTCTCTTCAAAGATCTGAAATTCATGATCTCCTGTTGTTTTCTATGCAAGCCACATGTTGAATCTCTGGAGTCGGGAAGGCTGGTGAATCAGTGAGGCTTTGGATATGATCTTCACCTGAGACGTGTCACAAATGCAGTCAAGGGATATGATTATTAGTTGGCTCATAGATGAGGGCATCCTTTATGTACCAGACCTGACCAGGACACCACCTTTACCAGGTCGAATGGCTCCAGAGTCATTGGGGATCAAATTTGAAGGGCAGGTCTCATTTTACTTTGAAGGGCTGTGATAAATTGAACCCTTGAATTTTGTCATTTAAAAATAAATCATTCTTTTCATTTGAAAATTTAAGTGTTAAAAAAAATTTCATTATTTATTAAAAACATTGTATAGAAAAAAAAATGGCAATAAGAAGAAATCCCAAGTGATTCAACATTTACATGGAATTAGTGAGGTAAACCATGTACAAATGATTTATCACTTCCATATTATTTTTATGGTGATTACTCAAGAGTTAGTATAGAGGATGAGAGACTAAAATAAAGGTTGAGAATGAAGAACATGTAATGGTGATGGAAGATGAGATTGGGAGAAAGCCCATTTAGAAAGAGATTGATGCACTTGTTTTGTTAATGTGAACATAGCCATAACCATTAGGAGTATTGGTTTTTTGTATTGCATGTTCTTTGGAATATTTATTTTTTGAAGGGAAATGTTTGTTTCCTATCACGCTAAAGTGATTAGAGTAGTTGAGAACTACTCACAACCTTATATGAATGCATAATATGAAATTAGGGGTGAAAGTAGGCTCATGGGGTACTAAAGCTTATTTTTGTCTAGAATTGTTTTGAGAAGAGCTCCACTATTAGAACTACTATGTTACAAGGCCAAAAGAGATTAGGCATAAAATCCCTAACATTAATAACAAACTAAAAAGATGATCTTTGTACAGTGCCAATGTATCCACCTAAAACTAGTGTACTTCTCACATTGTACATCCTTGGGAGATTTAAAATTGTTGATCCTTGTTGTGACCACTTGATCATTGCCATAACCAATGGTTTAAATAAACAACATAAAAGTAAAAAAATTGGAAGATTAACTTTTCCATGACATTTTACCTTACCTGTTTTGAAATGAACTTTTCTACATGCTATTAAAAGCATTGTATTATTATCTTTCTAGCTAAATAAGTGTTTTAGGATCCACATTTCCATTAATGGAAAAAAAACATTACAAATTCCATCACAAAGCTAATTGATATGTTTTTCCATATGGACACAGTTCATGAGTAACTAGCCATTCAATTTCAAACTCCATCCAATCCCTAAGCATCGTCTTCACCATAATAAACCTAAGTATTAGAAGACTTGAAAATTTATCTTTCAAATTTTATTCTTGAGTCTACTAACATCTAGATGTCAAATGAGAAGTATTGATGGGGATTCTCATTTCTCTTTTCAAAACTCGGTGCATATAATTATTATTCAAACACATTGAAAAAAGTATCCTTCGGTGCCCCTACCTAAAAGAAAAACCCCAGAATGTAAACCTAATGCTTTCAGGAAGAAACCTTTTTTTATCAACCCTAAATTCAACAACTATTTTTAGAATTGAATCATTTCCTCCCCAGATGCTCAGTTCAAAGTGATCAAACAAAATCCCCAATTTTAGGTGGATTATGGATAGTCTCTGACGTGTCCAGAGACTTTCAAAGATAATTCTTTGTTTCAAGGGCACTCAGGGCACAAATTAGAGATCCCACAAAAGGAAGAGGAGGAAGAAGAAGAGGACTCAAGCCAAAAGGTGAGGTGAGTGAGGAGGGGAGACATAATAGGGTAGATCAACACTATCAACCTGCACAGCTTTATTTGGGGAGATCAATATCAATCGTCGATCTCTAAACTACCTTCATCGGGGCCGCTCAACCTTGAGAACTTTAACATTATGCTAACCCTTTTTCATATGAATGAGTGAGCAACTTCTGATCACGGAATGCTTCTCCCCCATTGATCTCCCAACATCTTGTTCTAGCCATAGATATTCGCAGCCCCTACCACTTTCCGCGGATCGACCATAGATGTTGATTAGGAAGAGGGAGATGATGATGATGTGATGACAAGATATTTACTTTTGTATTCACTAAATTGTTCTAAGCTTCACCAACATTATAATAGAATGGTTATGAGTGATTATTCAGTCCTATAAAGAATTCACTTTATGGAACTACCAAACTGCTCAGTTTGGATCTTCCTCTTTTAAGACATCGGACTAGGTCTATAAGTCTTGATTCTTCATATGCACAAATCTAAAAACAAGAGGCTTCACAGGGCCCAAAAAGTTGTATTTTATTTTTAACTACTTCCTCGGATCATATTGAATTGTCAGATTAGTCCTTGGAATGGGCATTAGGAGCAATACTTAATTTTTCACTCAACTGGATGCTCCCCCTATCATGTAGACATATCCATTCACTGAGCTCCCCCTAAATTTGCAATGATGAAGATGATGATGATGATGAATATGATGATGAGGATGAAGATGATGACAATGATAATGAAAATGATGGTGATGATGATGATGAAGATGATGATCATGATAATGGAGATGTTGATGAATTGGATGACAATGATGTTGATGATGAATATGATGATGAATATGAAGATGTTGATGATGATGACGATGAATATGATGATGATGATCAAGATGATGATGGTGATAACAAATACGTTGATGATGAAGATGATGATGATGATGATAAGGAAGATGACGATGATGAAGAAGATCATGATGACAATGATGACGACGACGATGATGATGATTATGAAGATGATGATATTGATGAAGACAACGAAGAATATGGTGATGACAATAACAAGGATGATGATGATCATTGTCATTGTTTTCATCATCATCATCTTCTTTGTCATCTTCATCATCATCTTTGTCATCTTCATCGTCATCATGATCATCATCTTCATAATCATCATCATCGTCATCATCATCGTGTTTGTCCTTGAAGGGACTTATGTATAGGATCTCACTATAAGAAATGCAACCAAGACAAATTATGACAAAATCCTAGTTAATTTAAATTAAATTAATTAAACTACACTAAATTAAAAACATAGAGTTGTTTAACTATAATTAATTTAAAATGCAACAAAATATAAAATATGCAAATAAAAAAACCCAAAATAAACTAAACAAAAGATAAATATGCAAAAGAAAAAAAATAAAAAAACAAATATAAAATATGTATATAATCAAATAGAAAACGCAGAATTCAAAAACACCCGCACACTAGCTCATTAGCATTCCAAAACACCCGCGTGGGATCTGCTCTGGCTCCCATTTGGGGGTTTTTGATTTTGAAATTTCACTGAAGGATCTGGAATATGCTATGATGTTTTTTTTACATGAAGGGCAGGCGGAGGATTTTTCCTATTAGTGCATCATCCACTCCCTTCTCATGTGAGCCCATGCTTCTAGAACCACCCACCCCACCTCCATAATGGAAGCAATGTTTAGACCTTCAGGTTTGTTTCCTTCTATGTTTTTCTTGATTACCTATTGTGTTTTTATTTTATTCATGTTTTTTTTCTTTGTTGTGGATGTGGTGGAGATGAAATGGCTCAAATCTCCTTGCAAGCATGAAGCACGAGTTGTCTAGGTGAACTTGGGAAATTCAATGTGAGAAATAAAACCAACAGTTATCGAGGAAAAGTAGGAATGGAATGTGGAGATATATGATTGTAGTGTATGCTCTGAATGGGAAAGATGAAGAGGCTTCTAATTTTACTTTCTCAATGGTGCTTCTGATTTGTGCAAACATCACAGCTTATGATCAGGGTAAGCAAGTTCATATCCTCACCATAAAATATGGATTTGATTCATATGATTTTGTGTGTATTTATCTAGTTGGAATGTCTGCAAAATGTGGGTTTGTTTCTAGTTTTTTCCATTCCTTTTGGGAATCATGTCAAAATTCCCATGAATTGATAGTTCAAAGCTAGACTGTGAATGTTTTTAATAGTACGGTTGTTAGTTTTTCTTTGATAATGGAAACGTTTTGGGGTTTGAAGCCCGAATTTTCTATAGCAAAATATTTTTATTTGATCAGAGTTGTTTTGAGGCTACTTATCAGAGCTTTGTACCAATTGTGGAATGCTAGAGCTTGTCTTGAGTTGTACATGCATAATTTATTTGAGTAATTAGTGATACATTAACCCCATCTATATCATTCTCTGTATAAACTAATGAAATAATGTTACAAGCATCAATTCTTGAAAATTATAAGTGTAGGAAGCGTTGCAATAGAAGAACACAATATTCCCTCTTTGGTTTTCCATTTCTTGTTTCCAAGATGGCAGAATATTCTACCAGGAGGAAAAGAAGCAGCAATGAGAGCTACCTTGGAGTGCTTCCTAAGAAGAAACCCAAGCCTGAACCTGAGGAGAACAAATTCATGTTCAGGGTTTTGCTTCATAATGGTTTGAATTTAATTTTGCTGTTGGAGGATGTTGTTGAAAAGATGTCAGTCGCCTAGTTTGTAAGGACTATTAGGAGAAAGGATGAGAAATAAATAATACAAAAGGGGCCAGTAAAAATCACCATACACCAAACTTTAAAATGAAATATTTTAAAGAATGCATCATAAATTCTGAGCAAAAAATTGTTTTGTTAAATTTGCAAAGTTGTTTTTATACAATATATTTCCTTTCAGTTCATGTGTATTTAAATTTTTTTGGATTAAATTAATTTTTTTGTATTTCCTTACAGATATTTGAAATTTATGTTTACTAAAACTCTGCTTATATTTTGATAATGCTTGAAAGGTGGCTCTTTTCGTTCTGATCGTTGGAGAGCATAGGTGGATTTGGTTCTGAATACTGCGGCAATGAATGCTTCAACTAATTCATCAATCCTATGGTTTTGTGACGAGGAAAATATCTCCTTTTTCTAAGACGCACCTTCTTTCACCCCCTTACCTATCTCAAGGGCTTGCACTATTTCGTAAAGGTATCTCTCTTCCTCTCTCTTTATATGACATATACACACATGGTTGTAGAATGCATGTTGATGGGGTGAGTCTTAGAGTCAACAAGAAATTGAAGTATTCTCTTATAAGTAAAAAAAAATGTATTAATATGTGCGCTATAAAAGCATTCCATGAGCTCCTCAAAGTGTATTCTGTTAGAACAAATATTTCCATATCTAAATATTATTCACTGGAAAGTTTTTTGTTTTTTAGCAACTAGTGGAAACGACAACTGGAGATGGGCTGGTACTTGAGTGACACGGGGTCCAGGTATCCATTCCCACTACCACTATACACCTAGGTACCCCACACCCTTCGCAAGACATGTGACACAGGAAAACCCAAGTGGGATTTGATCTCGTGACCTCCAATTTACAACAAGTGACTTCATAACAACTGAACCACCAATGAGCTACACCCATGCGGGCTATTGTTTACTGGAAAGTTAACATTTCATAGATAACAAATATTTATCTGGAGTATTTAGTGACATTTTATTCATATAGTAAGACAACATGACTCTTTCCTCTATTTTTTGTTTTATATTGTTTGACATGATGGTGGTATTAACAATGTCCACACATTTCCAGTAAAAACCTATTTGTATGTCTATTTAATATTTTTTTTTCTTAAACTTTAAAATTTGTGTGTTGTTTTCATTTTAATACAATGGTTAAAGAAATATTGTCGAATACAAACAAAAGTTTCCACATCAGTGAGGCAACCGTATTGTAATATATCATTTAAATACGA
The DNA here is from genome assembly GCA_001517045.1 of Pseudotsuga menziesii. Lineage (NCBI taxonomy): Eukaryota > Viridiplantae > Streptophyta > Pinopsida > Pinales > Pinaceae > Pseudotsuga > Pseudotsuga menziesii. Next base: position 181,995 of record LPNX010487140.1, read on the forward strand.
CTTGATATTTTGGTGGAAAATGTGTGCTAAATAGATTGATTCTTGATTTCCTTCGTAGGACATGTGGAATGTGACTCCAGAACCACATCTCTTGGTGGAATTACCCCAAGAACACACTTTCCAGACAACATTAGCTAATTTGTTTTTTGGTTAAGTGCCTTGTGACTTGTTGGGAAATCCACGGTTATATTACAAGTGTATTATGATAGATTTCTTGGTTTGGAATGGGAGGATTTGTTTGAGTTGAAACATAGGTATATTTCCATTCTATAGCATTTTTCTTGTAGTAATAATTTTTAGGAATAACGATGACATTTCCAGCTTTTACGCCATTTTAAATCTTAATTCATCTTTCATTTTTTGTTTTATAAGATATGAAAATTTCTATCATTTACATGTAAGAAACTCATCCATAAAACATTAAATCGCATGGTAGGTTTTCCCCAGTTTGTGATTGGGAACTACCTTCTAGAAATCTGCTCTGTAGCGCTGATTAAATATGGTCTAAAAAATAATTAAAAGGTTGATTTGCAAGGTTGAAAAATTCAAATTAATAAGTGAAATTCCTAGATCTTCCCTAGTTTTAGCCTCATGCGTACCTTATTTCAAATCTAACTAAAGGTTAAAACATTCTGCGCTCACAAATCTTGGTTGTTGGTTGGAAAACACATATCATTTACAAGTTTGTAGCAGCATTTAATTTATTAATTCAGATCTCACGTTTGAGGATATTTTCACATATACACTAATAAATTCTCAAACCCTGATTCTTCACTACTAAAATCCCTTGTAGAATCAACTAGTCCATTGATCATATCAATCCATTTAACATTTTCTTCTGGAGGTAAATCTTGTAATTGCAAATAATGTATCTCAATAGAATCTAGAGCCTAGAACCTATTTCCTTTACAGGATAGATATGGTGTTAACACTTTCCATTGCAAATAACATTGTAATACCTGCAACATCTATGATATAGCCCATTTGAATGGTGGTAGAGAGACTTATTGTAATTTTCATTTTTTGTTATTTTATGCTTAGTTTGACAAGCGAATCCATAGATACACTTCAAGAATCAGTAGTCGATAAATCAATACCTTGGATAACTTATCCCATTCAATTATTTCTAGTGGCATGATTATATGCCTAGAGTAAATTTTGTAATCACTTATTCAAAACATAGAATCTATTGTATATTGGTCTGATGTACACATTTCCAAGTCGGTTTCTAATTACTTGCAATATTCCCATACGTATTCATCACAACCAAATGGGGTTTCTTTCTGTCATTGTTGTTTTCTATCACCTTTATATCTACCTAATAAAAACTTTGGAAGTTCATAGGATGCACATTGGACCCAGATGAAACCATACAATTTACATGTGCACAGAGGGTGTGAATAAGACCATTATGTAAGGACCCTATTTGGATATGATGAATAAGTATGGAAATATTTCAAGTAAGTAGAAACCAAAATGGAAATGTGTACATCAGACCAATATACAATAGATGATGTGTTTTGAATAAGTGCTTACAAAATTTAATCTAGGAATATAATCATGCCACTAGAAATAATTGAATGGGATAAGTTATCCAAGGTATTTATTTATTGACTGCTGATTATTGAAGAGTATCTATGGATTCGCTTGTCCATAGACACAAAAACTCCATGAGACTCCACATCAATCACAAGCACTTATTGAAGATCCAAAAATGTGGAAAGGAAGGTTCCTTTCCATGGGTTTTTAAATTGTTTTGAAACCTCCAGGTTTTGTCTCAATATCGACGAACATTTGTCGCTAGTATTACAAAATCGTCGAAACCCTGGGTGGATTTCCATGGATACCATTGCTATAGAGTCGCAGTTTCATGATACAATTACATTCAAATTGCAGATTTTGTCGATAGAGATTGGTTTTCCATGATTTTTCGTGGAATAAATTTCTCTTGAAATTCCAAAATTCGTCGATAGAGGGACAATTGTTCATCGAAACTATTCCATGGTTTTGCATGGAAACAAAAATTTTCCTAGCAGTTTTTGGCCATATTTTTGTCATTATAGGGACGAACGTTTTGTCGATAGAGCAACAAAACATAGAAAATGAATTAAAAAAAAATAAACTTCAAGGCCACTATATAGAAGACACATGGCGGCCATATTTCTTCATTATATAGGAGGCTTATAAAATTCATCGTAAGATCGACGAAATAGGTTCCACGAAACATCAAGACCATTATCGTCGCAATTGAGATGACAAAATGTGGAAATAGAAACAAAAAAATCATCGCAAATTTGCTCATATGTATTAGTGAGGTCATGATGGTGCCTCAGACTAGGTGGCAAGTCACCCAGCTGATAGTCTTAATGGGTTTGAATATGGCCCTAATGCTCCTTTCTGGATAACTTCTATGGGTCAAGCTCTTTCCAAATTCAGGATTACCAAACCTTCTTTTGTAAATAATCCTATAGGTGCTTCATTAGATGAAGAGATGTACAGAAAGTTCCATCCATTCTTTGAATGTTTACAAAAAATTCATGGCAACCTTGAAAAATTCATCTCTACACATGTTCTGCATAAAGAACCTATGTCTTCTCTTTTACCTCATCTTTCAGAACCTTTTCCTTTTGGATATCGTTCACTTTCCTCATCTTTGGCTGCTCCTAATGTATCACTAGATCCTGGTGTGACTACTCATAATATAAGTCAAACCTCCAACCCTGCTCCTGTAGTTTCAAATTCGGGGTCTATTTCTAGTCCTCCCATACCCTCTGCAACTAGGGGGAAATACTCACCTCAAGTGGTATCTGTATCTTCCAACACCTGGGGGCAACCCCCAACTGAATTTGTATCCTTAGTTAGTGGAGTTACTTCTAGTTTCAGACAGACCCCTGCTATAGGACAACCAATAGTGTTTTTTTCCCCCACCAACACAAATATGGTAAACCCTCTGTCAAGTTTAGTTCAACCCTTAGGGGTACAGCCTATAGTCAACCAACCTTGTTAGGGCTATGCTTACCCAGGAAATATACAGGGGCTATGTATCCTAGATTCCCTTACCCTGGAAACATGTTTACTTCGTGGAGGAAACCTAAATGGTCCTGCATGCCAGCAATGGGAGGAATACCTATTAATACTATTGGAGGTTCTGGAGGGCCACCTTATGATGGCCCACCCTTTGGAGGACCACCTGGCAGAGGCGCACCTGGTGGAGGCCCACCTGGAGGAGGCCCACCTGGTGGAGGTCCACCTTACAGAGAACCACCACCTAGAGGACCACCACCCGGAGGCCCACAACATGGAGGTCCACCTTTGAGAGGACCACCACCCAAAGGTCCACCTTCAGGAGGTCCACCTTCTAGGGGACCACCACCTAGATGTCCATCGCCAGGCGGAGGCCAACCACCTCTGAGTGTCCCTCCCCCTGGAGGTCAACCCCCTTTAGGAGGATAATATTCCTATCGAACAACCCAACAACTAGTGTATCAGTCAAATTATGGTCCTACTGGTATGCGTATGCCTTATCAATACTACCGGTATGTCGAACCTGATTGACAACTTTCGTTCTTGGAGAATTTGGACTTGCCAAATCTGTCCAAGTTGATTAATGATCCCATTTGTTGGGATTAGGGTAGACCCGGGTTCTTATACTTTTATCTTCACACCAACAAACAGACCCACAGTGTTGGCCCTTTTAGCAACAACCTACGAACAGGTTGCAGTCTCACTCGAAACAGCTATGGGGTGCCACAGAATCAGGTTTCTATAGGCAAAAGAGGGATATTACTGTACCTTTAGCCTTAACAAATAATAATCATACAATATAGAGCTTCAATATTCACTTAAATAGCTTCGCAGTTTAGATAAAAAGACAATTTCTTGCTTAACCCTTAACTGGAAATTCATAGCGAAGTTAATACTTAGCAATATATCTTACTTTATCATTCATCTACTTATCAAATGCATAAAACATAACAGCAACAAAAGTTAAAAGAACCACCACAACACAAGATGTACATGGTTCACCCCCAGTGTAGGGGCTACGTCCACAGAACTGTGTTTATATTCAACACTTTACAAAACAACAGTTTTGATCTGCGCACTCAGCTGCAGATCTTCTCAACAACCCAAAACTACGCACTTAGCTATAGAACCTTTCTTCCAAAACCCTCTGTGCACTCAGCTGCAGAACCTTTCTTCCAAAACCCTCTGCACACTCAGCTACAGAGGTCATCCACGCACTCAGCTGGGACTTAACCTTAAACCCAAAAATAGACCTTAGCTTCTTCGCATCAAATTATCATCATACACAAAAACTTTCGAAAAATCCCTTTTCTCCTTTACATAAGTGCCTATTTATACAAGTGCACTATTACAATACCATGGGATTAAACCATGGGTTATTTACAAAAAAAGGGGCTTCGCCGCCAACCCCAAAACCCCTAAGACTATTTTGGACCACAACTCCGCTTACAAGCTTCGCACCAAAACTGCGGAGTTGCCAAAATTAAGGACCTTCAAGGTCCAAGCCCCAACAGGCCCCTAAGACTCACCAATGTCCCGTCCCGGGACACTCTGCTGCTTTTCTGGTGGAAGAATCTTGTTGGCGAAGATATTAAATTGCTTGTTGAGGCTGCGCATGATATCTTCAGCTGCTTTCTCCTTCTCCACTATCTCCATTTGCACTCTGTCAAGCTCTGTATCCGTCTGCATCTCTGTAAGTATCATCTTTAATCCTCATGTCGTCTTTCTCTCTTATATGCCTGTCATCATCATCATCCCTTCTGCTACTTCTACCACTGCCATGGCTTGCTCTATCCTTCATCCTTTCATCCTTAGCAGAATGCCTGTGTTCCTTATGACCATCTCTCATTCTGCTATCTTCCTTCTCGAAATATATTTCGGCGTCATCTTTCTCTTCATAATATTTATGATGGTCATGGGAATCATTGGGCCTTCTAAATCTATCAGCAACCCCATCCCTCGAATTTCCTCCGTTCTCACCAATTGCACACCCTATGGCAGCGAAGGGGTGCGTAGCGTGAACTTGGCTGTCCGCCAAGGTGGTTGAACTCCTGATCGAACAGGTGGAAGATATGGTGGATGCTACGATGCAAGGTTCTCATCCTCACCGAAGTCTTCAAAACCTTCAGGTAGGATCTCTACGGAACCAGCAGGATTCATCTCGGGATCCTCCGGTGTCTTTCTTGATGACTTGTGTCTTTCTTCGTTCCGCTTAGAGCAAACTTCAGCCTTAAATTTATTTATGGTTGATCATGTCTGCATTGGCTAATTTTGGGCTGGGGGAGTCTCTTCACAAGGTGCAGATGCAGGTGGATTGCTCATAAGGTTCTGCAGACCCCTTTGTCTGAATTCTCTCAACAATTCTTGGACTTCACGATCAGCTGACATGGACTCAACTCAAGAAAATGCGTAATGCAAAATTCACAGGCCTGGGTGTCTTCTTATAGAATCCAACAACCAAATATGCCATAATTGTGCATTAAAGACACCAAATATGATTGAACGACGGTAGATATTGTCCAAACAGCGCTAGATTTCCCAAAATCTCATCATTACAAGCAGTTAATGCAATTAACATACCGGCACCGCCAAATCTGATTTTTTTTCCAATGGTCGCTTTTTAAGCTTCGACACACCTTTCTTCTTCAGCATGACCACTAACTTCAACTTTGCCACAATAAGGACCTCCGACACAGTACATACCTTCGACACATCCTGACACTAGTTTCGACAGAGCTTCGAGCTTCGACCCACAACATAATTTCTTCCACAACCTTTCAACACTTCCAACAATTTGTCAAATCTTCTCTGATAACAGTTTCTTTATAGTCTAGTACCCAATTTCAACTATTCTTGGTACTTAGACTCTTCTTCTTTCTATTACTTCTGATCAGGGGGCACATGCTTGTCCCTATACTTCTTTAATCTACTCCCATTCACCATGGAGGGAAAAATTTCTCCATTCAATTTAGCTAACTGAATTGCACCACCATTGGTAACTTTCTGAACTATGTATGGTCCTTTCTAATGTGTCTTGAACTTACCTGGGAACTTCATGAATTTATTGTCGTACAAGAGCACAAGATCACCATTTTGGAAATGCTTCTTCTTAATGTGTCTATCATGCCATGCTTTTTCTCTAGCTTTTTGTACTTGCTGCTGGAAACCTGCAATGAATATGTCTTCTTCTAGTTCCAGTATCTTCTCCAGCCTTTCATTTAACATAGCTAGATCATCCATCTTTGTGAAGGCAGATATTCTGAGGCTAGGAACAATGTACTCCATGGGCATAACTGCTTCTTGTCCATATACCAGCCTAAAAGTTGTGTGGCCTGTCAAATTCTTGCAAGTGGTTCTATAAGCCCATGATACTGCTGGAATTCTAAGATCCCAATCATTTCTATTAACATTGCAAACCTTCGTCAAAGCGTGCTCAAGAATCTTGTTAAAGGCTTCGACAGTTCCATTTGCTTAAGCATGGTAGGCAGTACTCTTCTGATGATATACTTGAAATTCTTTGGTCAATGCTTCAATAGTATTATTCAGAAAATGTGATCCTTGATCACTCATAAGAATTCTAGGACATCCAAACCTCGACAAGATATTATCAAAGATGAAATTCACAGCTGTAGCAGCGCTACATTCCTTGACTGGTTGAGCTTTGGCCCAATGAGTAAGGTAATCAGTTGCTGTAATAATGTATCTTGCTCCAGATTTATTTGCAGGGGGATTGATTGGTCCAACAAAATCAATAGCCCATTTATCAAATTCTTGTAAAGTTACCTGTGGAACTAGAGGCATCCCATCCCTCCTGGATGGTTTTCCTGTCCTCTGACAGATATCGCAGCTATGGCAATACTCTCTTGCATCCTTATGAATCGTAGGCCACCAAAATCTAGCTGTCAGAATCTTCTGTGCCATATATTTTCTTGCATAATGACCTCCTGCTGCTCCAGAATGTGCCTCAGCCAAAATCAATGGATTTTCATGCTCCAAGACACATATGCGCAGTATTTCATCTGGTCCCATCTTATATAGCTGTCCTTCTATCAAGGTAAAGTCAGCTGCTCTAACCACCAGCTACTTCTTCTGCTGTGTTGTCATCTCAGAAAGTGCAAACCCTGTAGACAAGTACTGAACAATATCCTGAAAATAGTCATCAACCATCTGTATGGAAAACAACTGGGTATCAGGAAGACCTTCATCCAAACTAGTGGGTTCCTCTCCTGACTCGATCCTCGACAAGTGGTCAGGCCCCAGGTTAAGTCTTCCTGGCTTAACTATGATCTCAAAGTCATACTCCTAAAACAAAATCAGCCATATGCATATCCTTCCACCTAACATAGGCTTATTAACCAAATACTTCAAAGCAGAATGGTCAGTGAACATATTAAAATGAGATCCTAACAAATAATGTCGAAATTTCTGTAAGGCATAAACCATAGCTAGACCTTCTCGTTCTGTCGTAGTATAATTATTTTTTGCTGTGGACAATTTTCTACTTGCAAAAGCAATAGGGTGATCAATATTACCTTCACCTGATTGAGCCAATACTACACCTAAAGCAATGGAATATGCATCGACATGAACATGAAACTCCTTATTCTAGTCAGGGAATACTAAGATAGGGGCAGTTACCATCTTTTCTTTCAAAATGTCCAAGCTTTCCTGACATTCAGGTGTCCATTCAAACTTAATATCTTTCTTTAATTTCTTTTCCATAGGGGCTATAATATGAGCATATCCTTTAATGAATTTTTTGTAATATCCAGTATGACCAAGCGTAGTGCGAAGTTGCTTAATAGACTTTGGAGGTGGTAAGTTCACAATAATGGCTATCTTCGTAGGATCCACCATCAATCCTTGCTTGCATACAATGTGACCTAGTAGAATTCCAAAAGGTGCACAAAAGATACACTTCTTCAGGTTCAATGAAATCTGATGTTGTCTACACTTGTCCAGCATAAGTCTTAAACTGGCTATATGATCCTTCAATAAACCAAATATACTCCAATCATCAAAGTAAACTTCCAAGAACTTATGAATAAATTCCTTAAATGCAGATATGACTACTCTAGAAAACATAGCAAGTGCATTCTTCAATCCAAAGGGAATAACAGTATACTGAAAAGATCCCATTTCTGTAGCGAAGGTTGTTTTATGTCGATCCTCTCAAGCAATTCTGATCTGATGGTAACCTAAAAATCCATCAGTGAAAGAATACACTTCTTGACCTCCGACATTGTCTAAAACTTCATCTATAAAGGGAGTAGGAAAAGGATCATGTAAACAGGCATCATTCAGCTTCCTCAAATCAACACAGATTCTGATTTCTCCCTTGGTCTTCTTTTCTTGTACCACCATAGGGCTGATCCATTTGGACTCTTCGATAGGCTCAATGATTCCTACAGTGAGCATCTTATCTAGCTCCATCCTGACTTTTTCTTTATACTTAGGGTTCGGCCTATAAGGGCGTTGCTTCAGAGGCTTCACATCAGCTTTCAAAGGGATTTTTATCACTCCTATATCACCAAGGATACCTTTCATTTTTTAGAACTTCGTCGAAAATAAGTCCTAATACTCATGGAGGAGTTCAGTCACTTTGCTTACCATTTATTCGTCCCAGTAATCTCCAATGGTAGCATACTTAGGCATTTCTTTTGATCCAATGTTTACTTTCCTTGTTTTCAAGGGCTGAGTTACTTCAGGTGATTGGACTGTTGGTCCATGTACTTCGCAATGTCCTTCTGACTCAGGAATATTAATGTTGCGAGGGTCATCGTCTCCATCAATGGTGAGGTTATAACATTCTACTGCATTAGCTTCTTGTTCTTTCCAATCAATTTGGTGCTCGGCTATTTCTTTATCATCAAACACCTTAGTATGGATCACCCTAATAGCTGTGTCCAAAGCAGGGCAATCCTCATTAATAGAAAATGTGAGCACAAAACTATCAACAAGGCTAACCCAACTTACAGTCCCATGGCAAAGCTCCACCTCCACATACCAATTCTTTGCTACAGGTTCCAGAGTGTGTACAAACCTATGTACCCATTCTTCACAAGGTACATGCTTCCATGCTTCATAACACTGCTCCAAATGTTCCTGAGGGTTAATCTTACCATTAAATATGCTTCGTACCTCCTGAGGTTGATCCAAGAATCTCAGGCGAAGAAACTTTTGGTAAGCTCTCCAACTATGAATATACTTTTTATGACCATTCCACCATCTAGCAGCTGTGGCTCTGAATACTGAATATAGAGTCTCCATTTTCTGTGAATCTGGTACTTGCTCTGAGAATTGCACAATAAAATCTTCTGGGTCTGTCAACCCATCAAAAGTAGGTAAAATTCTTGTCTATGAGCCAACCCATCTGATAGACTTGGTAATTCTTGCACATCAATTTCCATGTAGCTGATAAAGTCTATTCTACCAATTCTCTAGGCCTTCGTCTAAATCAGTCATGCAAGAACTGTCACACTGCCAATCCATTATACCTTTAGTAGTAAGGTTAACATTGTCTTCTTATTTAGTTGTGATGTTGTAAATATGATTCAAAACATCCTGATCTTCATCTCTGACTGGCTCTGTATACCTTTCTCCTTGAGAAGGGTCCAACGGTACTATGACTCTCAAGCCTTTTCCTTCAAAAGTCATCTGTCTATTCTTAAGGTTGATTACTGCATAATTGTCTATTGCCCATTCAATTCCTAGAAATGCTAGATAGGGGTTTCTATCATCAATTATTTCAATGACTTCAAAATCTACTAAGGTACTGAATCCATCAATGCCCATTGGTACACTAGGGACTCTTCCCAAGGGCACAATCTTCTCCTGATTGGCTAATATCAGCTGTATAGGGGACCATTCAAGCATAGGTTTTCCCATTTTTTCCCATGTCTGCTTAGTTAGGACATTCACTTCTGATCCCAGGTATAAAATGATATCAGTCATGTCATAATCTCCTATCTGAGCATGCAATCTCATTTCTCTTCCAGTCCTTCTAACTCTATTAACAGTTTTTCCTCTATCAGAGCTTTGCTGAGGTTCGCAAGACACAATAACTTTCTGTAACTCATTCCAAGCATTCTGATTTCTCAATAGCTTCATACAACTCTGTAAAAATTATGTCAGTGTACTTACTTGATTCGGCGAAGCTTCTTGAAGCTGTAACTGCTGTTGATGCTGTTGCGTAGTTGCTACTGATGTTCTCGGATCAGCAAAGTCTTTTTTAGCTTCCATAAATGTTCCTTTTTCTCGTCCAACATCGAAGGCTAGAATTTTATCTGGGGTCTTACGGACCCAAGCCTCGTTAGGTTGTTTCCCCTTATTCTGCACTTGCATCGTAGCTCCACTCCTTGTAACAACGTTAATGGTGGGGATAGGTCTTTTCTCTACAGCAATCATTTGAACATTCTGAGTAGGAGAACCATTTCTTTCTTGTATCTTGGCTATCAATTATGGGCATTTCTCAATCACATGATTGACTGCTCTACAATATCGACATGTCATAGTTGGGTTTTGACAATCTCTAGCCACATGTCCTTCCTTATTACAGTTATAGAAAATAACCTGGCCTCATCCTCTTCCAGGCATACCACCACGACCAAAACCTCTGAAATTACCTTGACCTGATGTATTACCACGGTAACCATATCCATCATTGCCTTGTGCATCGGGTTGTACCCTATAAGCATCATAGGTTCGCTCTCTCATGAGGTCAAAGCTATGACATTCATCTTCGTTGTGTCCAACTGACTTACAGAACTTGTAGTAGGGATTCTTAGGTACTTGAACATATCTCTGCAGCAGATAGCAATCTTTAGGTCAATGCTGGCCAGTTGTTCTATAGATCTCATAATATAGGACATTAGGGTTAAACGGGTTCGGTGCACCAGTATTCAAATAATTCCTTAGTGCAGGACATTGTTCTTTGTCATGACCTTCTATCTTACATCATGTACACCAAACCTCTTCTCGAATAGATTTCCCTTTTTTCATGTCACGAAGCTCCAAATCCATTTCTTCTAACTGTGCTTGTATTTGGGCTATTCCAAAATTATCTCCAACAGGAGTTGTTTCAAGTTTCATAGCAATTTTCAACGCCTCTTGCCAATCAGCAACCTTCTGTTGCATAAGTGGAGTCCTGATATGCGGCAATAGTGCTGCAATGAACCATTCTTTATGCTGTTCTAGTCCAATAGTGAAACTAACTTGATCCAACAGAACCTTGAACCTCTGATCAAAGTCCCAAACTGATTTACCTCGCTTCTGCTGAATTTCTTTCAGTTCAGTTATACACTATGACTCTGATTTAGGATTCTTGAATTCTTTGATCATTGCTTTTTTAATATCAGCCAAGATATAGTTCTGAGTACTGGAAAACTTCATAAACTAGGTCAAATCTCGGTCTCTGAAAGAGATGACCAGCTGCGATGTTCTTGTATTTTGATCCATAATATTCTTAGCAGTCCAAACAGCTTCACATAAGAACCAAAACTTCTCTAGATCCTCTGATCCAGTTCCTCTAAAAATTGGGAGCTTGATATCATCATTCATATGGGCCATAGTGAATCAAGGGGGGGGGAGGAGGGGGAGGAGGAGGGGGAAGACTGGTAACAGGAGGAAGGGAACTTACTGAGGTAGACTAACCTACGAAAGGACTACTTGGGCTAGGGTTACTTTCAGACTGCGAAGGGTTCTTGGGGATAACATATATTTGCTGTGGAGTTATAGGGGGGTTTCTAACAGAAGGGGTTTCTTCAGATTCAGAGTCTTCTGGAATTAATGAGGTATAATCAGTATTCTGGCCTAGGGTATAGGATCCAAGAGTTCTCTTGTATCTTTTATTGTTGCAAATAAAACCACTTTGCTCGTCGAAGTCACTTTCACTTCCAAACATAGGTTAGTAGCAATAAATCTAGCAATCTGATTCGATATGCAATATGCCTTTCTCAGCCAAGAGCATTTTAATTTTCAGACTTAATGAATTCAGGTACTTTCCTCTTGGTCCTTTGAAAAACTGTCTTTCTGCTTCGCTGAAAGAAGTATGTGTGTCGATGGCGAACTCTGTCACAAATGCGTCAAGGGTTCACGTTATCCAGAAGTCAACAGCTCTTGATACCGCGTTGTTCACACTTTTCAACAGCTTAATTATTTCTGGTGTCCAGGCAGGAGACTGAAATTCTTTGAAGTTTGTCTTTCTTTCTACCAACCTGGATAACCACTGGTGCAATTCTATGTGGATACTACCAAAGAAAATTTCATAAATATCAGAAAAAATGTACCTTTGCAAGAATTCGTCTGAGCTACGACGAGGGTCCTTATTTTCTTGTTCAGCAAATTTCAGATAAGTATTTCCAACCCAGTCACTGATTTCTTTTACTGAGGGCCTCCAAAACATATCCCTCCAGGTACGACGTAGATCCCTCTTGAAGCAGATACTGGTTCAACCGAAAATGGAACCAATTTGTTGGGCTTAGGGCAGACTCGGGTTCTTATACTTTTATCTTCGCACCAACAAACAGACCCACAGTGTTGGCCCTTTCGGCAACAACCTATGAACAGGTTGCAGTCTCACCCGAAACAGCTATGGGGTGCTACAGAATCAGGTTTCTACAGGAAAAAGAGGGATATTACTGTACCTTTAGCCTTAACAAAAAATAATCATACAATACAGAGCTTCGATATTCACTTAAATAGCTTCGCAGTTTAGATAAATAGACAGTTTCTTGCTTAACCCTTAACTAGGAATTCACAACGAAGTTAATACTTAGCAATCTATCTTACTTTATCATTCATCTACTTATCAAATGCATAAAACATAACAGCAACAAAAGTAAAAATAACCACCACAACACAAGATGTACGTGGTTCACCCCCAATGTAGGGGCTACGTCCACAAAACTATGTTTATATTCAACACTTTACAAAACAACAATTCTGATCTGTGCACTCAGCTGCAAATCTTCTCAACAACCCAAAACTATGCACTTAGCTGCAGAGCCTTTCTTCCAAAACCCTCTGCGCACTCAGCTGCAGAGATCATCCACGCACTCAGCTGGGACTTAACCTTAAACCCAAAAATAGACCTTAGCTTCTTCGCATCAAATTATCATCATACACAAAAACCTTCGAAAAAGCCCTTTTCTCCTTTACATAAGTTCCTATTTATACAAGTGCACTATTACAATACCATGGGCTTAAACCATGGGCTTAAAAACCATGGGATTAAACCATGGGTTATGTACAAAAAGAGGGGCTTCGACCCAACCCCGAAACCCCTAATACTATTTTGGACCACAACTCCGCTTACAAGCTTCGCACCAAAACCGCAGAGTTGCCAAAATTAAGGACCTTCAAGGTCCGAGCCCCAACACCATTCAACATAACCCTTCATGGCCTGCTATTCCATTCAAGTTACCATCATACATTTCGAAGTTTGATGGGAAGTAGGGAGATGATACCAAAAATAATGTCATGACATTCCATCTATGGTGTTCTTCCAACTCCTTGATAGATGACTCTATTCATTTGAGACTCTTTCAATGAAGTTTGTACGGTATGGCCCCAAAGTGGTACATTGAACTTCCACAACATTCATTTGTGGACTTTAGCTCATTGGCAACCATTTTTCTCACACATTTTCAGCTACCCATTCATTATGAAATGGGTATGAACATTTTAAACTCGCTCCATCAAAACAATTCCACACATATATCATACCATATTCAAGAGTGGAGGAGGCAGAGACGACTCATTAAAGCTCCCATCCCGGACCAACTATTAGTTGATTAGTTCACAAAATTTGTGTTTCCTCCCATTTCCTATGATGTGGCTATGGGTGGTGTTGTTACTGAGGAGTAGGCTATCAGTTGTGCTCAATATCTGGACTTGGTATATTCCCAATCTGGAACTCTATATGACCTTATCCCTCAATATCCTCCTCCTAGCACAGACCCTACCAAGCCACCCACAGAAAATCCTGTTGGTGGGGTGGTCGGTTCAATCCACCCTCTGTCAATAGCCAAACCTACAAACCAACATAGTACTTCTATTGCTTCTCCTTACACTCCTACAGTTTCCTCCAAGGTAAATTCTATCCAAAGTACAAAAACACCCGGCAACAAGAAGAAAAGAAAAGGGAAAAATAAAAAACTTGGAAACCAATAAGAGAATCCCAAGGAAATGACCATAGAGAATGATAATAAAGGAAAAATAAAGGCCAAGTACCCCTTCCTATTATGTGGTGGTGATCACTTCACGAAGGAGTGCCCTCATCGTGAAGAGATTAGTAAATTTTTGAAGAGTAACCCTACACCAGCGGTGCTTACCAATCCCTTCTCGTATCAACAACAATTGATAGATCACATGTCTAATCAAGGGACCTCTAATTGTACAGAATAAATCAGAATGATGTCCTCAGAAACCATTAGTTTCACTACTCGTAATCAGACATACGACAAACCTGCAGAGAAGAAGGATGAAAACCCTTCTCTCGAGAAAATTCCTCCCGTTAGTTCTTCTTCGTCTTCGTCTAATGGCCCTCTTACCATAGAGAAACTTAATATCAACTTGATCTTGCACCCGCCTATGAATACCCTCAGTAAGGATGTTTTTAATCCCAATTCCTGAGCTACACAATTCTACAGCGTCATTGAAGATTTGGCTCAGGCACCCTGTGCAATGTCTACCCTAGAGGTGCTCTTTGTCCCACACATCGCAAGAACTTTTTGACTTCTTTAGGATATTTAGAACCTAATAACACTAATCTAATTCATTTCAATGTGGAGAACTACAAATCCAGATTACCCCACCAACTCACATTCCATATCATGACCAGAGTAGTTGGGAGAAAGGTCCACGGGACTGTTTTGGATGAGGGAGCTTCAACCTCAATTTTGTCTATATCATGCTAGAGGGCCATTGGTTCTCTTGAACTTAAAAAGTCACCTATGACCTTAAAATATTTATATGAATGAGTTTTCCAACCTCATGTTCTTTTACCATCCCTTTCATTCGATCTTGGGGGCAAGACTGTTTTCATTCAGGTGGAGGTGGTCGACACCCTATTGGATTACAATCTTCTATTGGGGAGAAACTGGTTTTATGCTATGACTGTCGTCGCTTTGATAGTCTTTAGAACTCTCCAATTTCCTCATTTGGGGAAGATTTTCACCATTGATCGACTTGAATTTTGTTCATGAGATGTTGTTACTCCCACCATAAATAAAATCCCTATACTAGGTCAGTCCCCTCCTCCTTATCAGTTGATTGGGGTAGATATGCTGAAGGATTCAACCCTAATGGGAGTGTTTCCCTCAGCCCCTCCTAGTACGAAAGTGGTGGCCATGAACATTATTTCCATGACTGGATATAGTCCTAAAGGAAAAGAAGTTGTTGAGTCATCCTCTCTTGGCCCTTATGAAGCACTTTATGATGTTGTTCAATCTGCTTCTGATGTCCATTATGATGATCTTCATCTGGTGGCTTCAGATCCTTAGCAATTTCCCTACTTGCTAGAACCCTCTCTCCCTACTCTAAACTATCTCTCCCATAATTTTCCTTCAGATGAGTCCATCATGGAGATCATGAGTACAGATGAACCCATATGGGAAGATCACCATTATCAATATTATTTTCTTTCCATTGCCAATTTCATAGACTTTGACCTTGTATCTCTTATTAGTATTGATATTGTCAACGATCCACTAACGCCTGTATTGTTGCAAGACATAGATTTCGAGTGAAATATTTGCAACATCACTAAGAAATCCCTAATTGACATATCAGTCAACTCGAAACTGTTGAGCATGTTCATGTAGGCCAGAACTGACAGAAAAAGATGAAAGTAATAGAGTGTTATTCAAAGAATTCCGTGATATTTTTTCCTAGACGTATGAGGAAATGTCTGGGATTGATCCATATATCATGGTACATGAGATTAAAACCTATCATGTGGAAAAAATTGTCTAACAAAAATTGTGTCAAGTCCATCCTAGGAAGGCTGCAGCTATTAAAGCTGAAGTAGAGAAACTTCTGAAGGCGAGTATTATTTATCCCATACCCCTAACATAATGGGTGTCTAATATTTTCCTTATGGCTAAGAAGTAGGGAAATATTAGAGTTTGTATCGATTTTCGAGACTTAAATAAGGCTTGTCCTAAGGACAATTTCCCTACTCCACACATCGATCAGATCATCGATAGCTGTGCTGGGAGCATCATCTTTTCTTTTATGGATGGATTTTCTAACTACAATCAGATAAAGATTATGCCTGCTGATCAGCATAAAATGACATTCATTTTCTCATGGGGAACCTTCGCATATCGAAATTTACCATTTGCATGAAAAACACTGGAGCTACATTCCAACACACCATGTCCTATGCTTTTCACAATATCAAGTACAATGTGGAGCCATACCTTGACGATCTCCCAGCTCATTCACAATAATGGGAGGACCATCCAGGGCATCTCAGGGACATTTTCCTTAGGAGCCGTCATTATAATATTTGTCTTAACCCACACAAATGTGTCTTTTGTGTTGAGACTAGACGTCTTCTTGGATTTGTGGTTTCCAAAGATGGAATCCGAATTGACCCCTTGAAAATTGCTTCTATTCAGGCCTTACTCACCCCGACAAACATCACCGAACTCCAAAGTTTCCAAGGGAAGGAAACCTTTCTTCATTGTTTCATATGCAACTTCGCAGAAAAAGCACATGGTTATATGCGTCTCCTGAAGAAGAACACTCCGTTCTTTTGGGATGACCAAGCCAAATGAGATTTTGATAATATGAAACATGCTCTGACCCATTCACCATTATTGCACCCCCTAGATTATTCAAAATACTTTCTGTTATATGTTGCTTCCTCCACTACAACCATTGGAATGGTTATAGTGTAGGAAAATCCCAATGGCCAACAACACGTGATATATTACCTAAGTAAGAGTTTCATTGAATCTGAAACCCATTACTCACATGTAGATAAGTTAACTCTGGCTACGGTCATTGATGTACAAAATTTTTGGCCTTACATTCTACTTCGTACTACAATTGTACTCGCGGATAAAAATGCCATGTACTACATTCTAACTCATCAGGTACTAAGGGAAAGTATTCCTATTGGATTTTTATCTTAAAGGAATTTGATCTTGAGTTCACCAAGGCTACTTCAAATAAATCCTTGTTTTTCGTGAAGCTAATGTGTGACCTTCCCTGTGCTTTGACTGAATTTGAGCCCAACAATTCATTTACGGATGAATTTTTGTTCTTGATAAGCACAACTAATCCATGTTATGGAGATTTGATCATCTATCTCTAGACTCAAAGATTTCAACCTGACCTATCCCATGACTATCGTCATTGTATTCGTCACCACACAAAGTAATATCTCATTTTAAATGATACATTGTATCGATGTGGTATTGACTTTATCCTTTGGCGGTTCCTTACACATGAAGAGGATGAACAAGTTCTTAATGACTGCCACTCTGGAGAATGTGGCATCCATATTTCTGGGATGGCTACAACCCATAAAATCCTTCGCGCTGGGTATTTTTGGACTTCACTCTTTAAATATTGTCATGAAGAGGTTAAGAAATGCCCACCCTGTCAACATTTTTCTCCTAAAAAGTGCACCCACCCTGCTCCTTTACACCTCGTCATTGATGTTGGTCCTTTTTCCAAATGGGGTATTGATTTCATGCATTGTAAACCTACCTCAGCCAGGGGGCATGGTTACATCATCGTATCTGTTGATTACTTCACAAAATGGGCTAAAGAAATGCCTACATATGAAGAGGATGGTAAGACTATCGTCCTCTTTTTATTTAGCCATGTGATATCTAGGTTTGGAGTCCCACAAGCCATAGTCACTGACCACGGATCTCATTTTTGAAAGCAGATGATGGATGAGTTAAGCGCTAAGCTGGGTTTTCTCCATGAAAAATCAACTCTGTATTAAACGTAGGCTAATGGTCAGGTATAGGCCATTACAAGGTTTTCAAAACTATGTTGCATTGGATGGTTCAAGATCACAAATCCAACTGGCACTTGAATCTCTTCTCCACACTCTGGGCTTATAGGACTTCGGTAAAAAGAACAACTAGCTTCACACCCTTTCAGTTGGTCTATGGACTAGAAGTTGTCGTCCCTATTGAGTGTCAAATCCCATTGCTTAAACTTGCAGTAGAACTTCTCCCAAACACTTCCACTGAGGAAGAGAGATTTTTGTACTTGACCAACCTTGATGAAAGTAGAAGAGATGTTTCCTTGCTAACAAGGAACACAAAAAACACGTCAAGGCACAGTATGATAAGTCTATTCGACCTCGTCTTTTCAATGAAGGTGACCTAGTCCTGACTTATGATCAGAGACATGATAAACTAGGGAAGGGAAAGTTTGAATCTATGTGGTACGGTCCCTCTGTCGTTAGTAAGGTCTTAGAGAAAGGGGCTTACGAGATCGTAGACTACGAAGGGATACCCTTCAGGAAACCTCACAATGGGTTGTACCTAAATAGGTACTATAATTAAGTCATTTATGTATGGTACCTTGTATATATGTATATTATATGACTTTTTAGTGTGTTTTGATATTTTCAATATGGTTTTGAGTTTGTTGTCCATACTATTTATACCATGTTTTGGTTATGCAAATCGGATGGATTTTTATGGTTTTGCTGATGGTTCTTGCCATCATACCTTGAACCTCGCTTTAGCTGCTTGGATTTTTTATTCCCTAGCTCATGACTTAGTCAGTTCATGAGTGTTTTGTATTGGTCCGGCTACCAACAAGATCATCGAGTATCAAGCAATGATAGATTTACTGCCTGAGGTTGCATCTCGAGACATTCATGACTTGGTAGTATTTTTCGACTCTCAGCTAGTGGTTTGTCACTTAAACCACATTTATACCATCAGGAACCCCACACTTATCTGTCTCTTTTGAAGAGTGCATCTGTTAGAGAGGTCATTCGATTTCATCACTTACAGGCATATCCCTAGGTCTGGTAATACGATTGCTGACTCATTATCAAACTACATTCTAGACTGGTATATCCTCCATTCATAACTTTAAAAAAATAAAACATGTTCCATTGTAAAATAAAATAAACTATAGAAGACACATAAAACTCATGTAAATACATTTTTTCCATTTGAAACACATATAAACACCGAAATTGAGTATGTATATATATATATATATATATATATATATATATATAAAGTGTTTTTACAAAAATATGGTCACAAGACCACATCTGAAGCACTCTGGATTTCAGTAGAGGCTAGATATCTTTCAATGATACATCATGCAAACTACCTAATGGTTCTCATGGTAGCACATAATGGCCCTTGCTACTCTACGTAGCAAGCGACTGAAATTGCCTGACACTCCCGCCGTGTGTCTCTAAAACCTCCTAGGGAGGTCATCTATCGTAGCATCAGGGATGTCCAAATTCAACCGACCGAGGTTCTCCTCTAGCTCGGTAAGCTCATCATCGCCCCTATGTACAAAGCGAGCTCCTATTCACTTATCCATCGGGGATGATCCCCCTGGCCGCACAACTCTGACATCTACATGAAAACATTAGGTCTTGTTATCATCTATAAAAATCATAAAACTTGAAAATAAAAAAAATAATCAACATCTTGAGTATTTTCTTACTGATGTCACCTCATTAAGCACCAACTGGTAGTGGTAGATCTGGATCCCCTTGAAATTAGGTCCCAGCATAATCTTTGACCTTGTCTCTGCCACCTCCAATGTTGAACATGATCTCCACCCACCACAACATGCATGGGTCTTGATCTCTAATCTCAGTAAAAACCACTTGTGATCTCAAGAGAGGTACCCTCTCGAAGAAGAAACATGCCAGTATAGTCCCATACCCAAACTGTTTGAGCTCTCCTTACCGACACTCCGTCAGCTGATATTTGAACATGGGAAACAATTCCTTGACCCAGTTAAACACTATGGGTTCCATGGCCTCCAAGGCATACAACATATGTGCCCGGGATGCTTGATGAGCCCCTTGGCTCCCAGCAACCCTCTGCATAGTGAATAAAATGGTTCGAAGGGGTAAGTCCATCACATCCTTTATCGGTATCTTCTTACCCGACATCTTGGTACCTGGATAACAATGACGAACAATAAGTTCTTGTGTGGTAATGTCTCCCCCTTGGGATCCAGTCAGAGAGATAGGTGCTCCACACTTGGATAGTCCAGTGAAAAAATAAATGTCCTCCACCTCCACAGTGAGAATGTGGGGCCCTACCTCAAAATGTTGTTGTTCTGGGTTCCACATCCATAAGGTGTGCTCCAGTAATTGCACATGTGATACCATACTGTGAGTGCAAAATAATTTCAAGAGGCCACAACCTCGTAGGGTAGCTATGGAGTCCATATTTTCCGCAGCATGGGTATCGTCATCTTTGTGTGGCCTCTCTTTCTAAATCACCATTTTGAACAAAATGACTTATCAAAAACAATCAATGGATCACCTAGACACACATCGAATCTTTAAAAATGCTTAAAAGATTATATTTTGGCTAGGAAATACATGTTTTGGGCACCACGGTCAACACTGCTCTTGTCCCCTTATGACAGAGCGGTGCCACCGCCTGTGCAAGCTTAAAAAGCACGGTTCTCATCAAGCACCGCTCCTCCCACAAAGGCCAGAAGAGTTACCCAGGATTTGTTTTTTATGTTTGGCTCTAAATCCCCAAAACTCAATGAAATTGCATGGAAATGAAAAAAGGAAACCATGAAAATGAATAAAAGGCTTCTAGCTCTTACCTGAAACTGATGGCTCAGAAAATGGACGAGTAACAACTCCACAATCTCCAACTGAAATATGCACACAAATTTCTCCCAAATGCTCTCCAACACTTGGTAAATGGTAAATGAATTGGTTTTACTATTTACTTTGGATTTTATAAAATATTTTTAGGGTTATTATGCTATTTTAAAAAAATTTAAATCATTTTCATTAAAATTCCCTTTCTATAGTTTATAAAAGTCATTTTTAAATATTTTTTGGGGAACTGATGGCCTTTTAAAAAAGTCTCGCAGGGACAGAAATGAAATAGTATTTTCTATGGGTAAGTTTGTTTTTGTATTTTTCATACTTCCGCAAAATGGAAAAATTCATCGAGCATTAATTTTGATACTTTGATCATGCTCTTTAAACCTAGTATCAAATCTCCGAGTCATTTTCGCTTATTTCCATGCTCGTTAAACCCGTTCATCATGAAAAGAAACCCTAATGGAGTCTTCTTTAAACTCTTTTTAGACTACCTAAATGTGAAAATATTTTCAATCGAACTTGTCTTCTTCATGATCGTAAAAGTACTTGAAGAGACGTTTCTCCAGCAGTATTTTACCCCTTTTTCGGTTCGGATTGACTAGTTACAAAAAAGGAACACTCCAACCTATCATGACTGGAAGAGTTCTCTCGGGTATTATTTTATACTCTTTTGGGCCCTAGAGACTAAATCATACCAAAAAGGACCCTTTGGAGTATTATGTTGTTTTCGTTCAGACTCTCTAAACGTGAATGAAGCCGAGTTGACTTTCAATGGACTTGTTAAACCAAACACTGAGAGACCCTCTTTTGGGAACGGACCACTCTTTTTTCAGGTTCATGAAATGTATGAAAATGGACTTGTCTTCAGATAAGATACAACGAGTGTTTTTTACCCTCTTTGAACTCGTAAAAACAAAATGAGGCACTCATCAATCATGATGGGGAAATTAAGGGAAGGGAATTAATTCATTTTGCAAATAAAATGGCAGTTAGTAGTCACATTTGAACATGGAACTTGTCTGCATCTCATTCAGTCAATTGGGTATTCAACTGACTTCCAAGTCGATCCACTTTCATGAGGCATGCAACTCCTTTGAGTCTTTCAAAGAATGCATTGTCTGCCACTGCATTGTGTCCTAGTATCCGCCTGGTTTAGTCAATGCTTTCAAGTCTTTAGTCGTGCTGCCTAATGTTCAAAGGGAAGTTGAAATTTTACTTTTGTAATCAAAACATCCTTTGTGTTGGTACCTTTTGAGTCAGTGATATGGTTACTTCATCTACAACATTCCAGAACTTTGTTCCAATTTTCGTGTCGTCGATGTGGAATTCATCATGGCCCTCATTCGACAAGACTATTCCATTTGACATCAGCTCATCATCTAGGAATTAATCTTAGAAACAAGTTTAGTACCTTGAGATCTGTATTCCTTAATGACAAATTCTATTTCTTTTGACATATGTTCACATCATTGACCTTTGATTGATAGACTCGACTGAGTGTTCGACATCAAATAATATATTCACACTCAGGATATTGCACTAGGGTACCTTGGGAATCATTGACATTAATGGTGATCTCCATCGCACTTGTTAATGGTTCTCATCATTGACTGGTAATCAATTGGTTTCTACCATGTTCGATGTCCGAACATTGTAATCACATGGATAGAATCGTAATTTTTGGAAGACTAGATGAAGACCTTGGGTATTGTCTAAGAACTCATTGCTTTCCCGAGGTTGTGATGGAGCATTTTGTATGAGTCCTGGCATGGATCCACATTTGTATGGTCGTGGCTATGCTCAAATTTGTGTCCATTTGACATAGATCTACACTGTATTTCTGGTTGCTATGTCCCAAGTTTTAGTCCTCTATCACATGGATCTACGTTGTATTCTAGTAGCCATTTTTGTTCATCTCTCACATGGATATTGTTTGTATTGGTCTACATCCATGATGAGGAGACATTTGTTTATGAGTCAAAAGTATTGATGTATTGCAGATTCCTGGTTGATGATGATCTTCGATCAAGCCTGATTTCTTTCCTTGAAGTGACAACTTTCTCTTTCAAAGCTCTCGCCTATCATATCCCTCTAGCCTCATGCTTTGGGGGGGATTTTGTTACACATAAATCTCGTCATCATCATGTGATGAGGTCCCAAGCATCATTTATTTCCCTAAAATCCCAAGTTGTGAAGTAAAATACTTACCCTGACTTTAGTTTTAGATATTAAAGTCCAACACCACTCTTTCCCTTAAGACAAGAGGCGTTACCTTCTTCAGTAACACCTACTGTCTCTTGATAGTAAGCAATGCTACCACTTATTCCTCTTGTTCAAAGTGTGGTTGCTACCTGGTAATTCTCTGTCATAGTGGAGGAGAAGTGGTGCCCGAGGTAAAAAGTGAAAAATAGAAGATTCCACAAAGATTCTCGAAGGAATACTTTGTGGCACCCTCATCCCTACTCCTGAGGACCACTTGGACTCGAGATCCATCATTTTTGGATCTCCCTTCCACCTAAACCACCATTTAATCAACCATCAGTATCCTCCCAAGGCATTTAAAACCAGGCTCATACCCCATGGTTGAAAAGAAGAAAAGTTATGTTGTTGCATTGAGGTTCTGGCCAAATCTAGGGTGAGCATAGAAGGAGCAAGTTGGAGATTTTGGGGACAAGGCATTGGCATGTCAAGGAGCATCACAACACTAAGGCGAAGGTTGTAATATTTCTTATTCATTATTAATGCAAAGTTGGTTCCTTTCCCGTAAAATATGCTATGTTATAATCATGCATTTTACTGTTGGATTCGTTAGTCAATGAAATAGAATTGTAGATTATATTATGGTGCCTTTGATCTAGTTTTCTTGTTTGATGTGATTATGTAGGTACATCCGTGGAGAGCCATCACCATAGGAGACAAATACATCACTCTATCAAAGGAATCATTCTAGATCTTTGCAACTTCTAGGGGAAGTCTTCCATATCTGTTGTAACCCATTTTTTCTAGATCTGAACCATTCAAACTAGAGGAACAACTCTTGTTTGCAAGAGGTGCATTTTCCCTAGTAATAGTTTTCTTCTATGGGATTTATTATCATGAAGTGGTTCTATATGTTCATGTGGTTATGCCATTTCTTGGTTTTCATGTTCTTCTGGAGTTGTTTCTTTCATTGTCATGTCTCGGACTTTAGTTTCTTTAGGTTCTTAGACCTCTTCAATAGGTATTTTTATAGAGCTCAAGTTTGCTGAGTCTTCGTCAAATGTTACGTCTTTGCTGATGTAGATCTTCTTAAATCATGAGAAGTATATTCAGTAATCCTTTGAGGTGTCACTATATCCTACAAATATTCCCTTCCTTCCTAAAGGATCGATCTTGGTCTTGTTTTCCTTTGCGATGTGTATGTACACTGGGAAGCGAAATATTCTAAGATGGATGAATTCTGGTTACTCTCTTGAGAAGTCTTCTCAGAGGAGTCTTATTGTTAAGTACTCAGTGAGGAGTATGGTTTTGTACAAACACAACTGTCCTTGGTATTTCTTCCCATAAGTGCATCGAAATATTCGGGTCATGTAGCATTGATTTTGTTGCTTCCATTATTGTTCTTTCATTCTACAATGTTATTTTGTTGAGGATTCTAGGGAGTTATCAACTCCCTCTTAATCCCATATTCTATGCAAAGTTCCTTGAATTCTTCCAAGGTGAATTATCCATCATTATATTACCATAGAGTCTTGATATTCCTTTCAAAGTGATTTTAGAACAAGGCTTTGAATTCCTTGAACATGCCAAATAATTCATTTTTCCCTTTCAAGAAATGTTTCCAAGTCTTATGGGAGAAATCATCTATAAAGGAAACATAGCATACATACCCTCTTAGTGAGTTGGATGACATTGGCCCATAGACATCTGAGTGGAATATCTCTAGTATTCCTTTTTCTTTGCTTTCATTCCTGGGAAATGTCTTCTTTATTTTCTTTCCTTGTGCACATCCATTGAAAATTCCTTCATGGTTTGTCTGGATTTATGGAAGCCCTAAAACCGCTAAATTTCTTGCAATCAGTAGTTCTCTATAGAGAACATGTGTAAGATTTCTATGTTATAGTTCACTTGGTTCTATGGAGTCATGAACCAATGCTTGTTCATGTTGTCCCTTCAACTTGTACAAGCCTCCCTCTTACTCTACAATTACTATTGCATAATCTATTGTCTTTCCTTTTGGCCACATTAGGACTTTCCATTGAACGAATGAAACCCTTGTTCCCTTTGCATCTAGTGCAGAGATAGAGAGAAGATTCTTCTTTAGTCCTGGAACATATAGCACATATTTCATCTTCAAATATTTCCCGAAATATAGCTTGTAGGAAACTTCTCCACTTCCTTTTAGGGGGTATTGATAATCATCCCCAAATTTCAACTTGTGAGGTGACTCATGCTCAGATAGATTGATGAATTATTCTTTGTATCTTTTCATATGTTTGGATTCCCCACTATCTACAAGCTAATCATTTCTTCCATGTGAGATAGTTCCCGTGAGTGTTGAGATTAGGACATATTATCCATCACTTGAAGAATCAACTGTTTCTTCTCCAAATATTTTCTTTGTTTCTTCATCATATTTAGTGGTGTGAGGATGATGTATTTTCTTGTTTGAATTATTAGAGGAGGAGGCTATGTTTATGGGACAATATCTGGAGTAGTGTCCCTTCTCATCACAGGTGTAGCATCTAATACTAGAAGGATCTCTTCTGAATTTATTCCATCTTTTGTGATGAGGTGTTGCAGCTGCAACCCTTTTTTCCCAAATTTTTAAAAATTTTGGACCCTCCTTTTGATTTTAGCTAGCCTAGGATTTTTTGGTTTCCTTAAATCTGTCATTCCTTTGCTTAAAAAATTGAGTTTTTGAAATCGAAAGATTAGTTGACTATTTTTCCCCCGTTTCGGGAGTTGAATGATCTAGTATTATCGTTGCCCAGCCGTAGAGTCTTTTGTTCTTAACATTCTAATTTTATGATGACCTTTTATCGATGTCGAGAGTTGGTTGATGAGTAATCTGGAGCATTAGTCTTTTATGCTGCCGACATTGCGGAAGTTAGTTAATGAACATCGCGAGAGATTAGTTTGTTTCTTGCCAATACCACAGACACTCCTATTTTCATTTTATTTTCTCAAACCTGTTGTTTTAACTGTTGGTGACTTTGTTTTATCACTGTCGAAAGTCAATTGATGAGTGTTCCGAGGAATAGTTTTTCTGCTCGTCGATACCGAAGAACTTAAGTGTTTCAGGTTCCAATATTTTTTAATAGAGTATAGTCGCAATGATACTTTTATATTGCCAACACTACGTTGTGGGAGTTAGTTTCCTCATCGATGCTTTAAAGATTAACGTTTCCGATCTCCGATACATAATCATCATGATGATAGTGCTTGGCATCGCAGACACTATGGAAATGTTAAGGTTTGAAGCTCTGACCATTAGCACTTAGATCTTTTGACATCGACAGGCTTAAGGCCTCGTGGGTCCGTAGTTGATGTTGTGTCCGCCGTTGCGGCTATCTATTGGACTATCCTTCCGACATTTAGAGATTTCAACTTCCGATAGGGTTTTCCTGCTGAATCTTTCCACTGAGGATTCTATATATATGCAAAGGGGGGCCTTATTTTATCTTGTATCTGTATTGAAACTTGCGTTTGTGCTCCAATCCTTTTCTATTGAACTTTTCACATGCCCAACTGTCCAATTTCGTCTCTTTAGCATGCTACTATGGAGTTTTTGGGTTATCCTATCGACTACACTGCGTTTTTCCAGGTAGGCAATCCACGACCTTGTTGTTTGGTTTTTATTGGTTGATTAAAACTGTGGTTTTCCCTGCTTAGGTTTTCCCCGGTTAGGTTTTTCCACGGGATGGTTTGTTTGTGTAAAGAATGTTTATCTCCACTGTATACATGCATAATGTTTAGGGTAAAATAGCGAGTTGTGACATTTTTTCTTTAGTGGGGGGGCTTTAAAGGTTTTGTGTGCATTTACCCTATTTCATGGATGGCGGAGGTTTTTCAATGTTTTAGTCAAGTTAGGGTTTTCCACGATGAAGAGCACAGTATAGGGTCTAGCATTTTGAGGATTAGCAGTAGCAACAATGTGGTTCATGCTTTTATTAGAGGAGTTAGATTAGTTTGAATGCAGCTCAGATTAAAATGAAGATCCTGTTCTATAGGGGTTTTGATTTTTGGTTATAGACAGTGGACTTAGAGGGTTTTAAGACACAAACTTGCAGGATTTTCTTTGCCTTGTCATTTTTTCTTTTCATGCATTAATACTGTGTATAGTTTATTTTTTTAGAATGCATATGGAAGAGGTAAATAGATTGGAAGAGGTAAATAGATTGATACAGTTTTTTTTTGTTATTATTAAAACACTTGATAAAAGCTTAAATGGTCTAAGAACATGCTATGTTTATGACAAGGTGATTGTTGCAAAGAAAATATGTCCAAAAGACAAAAGAAAAAGGCTCCTGTTTTTGAAGGAGAACTAGAGGTTGAAATCATCACCAAGGTTGAATATATATATGAAGATGCCAAAGCTACCACCGGGGTCGAACCAGACTATAAATGGGGAGAAACATATAGGATGATTGAAAATCAGAACGCACCTGATGCAAGATTCGAAGTGCTGACCATTTATGCAAACATCGAGAAATTGACTCTCGTGAAAGTCGCCACAAGACCTGAGTTGTTCCCGTGCTCAGAGGTAATTATCTAGATCCTGCCTAGGGAATATTTGACTACGATGATCCTTGAAAATACTTCTAGGCAGGGTGATGCTACATATATCCCTGCATATGTCTCTATGCATATCATCTGCCTCCTAATCAGATTTACTTGACAGAAAGCTAGTTGAAAGAGATAGCTATGGACCTCGTAGAAACAGTTAAAAGAATGATGATACCAGGGAATAAATTTCGAACCAGGACTTCAAGAGAATATGATACATCTACTCTCTGGACTCCCTATAGATTTATTGCACTAATGCTGAATAGGATTTTTGGTAGAGCTCATGCGAAAAGCTTCAAAATAGGATGGATACCAATTATCTTCTATGTGGCCACTCAAGGAACCATATTTAATTGGTCAAACATAGTGTCTAATAGACTCTCAGCATGCATATCCTCAGCCTTGGGAGGGGTGTCATAGAAGAAATCAGAGTTCTATATGAGCTCTATCCTAGTTGATTGTATACTATGTACCCAGTATTTTCCATCCTTGAGGTGTAATTGGGATAGGGATAGGACCCTGGTATACATAGCATATAGATTTTTTTGGGCCCATAAATACTATAGCTACTACAGAGAAATATGTGAACACTTCATCATGCCTTTGTACACCCTAATTTTCCTGACTTAATGCAACTACATGTCCGAAGAAGCATTCAAGGTCATCGAGGAATATGGAGACTATTATTTGACTAAGGAAGGATTGTACATAAGAATGTATGGGGGTTCTAGAGAACCTTCTCTACTCCCTAAGTATGCCACTGATGATGTACTGCACAAAGAGGCAGTTAGACAGGTTTATATTGATGGTGTAGGAAAAAACAAATTCGAACATAAGAAGGAAACCTATCCCACAATACCTTTCTGGCTTGGAAGTTATAAGTTTTCAAAGGTAAAATAGACTGTAGAGTTTGTTTAGGAACTGGAGCATTTCCATTTTGGTGAAATGAACTTTCATAGGAATGACTCCCGAAATAAGTTGGCAGATCACTGCAAGGAGGAAAGCATTCATTTTGAATATACCAACTTTTGGGACAAGTACGAGGAAACATTCATGAGTGCAAAGAACATGACCACCCTAAAAAAGAGATTTAAATAGAAAATAGTCACTATGGGCAGAAAGGGAAAAACTTAATAGAAGACTAAGATGGTGGAAGAAGAAGAGGCCAAAAAGAGGGAAGAAGATGCTAGAAGGCTAGCACAGGAGGAAGAGAGTTGGATGAGGAATGAAGAAGAAGAAAGAAAGATACCTGGAGAGGAAGCAGCAAGGAAGGAAGAGGAGGAGAGAAAGAGAAATGAAGAAGCAGAGATCAAGAAAAGAAAGGAAGAAAGTGAAGGTCTGAGATTAACAGGATCTCAAAAGGACTAACAGACTACTGAGCAGGTAGATACACAAGGGGGACATGATCATACAGATCAAGGGCACGTACAAGATAATCCTGATCCCCAGGAGCCTATTTCAGCTTCGTGAAGCACAATAGGGCAAGCTTCATTTTCTAGAATGAATCTGATCCCTTTCATGCCTAAGGAAGGGGAGGAGGTCCCTGACTTCAGTACTATTTTCTATGATAAGGAGAAGAAAAGGATTGTAAAAAGAACTAAGAAAAAGGTTGAAACTGGAGGACAATCTAGAAAGATGATAACTGATAAGACCTTGGTGTATGGAACAGATGCAGATCCAATATTGATAGCAAGAGTTGGGGTGGCATTAACCCAACCTACTGAAGATAATGTAGACAGGATGATGATGGATCTTGAGCAGTCAAGAAAGAATGTAGCATAATTAAAAGAAACATTAAAGAAGGAGAGGGATGAAGGTCATAAACTGAAAACGAAATATGAGGACATGATGAATGAAGTGAGGACTTCAAGGATAGAACTCCAGACTCTACAGGAAAATAAGGTGGCTTTAGAAGTCTCTGTAGAGAAAATGGAAAAGGATGCTCAGAATAGCTTAGCAGAATTACAAAGGCTACAACTAGAGCATCAAGTGTTGAAAACTGAGAAAGATGACATTCAGGTGTCCTATGAAACTCTGAGTGTAGAGAAGGACCAGTTACAAAGCAGAATTATTGAGTTGGAAATAGAGAAGGCCTCCACAGAAGAAAGAGAAAAGCAATATCAAATACAGGTGGCAGCCTTGGAAGAACAGAATACTTCATTGACAGCATCACTGAAAGATGCTATAGAACAAAAGACAGACTTCCAACCTTTAAAAGAACATGTTCTAACTCAAAGGAGGAAGATCCACCATTTACAAATGTGCATTGAGGAAGAAATATGTAAGATTTTACAAATAGATAGTAGATTAAAAGAAATTTTGGATACTACGTCCTATTTTTTGACAGATCTGAAGAGATTCTGGAGATTCTAACGAGAAGAATAGTGTGGATAGAAACAAATGTGGAATCTTCTTCGGAGCTAGCAGTTAAATACCAGCAGAGTTTAAAGCAGGAATATGATTTATTAGAGTTTGCAATCAATGTTGCGGAAGAATTCAAGAAAACTGTAAAGAAAACGAGGGGAGCATGTGCCAAATACCGCAGGAGGGTGCTTGCTACATACAATAGATGCTAGATTTCAGCAAAGATGAGATTGGACGCAATACCAGAGCATAAATTGTTTATAGAGCATCTACAAAATAGATATCAAGAAGACGAGCAAGAGATCCAATAAGTAAAGGATCTAGATGAACGAATTTTAAAGAATGCAGTGGCACATGCAGTTGTAAGTATACACCTCCTAGAGGATTATTTGCGCCTCAGTCCTACAAGAATAGAAGGGGTAAGGAACTAGGCAGCCAAATATGAGATAAATATCCATTTTCTTGAACCCTCTGGATTTGAAGGTATAGCAACGGAGGCCCAGGCATGGAAAAAGTTCATCAACGACTAAGCTGTCCCCTCTTCATAAAGTGTTTTAAAAGATTTTTGTTTTAAAATGTAATATATTGTATAAATTATGAGCACATACTACATAAATATAGGAGATTTTTCTTTTCAAGGTTTTTCTTTTCTATATAAATATAGGAGATTTTAGATGTAGAAGGGACTTCTTTCCCAGGCAATTTTTGAGAGTATATTGTAAGAAGAACTATTTACTTTTACAATAAAGAGTTACAAGTTTCTGCTAGAGAAAGTTTGGTGGAATGTTTCAAATGCTTTGCTATGGATCAATTGAATGTGAATTGTTTCATTTTCAGCTTATGTCCATTAATTGTGAGATCGTTCTAACTCATTGAATTTCTGTTCATGTTATGAATGTACTCTAGTTTATTCTGTGAAATTTACACTGTGAGTAATGAAGGTCACAATTAACAATAAGTTATCTTGTTGTTCATATTTCTATTAATGTTCATGTGTTCCGAAATAAATAACAACTATCTGTAATTTTTCCTAATACATGCATAGAAATACATTACTCATTGTTAACTAATAATTCTACTCCCTAAGGATAGGTTAGTTAGTTATATTTAGTTTCTTGTTGTTTGTGATTTATATGGGAGAGATGTAAGACGAGAGTTAAGAACCTGCGCATCACATTGTGACCCTCCTCGTTATCTCTATCAATTTGCATTTTTAAATAGGAACTTGCACATCATAGCTTAAACAGAAAAAACTAAAAATATATACGGTAGACCGGGCCATAACTGGTCAAACATTTTAATTTTTTACTTGACCCACGGTAGCCGGACCGTGAACCGGACAGATTCCCCATACCAAACAGTAACGGGCTAGTTGGGAACGTTTATTGGGGAGAATCCCTAACTGTTGTTACCTACAATTTTCTAGGCCTCAACATGAGGGTCCTCCCTTTTGTTGTGATGATGGTCCTCCTTCTTTACATGATTTATTTTGGTGTAAAATGTGAGAGACTTATCTTTAGTTTTTACCATATTCTCTTCTCTTGTTATGAGCCGAGATTCTTCTTGTGTGGATTCTTCCCAGAGTATGCTGAAAGTGATCAACTTCCTTTTGGAACATATTCCTTAAATGAATGAGTCCCATGATATTAGGATACCGTTCAATGTGGTCATAACAATATCTCCTTCTTCTACATTCTCTTTGATTGCTTCAAGTTGTTCCTTGATTTGAACAACTCTTGTGAAGTATGATTTCATGGTCTCTAAGTATTGTATCTTCACTTTCTTTAGCTTGTTCCTCAATGCCATCTTTCGGTTGATGTTCTTTCCTTCAATCAACTTCATAAAAGCATCGAACACTTCCTTTGGTGTCTTCAAGGATGACACATGGTGGATGTGATGATCCTTAATAGAGTCTGCAATGATTCTCATTTCCTTAACCAATTAGTTCTTATGGATAACCTTAGTGTCAACTCCCTTTGGTTCTGGAACTTCCTTACTGAGATACTGATCCAAATCATTTTCTTCAAGGATCAAGGAGATCCTATACTTCCATGCTTGGAAGTTGTCAAATCCCCCAAGCTTATCCTCAATCTGGTTGTGATGAGTCATTTTGAAATGAGAACCTCAATTGGAAATAGCAGAGATTTAGATATTACCAATTTGAGGTGCATGACCTGTTTCAGAGTTGGTTGACCTAGGGTTTGTTACAGAAACCCTAATTTTCAAAACTTGAAATTTTGGAATTTTTTCTATATAGAAAGACGCGTCTCCTTGAGGTGAGTTTCTCAGTAAGGTCATTTTCTTAAAACTGTGGTGGGAATCCTACAAAACGTGATTACCTAGTTTATTCACGTAGTGTCCCGCTGTAAAAAAATGAAGCTTATCCAAATTTGATTCTAGTTCAACCAAAATATGCGCCCTCTGAGGGTGATTTATTCTAGCCCTCTTTTCTTAACAATCTGTGGAGAGAAGACCTTGAACTAAAAATCTCTAGTTTCTTCTACTACACAATGCCTTCTTTCACAGAGGCTTTGATACCATGTTAGTTTTTCTAGTTTAATTCAATTTGGATATTTATCTGAAAGAATATCAAGTACAATAAGATATCCAAGATAGACATGATACACAAGACACAAATATTTTCCTCGGGGAAACAATAAATGATAAAACCCCACATAATTTCGTCACTAATACAATATCACAAAATGGAAAAACCCAAGAATAAGAAGTCTTCTTCAACTCTCTATATTTATTTTTGGTCCTCTCTCTCACTTGATGTGAACTTGTGAGTGAGTGTGTGTGTGTCTAAATGAGGGAGGGAGCCTCCATATTTATACACATCAAGTGACTGACCTAAAACTTGACTATGTCGATGCCTTAACTTAGTAGGGTCAAATTCACCTAGGGAGACTCAAAAATACATTTTATTATATTAATCTTAGGGACTACTTCCCCGACTTATAAAAGAGGGTTTACCTCAATGACTATACATAATAATGATATCTCAACTGGAGGAAAAACATCTCCAATGGGGGTACAACAATATACAACAAAATATCTTCTAAAGTTATAACTACATCAACAATATGGCCATTAGGACATGCATCAATAGCTTGATACTCCATTTCAATTTCTTTCATATTCACATATATTTCTCGATATGTGCATGGTAAAATATTTGATGGTGATAATACAAATTCACCTAAAAATCTGTGACATTGAAAACAACAAGTTAATGTAAAGAATATTAGTCATAAATATTGCATCCCTATTTTACAAATTAATTATCACTAAAAATATGGGAAAATATTCAACCTTTATGTACATGTGAGGATGAAATCAATACATTACATACCTTAGGATATTTGTGAAACAAGTGTTTGATAAACCATTCAAAACCTTCAAGTTCACCAACAACAATATAGCAGATAGAAGATTTTTCGTTGATCCTTCATAAAAATGTTGTCGTGACTTCTCAAGTAAAGGAACATCATGAGTATCATCAAGGTTGTCCTCATCCATTAGAGAAAATGTGTCTTTGATCAATATATTTATCACATCTTCCTCATTTGTATTAATAAAGCTATCTTCATCCATAAAATCATTAAGAACTCGATCTTCCATATTCTAATCTCCATGTTCCTCACCTTGTAAAGCAGTATTTCTACTACTACTTAGAAAATAAATTTCTTGTGGCCGACTTTTAGGTGGAATTGTCTTTATAATTACAAACAATATAATAAATTAATGTATATAGAACACATATTTTCATGCAGTAAAATTCAAAACTTTTTAAAAATTCATTTAATTGTTCAATATTTTAACCAAAATTATCAAAAAAATCTAATTATTGGCCTCTACAGTAGATCAAGAATTGACAATCTTGTGAAAGAAGTAGATATAAACATGACATTTCATGCATCTAACAATGATGACAAAAAAACAATTACAAATTTCGCAATGGAAAAATTTATAAAATAGCTTCCCTATGAAAACAAAATTATATCAATTTCAAAATTACACATTAAGAAGTTAAAGCATAAAGCTATATGGTATTGGAATTTCTTAACATAGCTTTATATTAAAGGAGACAGAAAAATTAAAAAAATTGACCTTGAAACTCTAAAATATGAGCTATGTAGATAAAAAATTGGACGTGTTAAACCAATACTTGAAAGAAAAATCACGAATCAAACAATCACCAGAAAAATTGTCACAACTATAACAAATTTGTTGAAATTTATTTCATGGAAATTTATTTATAGATCAACGATTGTCAGAATTTTGACGAACATACATGATGGTTAAATTTGATCGAAAAGAAAAAATTAATGGTTGTTGCATGGTCCCATGTGGCTTGCACATGTGAACTGAGTCATTTTTATTACAACAAACTTGCATCAGAATGTTAATGATAAGTGATTGCAATATCAACGATCATCGATGCCCATAAAATAAAATAAAATTAATTAATTTTTTTCACACTTTTAATGTATTTTTCGACAAAAAAAAATTGATTTTATTTCAATCATCGCAATATTTTGTCGAATTTTAAACCCTATCTACTAATGTAAAGAGATGAAGATAATAGGGAAACACCAACCCCTAATCTACCTATGGATCAATCCTTCATAAACAATGCCAATTTAATAATATAATTGATTAGAAATAAATTCAAACATGAAGGGGAATCAATTGAGACTCCCCTCCTCAGATATAAACGTTCAATAGTTTGCAATGCTAGCTAATCCAAGGTGTCTATGCAAGTTTGTTTCATAATCTGGACTCGTATTTGCAATCGTGGCCACTTGATGGAGATGAGGCATAAGGTACAATGCATTAATAACCTCATCATTTCATGACTAACAATCTTCTCCTTAATCTTAACCTATCCAACAATTGTTAGTATTTTAAATGCACAACCTATTTACGTGATGTGTGGATGATTCAATGCTCGCTTTATTGGTTTTGTAGATAGGTGGATCCCTTTTCATAGATCCTTCTAGCATGCATGTAACCACTAAAAGGGATAAAAGGAAACTATCACATTCCCTACACAAATTTTGGTGTGCCCACCTTTTTTAATGATTGGAATTTCTCACTATTTATGTACGAGAAGCCTACGAAGATTTTCTTTCTCACATGCTTGTGTTAATGAATTAGATGTGACCACTAGCTTCCTTGTTACTAAGGAACATAGGAGGTCATCATAGATAATATCGACTTTAACCTAGATTTCAATTGTCCATAGTTATGTAGTAAAATGCATGAATCATGAATGGGTCCATCTCAACGATAGAATGTGCATTAGTTGGTCAAGATCCAATTTTCTGCTTCTTCAAACAACATCCTCTCTCAAACCTATGTAGGGACTTGTTTCCCTGTAGTCATTATTATTCTTATTCAAATTTAACTGAATCCAATGATATGATAATATGTGTTAGCACTATTTATTTTTGATGAAGTTAGTTCTATCATTGCATTGATTTTAATCTATATTGGTGATTTGGGCGGTTTCAAGGTTTTTCTCAATTGGATAAATCATTAAAATTTCCCAGGTTTGCAAGAAGAAAGGATTTTAGAGGTGTTTTGAGCAAAAAGAGAAGGAATTATTTTTACAATTGGTGAAAAATTTGGTTAAATTTTTATTATTGGGCTTAAAGGTTTATTTATAAAGTTTACAAAATAAATTTTATAATAAATGTGGTTTAGCATATTTTTAGAAAAGATTCTAGAAGTGTTTTGAGCAAACAGAAAAGGAATTATTTTTACAATTGGTGAAAAAATTGGTTAAATGTTTATTATTGGGATTAAAGGTTTATTTATAAATTTTACAAAATAAATTTATAATAAATGTGGCTTAGCATATTTTTTCTTTTTACAAAATAAATTTATAATAAGTGTGACTTAGCATATTTTTATAAATAAATTTATAATAAGTGTAATAAGTGTGCTAAGCATATTTTTATAAATAAATTTTAATAATAAATTTTTATTATTGGGCTTAAAGGTTTATTTATAAAGTTTACAAAAGAAATTTTATAATAGATGTGGTTTAGCATTTTTTTAGAAAGGATTCTAGAAGTGTTTTGAGCAAAAAGAAAAGGAATTATTTTTACAATTGGTGAAAAAGTTGGTTAAATTTTTATTATTGGGATTAAAGGTTTATTTATAAAATTTACAAAATAAATTTATAATACATGTGGCTTAGCATTTTTTTTTTTACAAAATAAATTTATAATAAATGTAATAAGTGTAGCTTAGCATATTTTTTTAATTTTTATTATTGGGATTAAAGGTTTATTTATAAAGTTTACAAAATAAATTTATAATAAATGTGGCTTAGCATAGTTTTTTTTTTACAAAATAAATTTATAATAAGTGTGGCTTAGCATATTTTTATAAATAAATTTATAATAAGTGTAATAAGTGTGGCTTAGCATATTTTTTTAATTTTTATTATTGGGATTAAAGGTTTATTTATAAAGTTTACAAAATAAATTTATAATAAATGTGGCTTTGCATATTTTTTTTTTACAAAATAAATTTATAATAAGTGTGACTTAGCATATTTTTATAAATAAATTTATAATAAGTGTAATAAATGTGGCTTAGCATATTTTTATAAAAACATTATGTTAGCATATTTAAAAACATTATGTTAGCATATTTTTATAAAAACATTATAAAATAAATTTATTATAAGTGTGTTAAGTATATTTTTAATAAATAAATTTATAATAAGTATAAGTGTGCTAAGTATAATAAGTGTGCTGTGTAATAAGTGTGCTAAGTATATTTTTATAAATAAATTTATAATAAGTATGGCTTAGCATATTTTATAAATAAATTTATAATAAGTGTGACTTAGCATATTTTTATAAATAAATTTATAATAAGTGTAATAAGTGTGCTAAGCATATTTTTATAAATAAATTTATAATAAATGTAATAAATGTGGCTTAGCATATTTTTATAAAAACATTATGTTAGCATATTTAAAAACATTATGTTAGCATGTTTTTATAAAAACATTATGTTAACATTTTTAAAAACATTATGTTAGCGTATTTTTATAAAACATTATGTTAGCATATTTTTATAAAAACATGTTTTTATATTTTTTTAAAAACATTATGTTAGCATATTTATTTATTTTTATAAAAATATGTTTTTATATTTTTATAAAAACATTATGTTAGCATTTTTAAATAATTATTTATTTTTATAAAATCATGTTTTTATATTTTTATAAAAACATTATGCTAGCATATTTATTATTAAAAACATGTTTTTATATCATATTAGCATTTTTAAATAATTATTTATTTTTATAAAAACATATTTTTATATTTTTATAAATGCATTATGTTAGCATATTTATTATTTATTTTTATAAAAACATGTTTTTTACATTTTTATAATGTTTGTTTTTATATTTTTATAAAAACATTATGTTAGCATATTTATTATTTATTTATTTTTATAAAAACATGTTTTTATAAAAACACTATATTAGCATTTTTATTTAAAAATGCTATATAAAAACATTGTATTAGCATATTTATTTAAAAATGCTATAATATAAAAACACTATATTAGCATGTCTATTTAAAAATGCTATAGAAATGCTATAATATAATTTATAAAAACATTATATTAAGATATTTATTTAAAAATGCTATATAAATGCTATATTTTATTTATTTTTATAAAAACATGTTTTTTATAAAAATAAATAATAAATATGCTAATATAATCTTTTTATATTATAGCATTTTTAAATAAATATGTTAATATAATGTTCTTATATAGCATTTTTAAATAAAAATACTAATATAATGTTTTTATAAAAACATGTTTTTATAAAAATGCTATAGAAATGATATAATATAAAAACATTATATTAGCATATTTATTTAAAAATGTTGTAGAAATGCTATAATATAAAAACATTATATTAGCATTTTTATTTAAAATTGCTATATAAAAACATTATATTAGCATTTTTAAATAAAAATGCTATATATAATGGAACAAAGCAAGGATGTTCAAAAGGTAGCAGAGACGGTAATACTGAAAACCACTAGAACGAATATTTTGATATTTGATCAAAGGAAACATGAATGATAGGTTTCAAAATTTCTCCAAGGAAGTCAAAAGATCACGGGAGGAAACATTGAATGGGAACAATCATCTTCCATTATTAAGAAAAATGTTACTTGAAAGCTTTCAGTTTTCCTCCAAACAATATTTGATCATAAGTGCTAGTGCCATTTCCTAGGTTCTTTTGTACCTAACTTTGTTTCAATGTGTTTCAAAGGATTTTTTATCTCCCATATCTACTATATATATATTGTACCGAGTAATTCAGGAGTTGAGAGGACAGTGCAGACTGGTGGTTCAAGGATTCCATGTATGCATAGGGACCAAGG
Organism: Pseudotsuga menziesii; assembly: GCA_001517045.1. NCBI lineage: Eukaryota > Viridiplantae > Streptophyta > Pinopsida > Pinales > Pinaceae > Pseudotsuga > Pseudotsuga menziesii. The sequence goes on from LPNX010487140.1 coordinate 220,401, forward strand.
TTTTTACTTGCATAAATAGAGAAACCAGAGTCTTTCAAATTTACAAGAAAATGGAATATGCATAATAAAATTGGCGTATTCTGACAGAAACAGAGAGGTGTGCTGTCTAATTCCTTGTCCTCTTCTTGTAATTAAATCACAAGAATTGTCCTAAAAGAATGCATGTCATGTATGACCAAAATGCAACAAGAAAACGATGGAAGTAATATAACTTGCTGACACAACAACATTTCCATCGATATTAACAAGTTGTAATATATCCACCCTCTACTATCATCATCCCATAAATGCTTCCAAATGTAAAGGCCCTTTTCACCGTTTCAGTGTTTCATTGATCCTTTTTGCTTGAAACAACGGCATGTGACACAACAACATTTCCATCGATATTAACAAGTTGTAATATATCCACCCTCTACTATCATCATCCCATAAATGCTAAAAACGTGTTTTTATAAAAACATTATATTAGCATTTTTATTTAAAATTACTATCATGTTTTTATAAAAATAAATAATATATAGCATTTTTAAATAAATATGTTAATATAATGTTTTTATACATCGTTTTTATGCTAATATAATGTTTTTATATAGCATTTTTATTTTTTTTAAATAAAAATGTTAATATAATGTTTTTATAAAAACATGTTTTTATAAAAATGCTATAATATAAAAACATTACATTAGCATTTTTAAATAAAAATGCTATATAAAAACATTATTTTAGCATATTTTTAAAAAAATGCTTGGTTGGTGAGCTTAATTTGAATATTTTAACATTAAAATATATAGCATTTTTATAGCATTTTTAAATAGATATGCTTAATATAATGTTTTTATATTATAGCATTTTTAAATAAATATGCTAATATAATGTTTTTTCTATAGAGTTTTTAAACAAGTGATCTTGTGACCTCCAATTTACAACAAGTGACTTCATAACAACTGAACCACCAATAAGCCAAACCCGTGTGGGATATTATTTAAGGGAAAGTTAACATTTCATAGATAACAAAGATTTATCCAGAGTATTTAGTGACATTTTATTCATATAGTAAGACAACATGACTCTTTCCTCCGTTTTTTGTTTTATATTATTTGACATGATGGTGGTATTAACAGTGTCCACACATTTCCAGTAAAAACCTATTTGTATGTGTATTTAAAATATTTTTGTCTTAAACTTTAAAATTTGTGTGTTGTTTTCGTTTTAATACAATGGTTAAATAAATCTTGTCGAATACAAACACAAGTTTCCACATTAGTGAGGCAACGGTATTGCAATACAACATTTAGTGGAAAATGTGTGCTAGATAGATTGATTGTTGATTTACTTCATAGGACTTGTGGAATGTGACTCTAGAACCACATCTCTTGGTGGAAATACCCCAAAAACACACTTTCCAGACATCATTAGCTGATTTGTTTTTTGGTTAAGTGCCCTGTGACTTGTTGGGAAAACCTTGGTTATATTACAAGTGTATTATGATAGATTTCTTGGTTTGGAATGGGAGGCTTTGTTTGGGTTGAAACATACGTATATTGCCATTCTATAGCATTTGTCTTGTAGTAATAATTTTTAGGAATAGCGGTGGCATTTATAGCTTTTATGCCATTTTAAATCTTAATTCATATTTCATTTTTTGTTTTATAAGATCTGAAAATTTCTATCATTTACATGTATTAAACTCATCCATAAAACATCAAATCGCATGGTAGGTTTTCCCCAGTTTATGGTTGGGAATTACCTTCTAGAAATCTGCTCTGTACCACTGATTAAATCTAGTCTAAAATAGATTTAAAAGGTTGATTTGCAGGGTTGAAAACTTCAAATTAATATGTGAAATTCCTGGATCTTCCTTAGTTTTAGCCTCATGTGTACCTTATTTCAAATCTATCTAAATGTTAAAACATTCTGCTGTCACAAATCTTGGTTGCTGGTTGGAAAAGACATATCATTTGCAAGTTTGTAGCAGTATTTAATTTATTAATTCAGATCTCAAATTTGAGGATATTTTCACATATACACTAATAAATTCTCAAACTCTGATTCTTCACTACTAAAATCCCTTTTAGAATCAACTATTCCATTGATCGTATCAATCCATTTAACATTTTCTTCTGGAACTAAATCTTATAATTGCAAATAATGTATCTCAATAGAAGCTAGAGCCTAGAACCTATTGCCTTTATAGGATAGATATGGTGTTAACACTTTCCATTGCAAATAACATTGTAATACCTGCAACATCTATGATATAGCCCACTTGAATCATGGTAGAGAGACTTATTGTAATTTTTCAGTTTCTGTTATTTTATGCTTGGTTTGACAAGTGAATCCATAGATACACTTCAAGAATCAGCAGTCGATAAATCAATACCTTGGATAACTTATCCCATTCAATTATTTCTAGTGGCATGATGATATGCCTAGAGTAAATTTTATAATCACTTATTCAAAACATAGCATCTATTGTATATTGGTCTAATGTATACATTTCCATGTCGGTTTATAATTACTTGCAATATTTCCATACTTATTCATCACAGCCAAATAGAGTTTCTTTCTATCATTGTTCTTTTCTATCACCTTTCTATCTTCCTGATAAAAAATTTGGAAGTCTATAGGATGCACATTGGACCCAGATGCAACCATATAATTTACATATGCATAGAGGGTGTGAATAAGACCATTCTGTAAGGACCCTATTTGGTTGTGATGAATAAGCATGGAAATATTGCAAGTAATTAGAAACCGAAATGGAAATGTGTACATCAGACCAATATACAATAGATGTTATGTTTTGAATAAGTTATTACAAAATTTAATCTAGGCATATAATCATGCCACTAGAAATAATTGAATGGGATAAGTTATCTAAGGTGTCGATTTATTGATTGCTAATTATTGAAGTGTATATGTAGATTCGCTTGTCCATAGACACAAAAACTCCACGAGACTGCACATCAATCACAAGCACTTATTGAAGATCCAAAAACATGGAAAGGAAGGTGCCTTTCCATGGGTTTTTTAATTTTTTTGAAACTTCCAGGTTTTGTCTCAATATAGATGAACATTCGTCGCTGGTATCGCAAAACTGTCGAAACCTCGGGTGGCTTTCCATGAATACCATTACTATAGAGACGCAGTTTTGTGAAACAATTACTGTTCAAATTGCAGATTTTGTCGATAAAGATTGGTTTTCCATGGTTTTTCATGGAAGAAATTTCTGTTCAAATTCCAAAATTCATCGATAGAGGGACAATCGTTCGTCAAAACTGTTCCACGGTTTTACGTGGAAACAAAAATTTTCCTAGCAGTTTTTGGCCATATTTTCGTCGTAATAAGGACGAACGTTTTGTCTATAGAGTGACAAAACATAGAAAATGAATTAAAAATAAATAAATTTTAAGGCCACCGTATAGAAGACAAGTGGCGACCATATTTCATTGCTATATAGACGGCTTATAAACTTCATTGTTAGATTGACTAAATAGGTTCCATGAAACATCAAGATTGTTATCGTCGCAATTGAGACGACAAAACGTGGAAATAGCAACGAAAAAACGTCGCAAATTTGCTCATATGTATTAGTGAGGTCATGATGGTTCCTTAGAATAGGTGGAAAGTCACCCAATTGATAGTCCTAATGGGATTGAATATGGCCCTAATGCTCTGTTTTGGATAACTTCTATGGGTCAAGCTCTTTCCGAATTCAGGATTACCAAACCTTCTTTTGTAAATACTCCTATAGGCGCTTCATTAGATGAAGAGATGTACATAAGGTTCCAGTCATCCTTTGAACGTTTACAAATAATTCATGATAACCTTGAAAAATTCATCTCTACACCTGTTCCACATAAAGAACCTATGCCTGCTCTTTTACCTCATCTTTCAAAACCTTTTCCTTCTAGATATCATTCACTTTCCTTGTCTTTGGCTACTCCTAATGTATCACCAGATCGTGGTGTGACTCCTCATAACCCAGGTCAAACTTCCAACCCTGCTCCTGTAGTTTCAAATATGAGGTATGTTTCTAGTCCTCCCATACCCTCTGCAGCTAGGGGGAAATCCTCACCTCAAGTGGTATATGTATCTTCCAACACTGGGGGGAAACCCCCAACTCAAGTTGTATCCTTAGTTAGCGGAGTCACTTCTAGTGTCAGACAAAACCCTACTATAGGACAAACAATACTGGTTGTTTTTCCCACCAACACAAATATGGTAAACTCTCCGTCAATTTTAGGTCAACCCTCAGGGGTACAACCTGTAGTCAACCAACCTTTTTAGGGCCATGCTTACCCAAGAAATCAACCACCTGTAGGAAATATGAATTATCAACCTACATCTACAGGGGCTATGTATCCTGGAGTCCCTTACCCTAGAAACATGTTTACGTCGTGGGGGAAACCTAATTGGTCCTACATGCTAGCAATGGGAGGAATACCTATTAAGACTGTTGGAGGTTATGGAGGGCCACCTTATGATGGCCCACCCTTTGGAGGACCACCTGGCAGAGGCGCACCTGGTGGAGGCCCACCTGGAGGGGGCCCACCTAGCGGAGGTCCACCTTACAGAGGACCACCACACAGAAGACCACCATTACGAGGACCACCACCCAGAGGCCCACAACCTAGGGGTCCACCTTTGGGAGGACCACCACCTGGAGGTCCACCTTCAGAAGGTCCACCAGCTGGAGGTCCACCTTCTGTGGGACCACCACCTGGGGGACCACCACCTGGATGTCCACCACCACTCGGAGGCCCACCACCTGGAGGCCCACCACCTCTAGGTGGCCCTCCCCTGAAGGTCCACCCCATTCAGGAGGATCATCTTCCTATCGAACAGCCCAACAACTAGTGTATCAGTCAACTTATGGTCCTACTGGTATGCATATGCCTTATCAATACTACCATTATGTCGAACCTAATCGACAACTTCCGTTCTTGGAAAATTTGGACTTGTTGGATCTGTCCAAGTTGATTAATGATCCCATTCAACATAACCCTTCATGGCATGCTATTCCATTCAAGTTACCATCATACATTCCGAATTTTGATGGGAAGTAGGGAGATGATACCAAAAATCATGTCATGATAATCCATCTATGGTGTTCTTCCAACTCCTTAATAGATGACTCTATTCGTTTGAGACTCTTTCAATGAATTTTGTATGGTATGGCCCCAAAGTGGTACATTGAACTTCCACAACATTTGTTTGTGGACTTTAGCTCATTGGTAACCATTTTTCTCACACATTTTCAGCTACCCATTCGTTATGAAATGGGTACGGACATTTTAAACTCACTCCGTCAAAACAATTCCACATATATATCAGACCATATTCAAGAGTGGAGGAGGTAGAGATGACTCATTAAATCTCCCATCCCATACCAACTATTAGCTAATTAGTTCACAAAATTCATGTTTCCTCCCATTTCCTGAGATGTGGCTATGGGTGGTGATGTTACTGAGGAGTAGGATATCAGTCATGCTCAATATCTAGACTTGGTATATTCCCAATATGGAACTCTGTATGACCTAATCCCTCAATATCCTTGTCCTAGCACAGACCCTACCAAGCCACCCACAAAAAATCCTGTTGGCGGGGTTGTCGGTTCAATCCACCCTCCGTCAATAGCCAAACCTACCAAGAAACAGAGTACTTCTACTACTTGTCCTGATACTCCTATGGTTTCCACCAAGGTAAATTCTATCCAAAGTACAAAAAAACCCGGAAACAAGAAGAAAAGAAAAGGGAAAAATAAAAAACCTGGAAATCAATAGGAGAATACCAAGGAAATGACCATAGAGAATGATAATAAAGGAAATATAAAGGCCAAGTACCCCCTCCATTTATGTGGTGGTGATCACTTCATGAAGGAGTGCCCTCATCATGAAGATATTAGTAAATTTTTGAAGAGTAACCCTACACCAGCGGTTCTTACCGATCCCTTCCTGTCTTAACAACAATTGATAGATCACATGTCTAATCAAGGGACCTCTAATTGTACAGAAGAAATCAGAATGATGTCCTCAGAAACCATTAGTTTGACTACTCGTAATCAGACATATGACAAACCTATAGAGAAGAAGGATGAAAACCCTTCTCCTGAGAAAATTCCTCTCGTTAGTTCTTCTCTGTCTTCGTCTAATGGCCCTCTTACCATCGAGAAACTTAATCTCAACTTGATCTTGTGCCCACCTAAGAATACCCTCAGTAAGGATGTTTTTAATCCCAATGCCTGAGCTGCACAATTCTACAACATCATTGAATATTTGGCTCAAGCACCTTGTGCGATGTCTATTCTGGAGGTGCTCCAAAGTTGTCCCACACATCACAAGAACTTGTTGAATTATTTAGGATATTTAGAACCTGATAACACTAACCTGATTCATTTCAATGTGGATAAATACAAATCTATATTATCCCACCAAATCACGTTCCATATCATGACCAGAGTAGTTGGGAGAAAGGTCCACATGACCATTTTGGATGAGGGAGCTTCAACCTTAGTTTTTTCTCTATCATGCTAGAGGGCCATTGGTTCTCTTGAACTTACAAAGTCACCTATGACCTTAAAATATGGACAAGGTTTCCAACCTCATGGTCTTTTACCATCCCTTTCAATCGATCTTAGGGGCAAGACTGTTTCCATTCAAGTGGAGGTGGTCAATGCCTTGTTGAATTACAATCTTCTATTGGGGAGAAACTGGTTTTATGCTATGACTGTAATCGCTTTAATAGTCTTTCGAACTCTCCAATTTCTTCATTTGGGGAAGATTGTGACCATCAATCAACTTGAATTTTGTTCACGAGATGTTGCTACTCCCATCATAAATAACATCCCTATGCTAGGTCAGTCCCCTCCTCCGTATCATTCGATTAGGGTAGATATGCTAAAGGATTCAACCCTCATGGGAGTGTTTCCCTCAACCCCACCTAGTATAGAAGTGGGGGCCATGAACATGATTTCCATGACTGGATATAGTCCTAAATGGAAATAAGTTGTTGAGTCATCCTCTCTTGGCCCTTATGAAGCACTTTATGATGTTGTTCAATCTGCTTCCGATGTCCATTCTGATGAAATTCATCTGGTGGGTTTAGATCCTTACCAATTGCCCTACTGGATAGAACCCTTGCTCCCTACTCTAGACTATCTCTTGTAGAATTTTCCTTCAGATGATTCCATCATGGAGATCATGAGTACGAACCCATATGGGAAGATCACCATTATCGATATTCATTTCTTCCCATTTCCAGTTCAATATACTTTGAACTTGTATCTCTTATTAGTACTGATATTGTCAGTGATCCACTAATGCCTGTATTGTTGCAAGACACAGATTTTGAAGGAAATATTTGCAACATCACTAAGACAACCCCAATTGACATATCAGTCAAGCCCGAAATTGTTGAGCACATTCATGTAGGCCAGAACTGAGAGAAGAAGCTGAAAGTTATAGAGCATTATTCAAAGAATTCCGTGATATTTTTTCCCGAACGTACAAGGAAATTCCTGGGATTTATCCATATATCATGGTACATGATATTAAAACCTATCCCACGGCAAAAAATGTCTGACAAAATTTGTGTCAAGTCCATCCTAGGAAGTCTGCGGCTATTAAAGTTGAAGTAGAGAAACTTCTGAAGGAAAGGCTTATTTATCCCATACCCCTGACAAAATGGGTGTCTAATATTGTCCATGTGGCTCAGAAGCAGGGAACTATTAGAGTCTGTATCTATTTTCGAGACTTAAATAAGGCTTTTCCTAAGGACAATTTCCCTACTCCACACATAGATCAGATCATCGATAGCTGTACAGGGAGCGCCATCTTTTCTTTTATGGATGGATTTTCTGGCTACAATCAGATAAAGATTTTGATAATATGAAACACGCTCTGATGAATTCACCAGTGTTGCACCCCCCATATTATTCAAAATACTTTATGTTATATGTTTCTTCCTCCACTACTAACATTGGAATGGTTATAGTTGTTATAGCTTATTTTACCACACATGGTGAATCACACTTTTATGGCCTTCCCTGTCCCTCTGCAGACTCCTTAGACCCCATGGACCATTTTTGTACCTTTGATATTTCCAAGATCATCCCTAAAACATGTAAAAATTTCCATACGCGACTTTTAAACCCTTTCTCATGTATATACGTGGGTTTGACCCCTAAAACCGTGTACATCGAGATGTGTGCAAAAGGCAAAATTCTTTTGGAGTTTTCCTTGATGTGGATCCGACTCACTTATCTCTTGGCCTTCCATATGCCTTGATATCGCTCAGATTTGACCCTTCACTACCCCATTGAAGAGCTATATAAGGAACCCTTTGGATACATTGAAGGCATGAGGAATTGAGAGCAAGAGAACTATAGTCCATTGTTGTCGGAGCTTATACTTGAGTCTACATCCCTTTGTCCCTTGGAGTACTTTAGTGTTCTTCCCAAGCTTTCCCTTTGCTTGTGAGCTTGCTATTGAGAGATGGAGGATCGAAGTGGTGGAGGCCCAAGTGGGTGACTCAGTTTCTCTGATTCACAGACGTGCCGACAGAGGTTGTCTCTATTGTAATCTCTATTTTATATTAATAGAAATATCTTTTCCTATCCAATAATGTGTATTTGAATGAATATTTGATCCATGGATGATTTCAAATGCTTATATGTTATTAATTTTATATGCTAGAGTAGTTCTAACATGATTATATATAGCATGCTTGTCTTGTTTATTGAATGTTGAGGAAGCAATTTATCAATTCAAGCTAGAGTTGGAAAGCTCGACGGGGATCTACATCAACCATCAGGAATAAGGTACAAGTCGAGATCCTTTAGTGTTAGATATTTGGTTTCTCTTGCATATAGGAAAGGATTGATTTTTGGAGTCAAGTTGTCTGTTGTGGTACCCCAAGCCATAGGCATTTCTCTCTGTAACAGAATTGATGACTCGACTAGGGATGTTCCTTGTTTTTCTTTGGGGTTTGGGAGCACAATGTGCTTGATATTCTTGACTTGCTCTTTGTTTCTCCTTGTTTCTATGTTGCATTTTATAGTATGTTCATCCATTGACACTCCCCTTTATTGGTTTGACCCTTGGCCTTCTTTTCACCACTGTATTCTCTGTATACACAGGTTTTGGGCCAAAAGTCACGTACATACACAGATTTTTGGCCAAAAGTCGCATATACACGCAGTTTTTTGGCCAAAATCCATGTATACATGCAACTTTTTGGCCAAAAGTCATGTATATACGTAGCTGTTCTTTAAACAGTCGTGTACATCCTCCCTTTTGGTGAGTTTGATGTTGTGCGAATTTCTTGGGTGGGTTGTGAGTGTGGTTGGGTCTTCCTTGGGTCTGATGTTATCTATTGGATGCTTCTTTTGTGACAAAAGATAGTATTTTCATTGATTTTTCTTTGAAAGTAGTTTTAGTCATTTATCCTTTTTGTTTTTCCATTAGTGCATCACTCTTTTTTTGTCTCAGTGTCTTTTTGGGCTTGTGTTTTATACTTGCTGCAGAGACTGAGAGTTTTAGATGACTTTCATTGCATTTTTCATTCTTTTATATTGAAAAATACAGAGTAGTTGCACTCTTAGTTGCATATTAGATATGGATTTGAGGAGGTACTTGCATTGGATTTCTTGGATGAGAGTTGTATTTAGATTTTCATATAGGAAGGATTGCATTGGCATTCACAAAGGAATATATATTTATGCATCTCATGTAGTGGCATACCCTATTTTTCATTTGACAAAGATTGCACTTAGCATTGTTTTTTATGGTGTGCATATTTACTTCATCGCTGATTCATAACTTCATTAGTTGCATGATCATTTCCCTTTGAGTAATTACAGCCATTAAAATCAACGCATAATTTAAAATGAACTACACATTTTTCTTTGATAGGGTGCATCAACAAGAATAGGTTTTAGGGTCTTGGAATAGTTCATTGTGAGTAAATTCTCCAATACCACTAAACAACAACATGTATGTGTCTATCTAGGTGAGAGTGTGAAATTCCTTGGTATAATTAGTGTTTCTCGGGATTCTCCTCTTACAAGGGAGTTAAGCATGAGGCAGTGTGAGCAGTTAATGATTGGGATGACCCCTGGTCATAATTGAGTAGCACTAGAAATATTTCCAGGATTGTATTCGTATCTGGGGGCTCTTTCAAGAGTTTTGGGATTTGCTACCCTGCTCATACAGTCAATCCCTCCTGCAACTATCTGCCTGAGCATTGATTATATTGAGGTGACCTTAGTTTCCTTACCTAGGTTATCACAGGGGGTACTTGCAGAGGTTATTCTGTAGGTGTCCCGTCCAGGTAGAGGTCAGACAGCACAGTCGCTTTATGCATTGAAGCTAAGGGCCACTATAATTGGTTACATACCTCCACTTGTTGTGTATGGGAGTCTCAAGCCTCTCATAGGTGAGACATACCTGCTTCATTCGAGAGCTCAAATATCCTACCCTTGGTTTGCTTGTATTTTGGCTGTAGATTTTCTTAGGAGTGTGCTCTTTGTGTGCTAGTTGGCCTTTGGGATCGTGGTTACTTGAGTATATTTATTCTCTCTTGAGTTCGAGTCCTTTTACTTTCAGCATGCCTGGTATCCTATCACCTGTCCTTGGTCCTAGTATGGACCTTGGTGTCAAACTTGGGGGCATCATAGCCCCTTATCATGCTCATAGATTTGGGAATGGTCATATTCCATCCTCTACTCCATTTGTGGAGTATTTTTATCCCCTTCACTCAGTCTTTACACTGGTGGTCACCCTCGTGGGGGTGGTATTGGATGCGTGAACATTGGGTCTGCACCTTACTTTCCTTTTTATGTCCCATCATTCATCGCATTGTTTCCTTTGGGTGCAGTTGTCATGATCATTCCTCCTTATATCCTATAGTTTGGATTCTTTATTGACTATTTCAGTTTGTTTTGGACTAATATGGATGTCATGTAGGGTCAATTTTTTGTACACTCTCTCCGGGGTTTCGACCCATTTGTTCCTATCATAGGTATTATGTCTGAACTGGCATATAGGTTAGGATATCACATATGCTTCCATTTATGCATTTCCTTATGACCATTCCATCTTAACCTTAGGTATGAACCCATTCCATGGTATCACGGAACCTTCATGTTGTTGTTAGAAGTGGTACTATGTGAATGGTAGAGCTTTCCTATACATGGGTGTCCTAGTTAGCTCCCTTTTTGCATTTGGTACCCATGCTGTGAGTCCTCTCTTAGGTCCAACAGTCTGTTGTATAGTATCACCATGACATTTTGCAAGAGCCTCATACTCCTCTTGATCTTTTTGTTGGCCTGTTTCCCCAGGACTCCCTTATGTCAAGTTGTAATTGCATTATCATGAGCTTTTCCTGCCTCATTGAGCCTTATGTCGGCTTCCCTGAATTTGAGTATCAACCATATAGCCCGAGCTTATCTCATGTCTAGCCACGAAGAGCCATTTTGTATATCCTTTGTAGCTTGATTCCCTATTTTTACCGGGAGGGGACTTTCCCTCGAGTGTCGCTATCCTACACATGTGTCCTTGCATTGAGCATAGGTATGTTTTGCTGCTTGGAACTAGTTTGTTTTCCCATTTAACACTCGTCTCCTCCTATTCTGTAACTTTAAAGCGATTTTATTCTTTTTCAAGATTTTCAAATATTTGAAAAAGTCCAAAAAGAAAATTAAAAAACCAAAAATCCAGACAAGAAAAGATGTTATCTTTGGCACCAGTCGATTCGTGTCACCTTCGAACAGAGCACAGTATATCACATCCTTTGGTTGGGTTGATAGTTTGACTTTAGGAGCTGTACTCGTTTATCTGAGTTTATCTCCACCAACTGGTTAAGCTTCTAGTCCCTATGGAGCCTCTGTCGATGCCTCCTGTGTCACAGATATGTCCCAGTCTTGTATATCGAGTCTATGCTGCCTACATTCAGTCACCATTCACCTTTATGCTCTTGTTCGAAGGAAGTTGAAACCTAAGTCGGCCATTCCTCAGTTATCTTGACTTTGCATGTCAGTCATTCCTGGTTCAGTTACTGGTTCGTGCACCTTATGATTGAGTCCTTCCACATTATACAGCTTTGCTGAGTACCTCGTGTTGGATGATGGGGATGCCTTAATGCCCTCCTTCCAGCAGATTTCATCCCATTGACTTCAGATCATTTATTCTGGGATAGGAATCTAGAGTCATTTTTGAGTGCCTTGAGACTTGCAGTCATCAGTGGCAGGTTCTCTCACCATCAACAGTTTTTGGGAATACATCAATGTCCCCTGATCAATGGACTCTCTCAAGTGTTCGACCTCAACACATTTATTCACACTTGTTAGTTTGCACTCTAGTACCTTGATTCCCATTTTCATTATCAGTGGGTGATCTCGTGTCTGTTAACGGTATACATCAATGAACAGTAATCAGACGATGGACTACTATGTTCAACCTCAACACCTCTATTCACATAGTAGAACATGTACTCGTAGAGGTTTGTGTAGAAGACCTTCCATATTGGTGGCATCTCTTATATGCTACCTCCTTGATTGTGCTAGTGTTCATGAGATTTCATCTCTCGTGACTTGATTCCAGTATATGTCAGACATTTCCAGCCATTATGGAGATCTTGATCCATTATATATCTTCATCCTTTATGGAGATCATGATCCTTTGTATATCTTCATCATGGAGATTCTGATCTATTTTGTACGTGGTGATGACCACATATGTCATATTGTATCATGCCTATTCATGGCCATTGTACTCTTATGTATCCAGGACTGCTATATCTATTTGTAGTTATGTGCATAGTTGTATCATTGTATAGTGCTGATTGGATGGCTGGTTCTTCCACTGGGTTCTTCATCACTTCACTTCTGGGATGGACTTATAATGTATTTCAGCCATTGTATGGCCCTCTGACCTCACACATTAGTGGGCATCTATTATAGATGATTTTACCACACATGGTGAATCACACTTTTATGGCCTCCCTGTCCCTCTGTAGAATCCTTAGACCCCATGGACCATTTTTGTACCTTTGATGTTTCCAAGATCATCCCTAAAAACATGTAAAAATTTCCATATGCGACTTTTAAACCCTTTCTCATGTATATACGTGGGTTTGACCCCTAAAACCGTGTACATGAGGATGTGTGCAAAAGGCCAAATTCTTTTGGAGTTTTCCTTGATGTGGATCTGACTCACTTGTCTCCTGGCCTTCCATATGCCTTAAGATCGCTTGCATTCAACCCTTCATTACCCCATTGAAGAGCTCTATAAGGAACCCTTTTGATACATTGAAGGAATGAGGAATTGACAGTAAGAGAACTATAGTCCATTGTTTCCAGAGCTTTTACTTGAGTTTGCATCCCTTTGTCCCTTGGAGCACTTTATTGTTCTTCCCAATATTTCCCTTTGCTTTTGAGCTTGCTATCGAGAGATGGAGGATTGAAGTGGTGGAGGCCCAAGTGGGGGACTCAGTTTCTTCGATTCGTAGACGTGTCGACAGAGGTTGTCTCTATTGTAATCTATGTTTTATATTAATAGAAATATCTTTTCCTGTCCAATAATGTGTATTTGAATGAATATTTGATCCATGGATGATTTCAAATGCTTATATGTTATTGATTATATATGCTAGAGTAGGTCTAACACGATTATATATAGCATGGTTGTCTTGTTTATTGAATGTTGAGGAAGCAATTTATCAATTCAAGCTGGAGTTGGAAAGCTCAATGGGGATCTACATCAACCATCCAAAATAAGGTACGAGTCAAGATCCTTTAGTGTTAGATATTTGGTTTCTCTTGCATATAGGAAAGGATTGATTTCTGGAGTCAAGTTGTCTGTTGTGGTACCCCAATCCATAGGAATTTCTCTCTATAACAATAGTGCAAGAAAATCCCAATCGCCAACATCACGTGATATATTACCTAAGTAAGAGTTTCATTGAATCTGAAACCTGTTACTCACATGTGGATAAGTTAACTATGGCTACGGTCATTGATGTACAAAAACTTTGTCATTACATTCTACTTCATACTACAACTGTACTCGCAGATCAAAACCCCATGTACTACATTCTAACTCATCAGATACTAAGGGAAAGTATTCCTGTTGGATTGTTATCTTACAGGAATTTGATCTTGAGTTCACCAAGGCTACTTCAAAGAAATCCTTGTTTTTTGCAAAGCTGATGTGTGACCTTCCCTGTGCTTTGATTGAAGCTGAGCCCAACAATTCATTTCCAGATGAATTTTTGTTCTTGATAAGCACAACTAATCCATGGTATGGAGATTTTATCATCTATCTCCAGACTCAGAGATTTCAACTCGACATATCCCATGACGATCGTCGTTGTATCCATCACCACACAAAGTAATATCTCATTTTAAATGATACATTGTATCAACGTGGTATTAACTCTATCCTTCAATAGTTCCTTACACACGAAGAGGATGAACAAGTTCTTAATGACTGCCACTCTGGAGCATGTGGCGATCATCTTTCTGGGATGGCTACGACCCATAAAATCCTTCACACTGGGTATTTTTGGCGTTCGATCTTTAAAGATTGTCATGAAGAGGTTAAGAAATTCCCACCCTGTCAACATTTTTATCCTAAAAAGTGCACCCACCTTGCTCCTTGACACCTCATCATTGATGTTGGTCCTTTTGCAAAATGGGGTATTGATTTCATGCATTTTAAACCTACCTCAACTGGGGGGCATGGTTACATCATCGTAGCTATCGATGTTAGAATAATCAACCCATAGTTAGCTACCTTAAACATTAATTAATCCATTTTTTGTCTTATTTGCCTAGTTTCCATATTCCACCTTATGCAAGTTGTCCTCCACACATCCATAGTGGTCAAACTTGCTAAATTTGAGTCATGGAGCAGTTGAGAAACCTCTTGGAATCAAATATGCTTTATTCCTAGACTCCCTAGTGCATGTCTGCTTTTTCTGAGTTTTAAGGAAATTGGGAAAGTTTGACTAGGTGAAGTTAACTTGCTTTTTGTCCTCAAAATCCTCCACTCTTTTCTCATATGAAAATCATGTATGATTTGTCCTTCCACCACCTATTATCCTACCTAATTGATTTTTCCAATTCGTGAGCTCCTAGATAGTTTTGGAAACTGCTTTATGCACCTATGGGGGATTTGCTTAGATTCAATAAGCCTGCTTTTGACTAAATTCGAATGGAATCCTTATGCATTAGAATCTCTCATGTAATTATTTATTGTGGCAGCCTATGACTTCACAGGTTTGGCTATTGTACACTTATTCAATACAGCTTAATGTTCTGCTCCATATTCAGTCTCCTTTTGTGAGTAATTTGCATGTGTAATTGGCAAGTGTTGTGAGTGTAATTGTTCTAAAACCTGGGTTCAATTTCCACATGGTATCAGAGCCTTTGTAGATCAATTTATCTCCTTCCAATTTGTATTGCAGGTTCAACATCATTGACTCGGAGCATTCTGCTGACTGACAGGACAATTTCTGAGTTATGGATCAATCTCAGAAGATCATCTTGACTCCATTTAACTTCTTTGAATGGAAAGTAGATATGGAGATACTGTTGAGAGTGAAAGGCCTCTAAAAAGTGACTATGGCAATAGAAGCAGAGCCCAATGCATCTACAAAGAAGATTAAATGGCACAACAGGAGGGATGAGGCCTATGGTCTCTTGTGTCTGAGCATATCTAGAGACCTCCTTTTCCATCTTGATGGATTGACATCACCGAATGAAGTATGGGAGAATCTTGTTGATATTTTTGGTAATATAGATGAGATGAGGGGACATCAAATTGAAAATGAATTGATATCCCTAAGTCCCAATAGCTTTGAATCCCTGCAACTCTATTTTTCCAAGTTCAAAGCACTTGTTTTACAACTAAAACAACGTGGGATCGAAAAGAAGGATGAACAATTGGTTTTGGACATACTCTCAAAGCTTGGCCCTGACTATTTAGTGTTTGTATTGACCTTCTATTCCACAAAGTTGACAGCTCGAGCCTGGAAAATGCCTAGCCTTGCAGATTTCATGGAATCTCTCACACAAGAACAAGATAAATTGGTGATGATGGGCACCATCAAACCATCCAAAGACCAAGCTCTGGTTGCTGGAGATTTGAGGGTGGATTCAAAAGGCAAGAAGAAAGATAAGAAGCCACCTGAGCAAAAGAGAGACAAGAACAAGTCTCCAGAGGAGCCTCAAGGTTCCAAGAACCCCCAGAAGAAGAAGAACAAAGGAGAAATGAGCAAGTGCGCATACTGCAATAAGGGCAATCATTCTGAAAGCTCCTGCATGAAGAAGCAAATAGACATGTTGACCCAACTCCTGGAGAAGAATGGCATCTCCCTTCCAGACAACTCAAAGAAGAGGGAAGGAGGATCAAATTCAAAAGACAGAGAGAGAGTTCATGCATTGGTTGCTGGCACATCAAGCTCACCTAGTTTCATCATTGATTCTGGAGCTTCAAGACATATGGTTTCGACCAAGGAGGCATTCACCTCACTTGACATGTCGAAAGGTTCACCAATAGTACTAGGAGATGACTCTCTCACTGAAAGTTTGGGCAAAGGGAGGATTTCTCTTGACCATGGTAAGTTCAACAATGTATTGTATGTTCCAGGTCTTGCCTCTAACCTCTTATCAGTGTATCAGATGACCCACATAGGGTCTCCAAAGAAGGTCATATTCTCCCCTGATGAAGTTGAGATCACAGAGATCTCAAGTGGTAAAGTCATTGCAAAAGGATTTGCAAATCACACTTCGAAGGTATACATGTTCTCACACTTCCTACCCTACTCAAACCCCTCTCCTCTTCTGATTCATGCTAATGAGGCAAGCAAGCTTTGGCATGAAAGATTTGGACACCTTAATTACAAGTATCTTTCTAATATTAGTGAAAAATAAATGGTCATAGGGTTACCAAATATTAAGTTTTCCAAAGGAGTCTGTCAAGGTTGCATCTTAGGAAAACACCCAGAGCATAAATTTGAGAAAGCTAGTCATGAGAGAACCTCTGCACCTCTTGAGTTGATCCACAGTGATGTTGTTGGCCCATTTCCTCATATGTCAATGATTCAGGCCAAATGTGCATTGACATTCATAGATGACTTTTCTAGGTATTGCTGGGTTTACTTCCTGAAACACAAGTCTGAAGTTTTTGGCCTCTTCAAGTCTTTAAGGCTTTGGTTGAAAACCAGTCTGGGAGGAAACTCAAGGTCCTCAGATCTTAAAATGGTGGTGAGTATGTCAAGTTTGAGTTCATTCAATATTGTGTAGATGCAGGTATTTAGATGCATCATTCTATCCCTTACACACCACAACAGAATGGTGTTGCTGAGAGGAAGAACAGATCACTGAAAGAGATGGCAACCTGCATGATGGAGGCTAAGACTTTGCCGCCAAAGTTTTGGGCTGAAGCTATAAACTATGCAGCCTATATCTAGAATAGGGTGCCTCATAAACATCTTGATGGTATGACTCCTTTCGAAGCATGGAGTGGGCACAAGTTAGATGTGGCCCACTTTAGGATTTTTGGCTCAAGGGCTTGGGCTAGAATTCCAACAGAAAAGAGGAAGGCTTTGCAGCCCCAAAGCCAAGAGTGTCTATTTGTTGGGTAATATAAAGATTCAAAAGGGTACAAGCTGATCAATTTGAGCACAAACAAATCCTTCATTGAAAGGTGTGTTCAGTTTCAAGAAGAGCCCCTAGCAGCAGTGGAAGTTGGAGAATCCTCTTCACCACCAGAACCTCTGAATGTAAGTGAAGAGATAGTTGAACATGCTGATTCTGATATGTATGATAATGAAGATTTGATTGAATATCCTAATATTCCTACAAGACCAAAATGGGCTTCCAAGACCATTCATGCAGCTGGAGAACTAGCTGGAAATCCTAATGATCCTAGGAGGACTAGATCTCAATTTGAGAGTGCTTTGTGCATGAAAGATCCTATGTTTGCAGAGAAATGCTATCTGATGGTTGAATCAGACCCATAGACATATGAAGATTTATCAAATGATCCAAGATGGAAAACAGCCATGGAAGAAGAGTTCAGCTCACTCCAGAAGAGAAACACTTGGGAGCTGGTTGATCTTCCCCCAGGGAGGAAGCTAGTTCAGTGTAAGTGGGTGTACAAAACCAAATTTGATGTTGATGGTTCAACTCTGAAATACAAGGCCATATTGGTATCCAAGGGCTACTCACAGCTACATGGCATAGACTACAATGAGACCTTTGCACCAGTGGCAAAGATGGACTCCATCAGGCTAGCCTTAGCCATTGCAGCTTCGAAGCAATGGGAAGTACATCACATGGATGTGAAGTGTGCTTTCCTGGATGGATATCTCACTGAAAATATTTACATGCAGCAGCCTCAAGTATTTTATACTAACCCATCTCTTGTGTGCAGGCTAAAGAAGTCATTGTATGGACTTAAGCAAGCCCCCAGGGCTTGGTATGCCAAGATTGATAGCTTTCTGCTATCACTGAATTTTGTTCGATGCAAGTCAGATCCAAATGTATATTTGAAGATGATTCATGGTTCATTAATGATCATTGTTTTGTGTTTTGATGACCTTCTCATTACAGGAAGCTCAAAGGATGAAATTGCCTCCTTAAAGGATGCAATGAACCATGCCTTCTCAATGACAGATTTGAGCTTGTTGAGCCAATTCTTGGGGCTCGATATTGCTCAAACCAAAGAAGGAATAAAAGTACATCAGTCCAAGTATGCCTTGGATTTGCTGAACAAATTCAATATGAAGGATTGCAAGCCAAGCAAGACTCCTTTCCTTTAAGGAGTTAAGCTTGAAGAAGTTGATTCTTCACCTATGGTAAACAATACACTGTATAGGAAATTGATTGGATGTTTGTTGTATCTTACACATACTAGACCTGATCTCTCTTATGCAGTAAGTGTTGCCTCAAGATACATGGATCAGCCTCATGAGATCCATTGGAGAGAAGCCAAAATGATCCTTAACTTTGTTCAGGGAACAAGGACTCATGGGATCTTCTACAAAGCTAAATCTAATCTTGATTTGATTGGGTTTACTGACAGTGATTGGGCAGGTGACAACACAAAACGAAAGTCAACATCAGGATATGTGTTCATGCTTGCAGAAGGGCCAATCAGCTGGTCAAGCAAGAAACAGAGTGCCATTGCACTCTCATCTACAGAAGCAGAGTACAAAGGAGTTGTAAATGCAGCAACTCAATGTTTATGGTTGCAGGGGTTACTTGGAGAGTGTGGCTTCAAATCAGAATACTCAACTACTATCTACTATGATAATCAGAGTACCATTTGAATCTACAATTATCCAATTCAAAAGAAGAGAACCAAACACATTGAGATCCATATGCACTACATCAGACAGCTTGTGCATGATGACACCATTCACCTACTCTTCTGTTCATCTTCAGAACAAGTAGAAGATATCTTCACCAAAGTTTTTTTTGAGAAGACATTCAGCAATCTCAAATCACTACTAGGGATTTCTGATCATGCTGTGAAGCATGATTGATGACAATATTTCCAAATTTTGTTTTACTATCCATGTTTAAGGGAGGATTTTTCCCACTGGGTTTTTGCCTCTTTCCTTGGTTAAATGGACATGTAGTATGTAAAGGGTGACTAATCCTTGTTGCTAGGCCCTATAATTTTCTGATATTTTACTCATAAGTTAGGGTTAAGGGGGGTTTTTACAATAATCAACCCATAGTTAGCTACCTTAGACATTAATTAATCCAATTTTTGTCTTATTTGCCTAGTTTCCATATTCCACCTTATGCAAGTTGTCCTCCACACATCCATAGTGGTCAAACTTGATAAATTTGAGTCATGGAGCACTTGGGAAACCTCTTGTAATCAAATTTGCTTTATTCCTGGCCTCCTTAGCACATGTCTGCTTTTTCTGCTTTATTGCCTGCTTTTTCTGAGTTTTAAGGCAATTGGGAAAGTTTGACTAGGTGAAGTTAACTTGTTTTTTGTCCTCAACATCCTCCACTCTTTTCTCCTATGAAAAGCATGTATGAGTTGTCCTTCCACCACCTATTATATTTCCTAATTGATTTTTCCAATTTGTAAGCTCCTAGACAGTTTTGGAAACTTCTTTATGCACCTATGGGGGATTTGCTTAGATTTAGTAAGCCTGCTTTTGACTAAATTCGAATGGCATCCTTATGCATTAGAATATCTCATGTAATTATTTATTGTAGCACCCTATGACTTCACAGGGTTGGCTATTGTACACTTATTCAATATAGATTAGTGTTCTGCTCCATATTCAGTCTCCTTTTGTGAGTAATTTGCATGTGTAATTGGCAATTGTTGTGAGTGTAATTGTTCTAACACCTGGGTTCAATTTCCAAAATCGATTAATTCAAAAAATGGGCTAAGGAAATGCCTACATATGCATAGGATGGTAAGACTGTCGTCCTCTTTTTATGTAACCATGTGATAGCTGGGTTTGGAGTCCTACAAGCCATAGTCACTGACCAGATCTCATTTTCGAAATCAGATGATGGCTGAGTTAAGCACTAAGCTGGGTTTTCTCCATGAAAACTCAACTCCATATTAACCACGAGCTAATGGTCAGGTATAGGCCATTAACAAGGTTTTGAAAACTATGATGCGTTGGATGGTTTGAGATCACAAATCCAACTGGCACTTGACTCTCTTCTCTGTACTCTGGGCTTATAGGAATTTGGTAAAAAAAACAACTGTTTTCACATCCTTCTAGTTAGTCTATGGACTAGAATATGTCCTCCATATCAATTCTCAAATCCCGTTGCTTAAAATCATAGTAGCACTTATCCCAAACAATTCCGCTGAGGAAGAGAGATTTGTGTACTTGACCAACCTTGATGAAAGTAGAAGAGATGTTGCCTTGCTAACGAGGAACACAAAAAACACATCAAGGCACAGCATGATAAGTTTATTCAGCCTTGTGTTTTCAATGAAGGTGACCTAGTCCTGACTTATGGTAAGAGACATGATAAACTAGGGAATGGAAAGTTTGAATCTATGTGCTACGGTCCCTCTATCATTAGTAAGCTCTTAGAGAAAGGGGCTTACGAGCTTGTAGACTACAAAGGGATATCCTTTGGGAAACCTCGCAATGGGTTGTACTTGAAGCGGTACTATGATTAATTCATTTATGTATGGTACCTTGTATATATGTATATTAAATGACTTTTTAGTGTGTTTTGGTATTTTCAATATGGTTTTGAGTTTGTTGTCCATACTGTTTATACCATGTTTTGGTTATGTAGATCGGATGGATTTTTATGGTTTTGTTGATGGTTCTTGCCGCCATACCTTAAACCTTGCTTCAGCTGCTTGGATTTTGTATTCCCCAGCTCATGACTTAGTCAATTCAGGAGTGGTTTGTATTGGTCTAGCTACCAAGAACATCATCGAGTATCAGGAAGTCATAGGTTTACTGTCTGAGGCTACATCTAGGGACATTCATGACTTGGTAGTATTTTTGGACTCTCAGCTAGTGGTTTGTCACTTAAACCACATTTATACCATTAGGAACCCCACACTTCTTCGTCTCTTTCGAAGAGTGCGTCTGTTAGAGAGGTCATTTGATTTCATCACTTATAGGCATATCCCTAGGTCTAGTAATACGACTGCTAACTCATTATCAAACTACATTCTAGACTGGTATATCGCCCATTCATAACTTTAAAAAAATAAAACATGGTCCATTGTAAAATAAAATAAACTATAGAAGACACATGAAACTCATGCAAATACAATTTTTCCATTTGAAACACATATAAACTCCGGAAATGAGTCTGTATATATATATATATATATATATAAAGTGTTTTTACAAAAATATGGTCACGAGACCCCATCCGAAGCACTCTGGATTTCAGGTATACAAAATGATATAAAAAATATGGAAGCTAGCTATCTTTCAGTGATACATCATGTATACTACCTAATGGTTCTCATGGTAGCACATAATGGCCCTTTCTACTCTATGTAGCAAGCGACTGAAATGGCCTGACACTCCCACTGTGTGTCTCTGAAACCTCCTAGGGAGGTCATCTATAGTAGCATCTAGGATTTCCAAAGTCAATCGATCGAGGTTCTCCTCTAGCTTGGTAAGGTCATCATCGCCCCTATGTACAAAGAGAGCTCATGTTCGCCTATCCATCGGGGATGATCCCCCTGGCCACACGAATCTGACATCTGCATGAAAACATTTGGTCTTGTTATCATCTATAAAAATTATAAAACTTGAAAATACAAAAATAATCAACATCTTGAGAATTTTCTTACTGATGCCACCCCATTAAGCACCAGCTGGTAGTGGTAGATCTGGATCCCCTCGAAATTCGGTCGTACCATAAGCATAGTCCTCAATCATGAGGATCTAGTCATTCAGCCAATGGAAGAAGGGAGCCTCGTATTTGACCTTGGCTCTGCCACCTCTAGTGTCAGACATGATCTCCACCCACCACAACATGTGTGGGTCTCGATCTCTAGTCTTAGTAAAAACCACTTGTGGTCTTAAGAGAGGTACCCTATCGAAGAAGAAACATGCCAGCATAGTCCCATACCCAAACTGTTTGAGCTCTCCTTATCAACACTTCATCAAATGATATTTGAACATGGGAAACAATGCCTCGACCCAGTTAAACACTGTGGGTGCCATGGCCTCCAAGGCATACAACATATGTTCTTGGGATGCTTGATGAGCCCCTTGGCTCCTAGCAACCCTCTGCATAGTGAGTAAAATGGTTCGAAGGGGTAAGTCCATCACATCCTTTATCGAGATCTTCTTACGTGAGATCTTGGCACCTGATAACAATGACGAACAATAAGTTCTTGTGTGGTAATGTATCCCCCTCGGGATCCAGTTAGAGAGATAGGTGCTCCGCGCCTGGATAGTCCAGTCAAAAAATAAATTTCCTCCACCTCCACAGCGAGAATGTGGGGCCCCACCTCAAAATGTATTTGTTCAAGGTTCCACATCCATAAGGTGTGCTCCAGTAATTGCACATGTGATACCATACTGGGAGTGTGGAATAATTTCGAGAGGCCACAGCCTCGTAGGGTAGCTATGGAAGCCATATTTGCCACAGCACGTGTATCTTCATCTTTGTGTGGCCTCTCTTTACAAATCACCATTTTGAACAAAATGACCTATCAAAAACAATCAATGGAGCACTTATACACACATCCAATCTTTAAAAATGCTTAAAAGCTTATATTTTGGCTAGGAAATCCATGTTTTGGGCACCACGGCCGACACCGCTCTTGTCCCCTTATGACAGAGCTCTGCCACCTCTTGTGCAAGCTTAAAAAAAGTGGTTCTCATCGAACACCGCTCCTCCCACAAAGGCCAGAAGCATTACCCAGGATGTGTTTTTTATGCTTGGCTCTAAATCCCCGAAACTCAATGAAATTGCATGGAAATGAAAAATGGCAACCATAAAAATGAATATAAGGCTTCTAGCTCTTACCTAAAACTGATGGCTCAGAAAATGGATGGGTAACAACTCCACAATCTCCAACTATAATAAGCACATAAATTTCTCCCAAATGCTCTCCAACACTTGGTAAATGGTAAATGAATTGGATTTTACTATTTACTTTGTCTTTTATAAAATATTTTTAGGGTTATTATGTTATTTTAAATATTTTTAAATCATTTTCATTAAAATACCGTTTCTATAGTTTATAAAAGTCATTTTTAAATATTTTTTGGGGAACTAATGGCCTTTTAAAAAAGTCTTACAGGGACATAAATGAAACAGGTATGTCTATGGGTAAATTTGTTTTTGGATTTTTCATACTTCTGTAAAATGGAAAAAGTTGTCGAGCATTCATTTTGATACTTTGATCATGCTCTTTAAACCTAGTATCAAATCTCTGAGTCATTTTTGCTTATTTTTAGGATCGTTAAACCCGTTCATCATGAAAAGAAACCCTAATGGAGTCTTCTTTAAACTCTTTTCAGACTCCCTAAATATGAAAATATTTTCAATCGAACTTTTCTTCTTCACACTCATAAAAGTACTTGAAGATTCGTCTCTCCAGCGGTATTTAACCCTTTTTTGGTTCAGATTGACTAGTTACGAAAAAGGAACACTCCAGCCAATCATGACTGGAAGAGTTCTCTTGGGTATTATTTTATACTTTTTCGGGCCCTAGAGACTAAATCATATGAAAAATGACCCTTTGGAGTCTTCTTCTGTTTTCGTTCAGACTCTCTACATGTGAACGAAGCCAAGTTGACTTTCAATGGACTCATTAAACCAAACACTGAGAGACCCTCTTTTGGGAACGAACCACTCTTTTCTCAGGTTCGTGAAATGTATGAGAATGGACTTGTCTTTGGATAAGATACAACGAGTATTTTTTACCCTCTTTGAACTTGTAAAAACAAAAAGAGGCATTCATAAATCATGATGGGAAAATTAAGGGAAGGGAGCTAATTCATTTTGCAAATAAAATGGCAGTTAGTAGGCACCTTTGAACATGGAACTTGTTTGCATCTCATTCAGTCAATTGGGTATTCAGCTAACTTTTAAGTCAATCCACTTTCAGGAGTCATGCCACTCCTTTGAGTCTTTCAAAGAATGCATTGTCTACCACTGCATTATGTCCTGGTATCCGCTTGGTTTAGTCAATGCTGTCAAGTCTTTAGTCATGCCGCCTGATGTTCAAAGGGAAGTTGAAATTTTACCTCTGTAGTCAAAACATCCTTTGTGTCGGTACCTTTTGAGTCAGTCCTATGGTTACATCATCTACAACATTCCATAACTTTGTTCCGAGTTTAGTGTCGTCACTGTGGTATTCATCATGGCCCTCATTCGACGAGACTATTCCTTTTGACATAAGCTCATCATCTAGGAATTAGTCTTAGAAACAAGTTTAGTGCCTTGAGATCTGTATGCCTTAATAAAAAATTCTCTTTCTCTCGACATAGGTTCACATCATTGACCTTTGATCAATAGACTCAACTGAGTGTTCGACATCAAATCATATATTCACACTCAAGAGATTGTACTAGGGGACCTTGGGAATCATTTACATTAATGGTGATCTCCCTCGCACTTGTTAACAGTTCTCATCATTGACTGGTAATCAAGTGGTTTCTACCATGTTCGACATCCGAATATTGTAATCACATGGATAGAATCGTACTTTTTGGAAGACGAGATGAAGACCCTGGTTATTTTATAAGAACTCAATGCTTTCCCCAGGTTGCAATGGAGCATTTTGTATGAGTCCTAGCATGGATCCACATTTGTATGGTCGTGGCTATGCTCAAATTTGTGTCCATTTGACATATATCTACAATTTATTTCTGGTAGATATGTCCCAAGTTTGAGTCCTCTATCACATGGATCTACGTTGTATTCTAGTATCCATGTTTGTTCATCTCTCTCATGGATATTCCTTGTATTGTTCTGCATCCATGATGAGGATACATTTGGTTATGAGTCAAAATTATTGATGTATTGTAGATGCTTGGTTGATGATGATCTTTGATCAAGCGATTTATTGCCTTGAAGTGATAAATTTCTCTTTCAAAGCTCTCGCCTATCATATCCCTCTAGCCTCATGATTTGGGGGGGAATTTTGTTACACATAAATCTCATCATCATCATGTGATGAGGTCCCAAACATCATTTATTTCACTAAAATCCCAAGTTGTGAAGTAAAATACTCGACCTGAATTCAGTTTTACATAGAAAAGTCCAACACTGCTCTTTCCCTTAAGACAAGAGGCGTTACATTCTTCAGTAACTCTTGCTGTCCCTTGACATTAAGTGGTGCCACCACTTATTCCTCTTGTTCAAAGTGTGGTTCCTACCTGGTAACACTCTATCATAGTGGAGGAGAAGTGGTGCTCGAGGTAAAAAGTGAAAAATAGAAGATTCCATGAAGCTTCTCGAAGGAAGACTTTGTGGCACCCTCATCCCTACTCCTGAGGACCACTTGGACTCGAGATCCATCCTTTTTGGATCTCCCTTCCACCTCACCCACCATTTAATCAACCATCCCTATCCTCCCAATGCCTTTAAAACCAAGATCATACCCCATGGTTGAAAAAAAGAAAAGTTATGTTGTTGCACTGAGGTTCTGGCCAAATCTAGGGTGAGTATAGAAGGAGCAAGTTGGAGCTTCTGGGGACAAGGCATTGGCATGTGAAGGAGCATCACAACACTAAGGCGAAGGTTTTAATCTTTCTTCTTCATTATTAATGCAAAGTTGGTTCCTTTCCCGTAAAATATGTTATGTTGTAATCATGCATTTTACTGTTGGATTCCTTAGTCAATGAAATATGATTGTAGATTATATTATGGTGCCTTTGATCTCGTTTTATTGTTTGATGTGATTGTGCAGGTACATCCATGGAGATCCATCACCATCGGAGATAACTAAATCACTCTATCAAAGGACTCATTCCAGATCTTTGCAACTTCTAGAGGAAGTCTTCCATCTCTGTTGTAACCCATTTGTTCTAGATCTGAACCATTCAGACTAGAGGAACAACTCTTGTCTGCAAGAGGTGCATTTTTCCTAGCAACAGTTTTCTTCTATGGGATTTATTCTAGTGAAGTGGTTCTATATGTTCGTGTGGTTATGCCATGTCATGCTTTTCATGTTCTTCTGGAGTTGTTTCTTTCATTGTCATGTCTCGGACTCTAGTTGCTTCAGCTTCTTAGACCTCTTCAATAGGTAGTTTTATAGAGATAGAGTATGCTAAGTCTTCATTAAATGTTATGTCTTTGCTGATGTCAATCTTCTTAAATCATGAGAATTATATTCGGTAAGCCTTTGAGGTGTCACTATATCCTACAAATATTTCCTTCCTTCCTAAAGTATCGATCTTGGTCCTATTTTCCTTTGGGATGTGTATGTACACTAGGAAGCCAAATATTCTAAGATGGATGACTTCTAGTTTCTCTCTTGAGAAAGATTCTTCAGGAGTCTTATTATCGAGTACTTAGTTAGGATTATGGATTTGTACATACACAACTATCCTTGTTGTTTCTTCCCATAAGTGCATTGAAATATTCGGTTCATGTAGCATTGATTTTGTTGCTTCCATTATTGTTCTTTCGTTCTACAATGCTATTTTGTTGAGAATTCTAGGGAGTTATCAACTCCCTCTTAATCCCATATTCTATGCAAAGTTCCTTGAATTCTTTCGAGGTGAATTATCCATCATTATCTGACAATAGAGTCTTGATCTTCCTTTCAGAGTGATTTTAGAACAAGGCTTTGAATTCCTTGAACATGTCAAATAATTCATTTTTCCCTTTCAAGAAATGTTTCCAAGTCTTATGGGAGAAATCATCTATAAAGGAAACATAGCATACATACCCTGTTAGTGAGCTGGATGACATTGGCCCATAGACATGTGAGTGGAATATCTCTAGTATTCCTTTTTCTTTGCTTTCATTCCTAGGAAATGTCTTCTTTATTTTCTTTCCTTGCGCACATCCATTGAAAATTCCTTCATGGTTTGTCTGGATTTATGGAAGTCCTGAAACCGCTAAATTTCTTGCAATCAGTAGTTCTCTATAGAGAACATGTGCAAGATTTATATGTTATAGTTCACCTGGTTCTATGGAGTCATGAACCAATGCTTGTTCATGTTGTCATGTCAACTTGTACAAGCCTCCCTCTTTCTCTACAATTAGTATTGCATCATCTATTGCCTTTCCTTTTGGACACATTAGGACTTTCCAATGAACAAATGAAACCCTTGTTCCCTTTGCATATAGTGTAGAGATAGAGAGAATATTCTTCTTTAGTCCTGGAACATATAGCACATCTTTCATCTTCAAATATTTCCCGAAATATAGCTTGTAGGAAGATTCTCCACTTCCTTTTATGGGGTATTGATAATCATCCCCAAATTTCACCTTGTGAGGTGACTCATGCTCAGATAGATTGACGAATTATTCTTTGTATCTCATCATATGTTTGGATTCCCCACTATCTACAAGCCAATCATTTCTTCCATGTGAGATAGTTCCCGTGAGTGCTGAGATTAGGACATATTATTCATCACTTGAAGAATCAACCGTTTCTTCTCCAAAAATTGTCTTTGTTGGCTCATCCTCTTTAGTGGTGTGAGCATGATTTATTTTCTTGTTTGAATTATTAGAGGAGGAGGCTATGTTTATGTGACAATATCTAGAGTAGTGTCCCTTCTCATCATAGGTGTAACATCTAATACTAGAATGATCTCTTCTGAATTTCTTCTATATTTTGTGATGAGGGTCCTCCCTTTTGTTGTGATGATGGTCCTCCTTCTTTATATGATTTCTTTTGGTGTGAACTGTGAGATATTTATCTTTAGTTTTTCCCATATTCTCTTCTCTTGTTATGAGCTGAGGTTCTTCTTGTGTGCATTCTTCCTAGAGTATGCTGAAAATGATCAACTTCATTTTGGAACATATTCCTTAAATGAATGAGTCCCATGATATTGGGATACCATTCAATGTGGTCATAACAATCTCTCCTTCTTCTACATTCTCTTTGATTGCTTCAAGTTGTTCCTTGATTTGAACAACTCCTGTGAAGTATGATTGCATGGTCTCTAAGTTTTGTATCTTCACATTCTTTAGCTTGTTCCTCAATGTCATCTTTCGGTTGATGTTCTTTCCTTCAAACAACTTCATCAAAGCATCGAACACTTCCTTTGGTGTCTTCAAGGATGACACATGGGGGATGCAATGATCCTTAATAGAGTCTGCAATGATTCTCATTTCCTTAACCAATTACTTCTTATGGATAACCTTAGCATCAACTCCCTTTGGTTCTAGAACTTCCTTACTGATATACTGATCCAAATCATTTTCTTCAAGGATCAGGGAGATAATATACTTCCATGCTTTGAAGTTGTCATCTCCCCCAAGCTTATCCTCAATCTGGTTGTGATGAGTCATTTTGAAATGAGAACCTCAAATAGAAATAGCAGAGATTTAGATCTTACCAATTTAAGGTGCATGACCTGTTTCAGAGTTGGTTAACCTAGGGTTTGTTAGAGAACCCCTAATTTTCAAAACTTGGAATTTTGGAATTTTTTCTAGATAGAAAGACGTGTCTCCTTGAGGTGAGTTTCTCAGTAAGGTCATTTTATGAAAAATGTGGTGGGAATCCTACAAAACATGATTCCCTAGTTTATTCACGTAGTGTCCCGCTGTAAAAAAATGAAACTTCTCCAAATTTGATTCTAGTTCCACCAAAATATGCACCCTCTGAGGGTGAGTTATTCTAGCCCTCTTTTCTTGACGATCTGTGGAGAGAAGACCTTGAACAAAAAATCTCTAGTTTCTTTTGTTGCACAATGCCTTCTTTCACAAGGGCTTTGATACCATGTTAGTTTTTCTAGTTTAAAATTTCCCAGGTTTGCAAGGAGAAAGGATTCTAGAGGTGTTTTGAGCAAAAAAAGAAGGAATTATTTTTACAATTGGTGAAAAA
Organism: Pseudotsuga menziesii; assembly: GCA_001517045.1. Lineage (NCBI taxonomy): Eukaryota > Viridiplantae > Streptophyta > Pinopsida > Pinales > Pinaceae > Pseudotsuga > Pseudotsuga menziesii. Next base: position 249,902 of record LPNX010487140.1, read on the forward strand.
TTTGGTTAAATTTTTATTATTGGGCTTAAAGGTTTATTTATAAAGTTTACAAAAGAAATTTTATAATAGATGTAGTTTAGCATATTTTTAGAAAAGATTCTAGAAGTGTTTTGAGCAAATAGAAAAGGAATTATTTTTACAATTGGTGAAAAAATGGTTAAATTTTTATTATTGGGATTAAAGGTTTATTTATAAAGTTTACAAAATAAATTTATAATAAATGTGGCTTAGCATATTTTTTTTTTACAAAATAAATTTATAATAAGTGTGACTTAGCATATTTTTATAAATAAATTTATAATAAGTCTAATAAGTGTGCTAAGCATATTTTATATAAATAAATTTATAATAAGTGTAATAAGTGTGCTAAGCATGTTTTTCTAAATAAATTTTAATAATAAATTTTTATTATTGGGCTTAAAGGTTTATTTATAAAGTTTACAAAATAAATTTTATAATAGATGTGGTTTAGCATATTTTTAGAAAGGATTCTAGAAGTGTTTTGAGCAAAGAGAAAAGGAATTATTAATACAATTGGTGAAAAAATTGGTTAAATTTTTATTATTGGGATTAAAGGTTTATTTATAAAGTTTACAAAATAAATTTATAATAAATGTGGCTTAGCATATTTTTTTTTTTTTTACAAAATAAATTTATAATAAGTGTGACTTAGCATATTTTTATAAATAAATTTATAATAAGTGTAATAAGTGTGCTAAGCATATTTTTATAAATAAATTTTAATAATAAATTTTTATTATTGGGCTTAAAGGTTTATTTATAAAGTTTACAAAAGAAATTTTATAATAAATGTGGTTTAGCATATTTTTAGAAAGGATTTTAGAAGTGTTTTGAGCAAAAAGAAAAGGAATTATTTTTACAATTGGTGAAAAAATTGGTTAAATTTTTATTATTGGGATTAAAGGTTTATTTATAAAGTTTACAAAATAAATTTATAATACATGTGGCTTAGCATTTTTTTTTTACAAAATAAATTTATAATAAGTGTAATAAGTGTAGCTTAGCATATTTTTTTAATTTTTATTATTGGGATTAAAGGTTTATTCATAAAGTTTACAAAATAAATTTATAATAAATGTGGCTTAGCATATTTTTTTTAATTTTTATTATTGGGATTAAAGGTTTATTTATAAAGTTTACAAAATAAATTTATAATAATTATGGCTTAGCATGTTTTTTTTTACAAAATAAATTTATAATAAGTGTGACTTAGCATATTTTTATAAATAAATTTATAATAAGTGTGACTTAGCATATTTTTATAAATAAATTTATAATAAGTATGGCTTAGCATATTTTTATAAATAAATTTATAATAAGTGTAATAAATGTGGCTTAGCATATTTTTATAAAAACATTATGTTAGCATATTTAAAAACATTATGTTAGCATATTTTTATAAAAACATTATAAAATAAATTTATAATAAGTGTGACTTAGCATATTTTTATAAATAAATTTATAATAAGTGTAATAAGTGTGCTAATTATATTTTTATAAATAAATTTATAATAAGTATGGCTTAGCATATTTTTATAAAAACATTATGTTAGCATATTTATTATTTATTTATTTTTATAAAAACATGTTTTTATAAAAACATTATATTAGTATATTTATTTAAAAATGTGTTGCAGCTGCAACAATTTCCCAAAATTCTAAAAACATTTAGGACCCTCCTTTGCTTAGATTAGTTCGTTTTTTCGTTGATTTGGTTCAATGATTCTTTAAGAAAGATGGTTGCTAATACCTGAAATGATTCGCTGTGATTTTTTTTATGCCTTTGAATGAGTTTCAAGTTTTTCAGTCGGAATTTTATTTGGTTTCAGCCCCGCTGTTGCGGAAGAATGTGCAATTTTAACTCGGGAGGGTTATCCTTTGGATTTCCGTCATTACATATGGATCTTTGGTTTGGCTTTGTTTTTCTTTCCGAGCCGTGGGTTTCATCGTCGGCTGATTTCTTTCAGGAAGATTTATCCTTTGTCCTTTTGCTATTGTGGATGGGTAGTTGATTTTCGTTTCGTTTCACATCGGCAGACTTTCGGTTTTGTGTCGGAGCCTTCTACCATTTATTTTTCCACCGTTGCGGACGGAGTCATGGTTTGGTCTTCCGCTGTTGCAGACAGATTATTGGTTTCATCGTTGATTTTCTTTTCGATCCCTTGGTTTGAATCAACCGATTTGTTGGTTTGAAGCGGAAGGAATTGTATTTTCTTTTCCCGCCATTGCGGATGAATATTTGTTTTGGATTCGATATTGTCTTTTCACATCGGATGTCTTTTTGTTTTGCATCGGAAGTTTTTATCTTTCCTTTGTTCGTCGTTTCAGAAGGTAAACCGCTTTCTCTTCCGTTTATGGTTTGTGGTTTCCGTCGAACCCGTAGGTCTTGGGCCGCTGCCATTGCGGCTGTGGGAAGCCTTTTCCTCCCGACTGCTTGAGTCAATTCAGTTTCACCGTCGCGGATGAACTTATGCTTTGGCCGTCCGCCGTTGCGGAAGGACTTTTTCTTTCAAGTTTTCGATCCAAAGGTGGTTCCCCAGCCGATATGTTTGATCCCGCGGAGGGCTCAACGCTTTGATTATCCGTCGTTGCGGAAAGCTAATACATTTTAACGTCTGATTCGAAGTTGGCTCCCATCTGATCTTTGACTTTTCCCGCCGCACGTGTAGGCCATATGCATATATACGGGGTCGAAAGGGTTTATTCTATTGTTATTTTCGACTGTCGAGGATTGTCGTTATCGAACTGTTGTCTTCTCGAGCTAGCGAAGACCTCGCTGTCGGTGTACCTGTATCCAAGTGGCAACTGTGGAATCCTGACCGTCATCGACCCGCCATCTCGCCGTATAGCCAGGTAGGCTCCTCGTCACGTTTTCCCATCCCATTAGAATTGGTGATTGTTTTATATGGTGGTTTGTTTCCCTGACCGTTTCCTTGTTCTATTGATCTACATGCCTATATAGCTGGGGATTCTTGATCTTAACTGTCCATAGGAAGGCGGTTTCATCTTTAAAACATTTTTTTTTTCACCGTCGTGCTTATAACCCTGCGCATAGAGGGAAAGGGGGTTTGGTGCGGACGGTCGTTATGCCGTCTGCACCAAGCTACCCTGTGGGTGATGATGGGTTTGCAGGGAGAGGGTTTTGTGGTTTTTTTTGCAGCATTTGGTGGTTTCCATTTTTTTTACCCACATCCTCGGTAACAACCATTTTGCCACACTATGCTGCGCACAGTCGCTTTTGAACCCTTAGTCGGTTGAAAGGAATTTATCGTCGTTTCTAGTCTGTTGGCCATCAGCTGCATAGGCACGGTTTTAATAGAGCGTTGTGTAGTCTCGTATATTTCCCCTGTTTTCCCCGCGCAGCGAAACGATAAAGTCACCTGCAGAGAGCGGAGGTTTAGTCGTGTCAATATGAATGTTTTCCCGCGACCAGCATGAGTCTGCTTCAATTTTATGTAGATTTCATTCCTGCTGAATTATATTGTTAATGTTTGGTATTGGAAAACAATGATAACCAGCATATGTTTACTGCATATAACCTTTTTCGTCATGCTAGACATAAACTAAGTCACTGAATACTGTACATTGAGTTATCATAGTTCTGTTGGTTAGGCCATTTCAGGCTATACATGCATACATTTGCTTCATTAACTGATTGCTATCATATTAAACATAGGAGAAATGGTACATTGCACAATAATGTATACAAGTTGGCCACTCAGCCAAAGGGCCTTAACGTTACAATTTTATGGCAGGAAGATCTCACCATGTCAAAGAGACAAAAGAAGAATGCCCCTGCGGTCGAGGAAGAGCCAGAAGTAGAAGTTGTAACTAAGACAGAATACATATACGAGGACACGAAGTGCATCTCTGGCGTTGAACTTGAATACCAATGGGGGGAAATATATAGACAGATCACCCGAAGAGAAGTTCCTGACATATGATTGGAGGAAGAATCCATATATGCTAACATTGAAACTACCACAGAAGTGACTCTCAAGGTAAGGTTATTGAGCATTGTAAAGAAAACAAGGTGCATTTTGAGTATACCCACCATTTTGATAGGGAAGAATCTGTCTTCCGAAATGCCCCGAACATGACAATGCTAAAGAAAAGATTCAAGAAAAAGATCACTACCAAAGGTGGAAAGGGGGATGAACAGGAAAAGGAAGAGGAAGAATCCAAAAGGAGAAATGAAGAGGCTCAAAGATTGGCACAGGAAGAATCCAAAAGGAGAAATGAAGAGGCTCAAAGATTGGCACAGGAAGCTGCAGAGTGGCTGCACAGTGAAGAAGCGAAGAGAAAGCTCGATGAGGAGCTACAAAATCAGGAAGCAGAAAGGCTGAAGTTGACACAAACTGAAACAAAATAGTCAAGAAGACGAAGGGTGCCTGCACAGAATTCTTCAGAAGGCTTCTTATCACATACAACCGATGCCAGAAAGAAGCCGAGCATAGGCTTGATGATTTCCTGGACCACAACTCCTTTGTGGAAATATTGCAGAAAAGATATCAGGATAAGGAGGCTAAAGTACAGCAGGTTAAGGCCATTGATGATCAGATGCTAAAAAATGAAGTAGGCCACTCAGCCGTCAACGTGCAGCTTTTGGAGGACCAGCTTAGGTTGAGTGCAGCTATGATTGAAGCAATAAAGAATCGGGCAACGAAGTTTGAAATAAATATTCAGTTTTTGGAGCCTTGTGCCTTTGAAGGTATTGCTGTTGAAGCTTCGGCATGGAAGAAGTTTCTAGATGCCCAAGAGGGACCCTCCTCATAAAGGATTGGTCACCTTTTGTAATTTGTAAACCTTTTTGTGAAAATATGTAAAGAAAATTAAAACAGTGGGAAACGAAGGGTTGGGAAGCCCAAAGGTCACTTTGGGCAGCCCAATTGTCTCGCCCTTTTTGTATAAATGTAGAAGGTGTAGGAAGGAAAAGGGGCTTTTTCCCAGTGAGACTAGAAAGCAATATTGTAAGAAGAACTATTTCTCTTTGCAATAAATAAAATTGGTTTGCCTGTTGGAGAAAGATTTCTGGAATTTCCAAATGTTATGCAATGGTTGGCTGAAAGATGAACTATTTTGTTTTCCAGTTTTTGTCCATTAACCGTGAGATTGTTCTAACTCTCTAAACCTATGTTCTTGTTTACATGATTTCTGGTTTATTTCGTGGAATTACCATCGTGAGTAATGTATGCTATTTATAAAACAATTGGCTATCTAATTGTTGGAATATATTTAATCTTCATGTGTTGTATGTAGGAATAATCAACTACCTGTAATTTCTGTTTATAATGCATGAATAATACACATTACTCATAAGTAAATCACATTTTGGCTCCCCAGGGATAGTTAGTTAGATAGATAGATAGTTAGTTCACTTCATTCTTGCATAAGTGATTCAGATGCTGGTGAGCCTAAGACGAGAGGTAAGAACCTGCGCATCACATTGTGACTGCTCCCTGCGTCCTTCACCACCTTGCATGGTTAGTTAGGCATATGCATATCATCCTTAAGTCAAAAAATACAAAATTCCGGTGGACCGGGCCGCAACCGGTAAAACGTTTTGTTTTGTTACTTGACTTACGGTAGCCGAACCGCAAAACCGGACGGATTCCCTATACCAAACAGTCAACGGGCTAGTTGGGAACGTTGACTGGGGAGAATCCATTTTTGTTGTTGCCTGCGAATTTCCAGGCCTCAACAAAATGCTATAGAAATACTATAATATAATTTATAAAAACATTATATTAGCATATTTATTTAAAAATGCTATAGAAATGCTATAATATAAAAACATTATATTAGCATATTTATTATTTGTTTTTATAAAAACATTATATTAGCATTTTAATTTAAAAATGCTATATATAAACATTATATTAGCATATTTATTTAAAAATGCTATAGAAATGCTATAATATAAAAACATTATATTAGCATTTTTAAATAAAAATGCTATATATAATGGAAAAAAGCAAGGATGTTCAAAAGGTAGCAGAGACGGTAATACTGAAAACCACTATAACGAATATTTGATCAAAGGAAACATGAATGATAGGTTTCAAAATTTCTCCAAGGAAGTGAAAAGATCACAGGAGGAAACATTGAATGGGAACAATCATCTTCCATTATTAAGAAAAATGTTACTTGAAATCTTTCAGTTTTCCTCCAAACAATATTTGATCATAAGTGCTAGTGCCATTTCCTAGGTTCTTTTGTACCTAACTTTGTTCCAATGTGTTTCAAAGGATTTTTTATCTCCCATATCTACTATATATATATTGTACCCAGTAATTCAGGAGTTGAGAGGACAGTGCAGACTGGTGGTTCAAGGATTCCATGTATGCATAAGGACCAAGGTTTTTACTTGCATAAATAGACAAACCAGAGTCTTTCAAATTTACAAGAAAATAGAATCTGCATAATAAGATTGGCGTATTCTGACAGAAACAGAGAGGTGTACTGTCTAATTCCGTGTCCTCTTCTTGTAATTAAATCACAAGAATTGTCCTAAAAGAATGCATGTCATGTATGGCCAAAATGCAACAAGAAAACAATGGAAGTAATATAACTTGCTGACACAACAACATTTCCATCGATATTAACAAGTTGTAATATATCCACCCTCTACTATCATCATCCCATAAATGCTTCCAAATGTAAAGGCCCCTTTCACTATTTCAGTGTTTCATTGAGCCTTTTTGCTTGAAACAACAGGATGTGACACAACAACATTTCCATCGATATTAACAAGTTGTAATATATCCACCCTCTACTATCATCATCCCATAAATGCTAAAAGCATCGTTTTTATAAAAACATTATATTAGCATTTTTATTTAAAAATGCTATATAAAAACATTATAATAGCATATTTATTTATTTAAAAATGCTATAGAAATGCTATAATATAAAAACATTATATTAGCATTTTTAAATAAAAATGCTATATGAAAACATTATATTAGCATATTTATTTAAAAATGCTATAGAAATGCTATAATATAAAAACATTATATTAGCCTATTTATTATTTATTTTTATAAAAACGTGTTTTTATAAAAACATTATCTTAGCATTTTTATTTAAAAATGCTATATAAAAACATTATATTAGCATAAAAATGCTGTAATAAAACATTATATTAGCATACTTGTTTAAAAATGCTATATATTATTTGTTTTTATAAAAACATGTTTTTATAAAAATAAATAATATATAGCATTCCTATAGCATTTTTAAACAAATATGCTAATATAATGTTTTTATATAGCATTTTTAAATAAAAATGCTAATATAATGTTTTTATAAAACATGCTTTTATAAAAATGCTATAATATAAAAACATTATATTAGCATATTTATTATTTATTTTTATAAAAACATTATATTAGCATTTTTATTTAAAATTGCTATATAAAAACATTATATTAGCATTTTTAAATAAAAATACTATATAAAAACATTATATTAGCATATTTATTTAAAAATGCTATAATATAATGTTTTTATAAAAAAACATTATATTATAAAAACATTATGCTATTTTTATAAAAAACATGTTTTTATAAAAATAAAAAAAATATAACATTTCTATAGCATTTTTAAATAAATATGCTAATATAATGTTTTTATACAGCATTTTTATACTAATATAATGTTTTTATATAGCATTTTTAAATAAAAATGCTAATATAATGTTTTTATAAAAACATGTTTTTATAAAAATGCTATAATATAAAAACATTATATTAGCATTTTTAAATAAAAATGCCATATAAAAACATTATATTAGCATATTTATTATTTATTTTTATAAAAACATTATATTAGCATATTTATTTATTTAAAAATGCTATAATATAATGTTTTTATAAAAAAATTATATTATAAAAACATTATGATATTTTTATAAAAACATGTTTTTATAAAAATAAATAATATATAGCATTTTTAAATAAATATGCTAATATAATATTTTTATACAACATTTTTATGGCAATATAATGTTTTTATATAGCATTTTTAATTAAAAATGCTAATATGATAGTTTAGGTAGCATACCACTAGTTGGACCATGGTTTGAGAGGAAAACGCTTTGAGCGATCGAGCCCTAGCTCCCGTCGAGGGCTTCCACGCCCTGCTCATGGATCCGCCAGATCCTGCGTCTGTAGAGGACAGATTCTAGACCATTGTGGCCGCTCTGCCTCCCACTCAAGTCACCGCGGCCCCTTCCTCCAAATTCGTCAAACGCACAGAGGTCCCGGAAGTGAAGCTCAGCTCTACAACTTCGAAGAGAAAAGCAGTCGCCCTCTCTGAGAAAGGTCCCATTGGTCTGTTCACCGGCCTATGGCCTTCCCCGCGCTCAGTGGAGGTTTGGCTGAACAAGAATTGGAGAACCCTAATCCAGGGGGAAGTTCAGCAGATCTTTTGTGGAAAAGGATACTTTCCATTTATCTTTGAAAGAAAGGAGGATCGTGATTTAATCTTCAGGAACGGACCTTATTTCATGGGTCTAAGAGGCATGTATTTGAACAAGTGGGATTTGTCCTTCAATCCAGAAAAAGATATCCCAAAAGCAGTTCCTATGTGGGTCAAGCTCCCCCATCTTCCTCTTCACTGCTGGAATGATGAGGATTTTTGAGCAATAGGAAATACCCTAGGGAAGTACGTAGATAAATCTGAACCGAAAGCCCCAATGTTCTCCTATGCTCTAATCTGCGTTGAAGTCGATCTTGAGAAAGGTCTGCCGGAGTCAAACATGCTCTCTATTGACGGATGGAATCATCTACAAACAGTAGGCTACGAGCAAATTCCGTTCAAATGCAAATACTGCCATGAATATGGCCATTTTGCAAAATCATGTCCAAAAAAACCTGAGAAACCCATCTCAGACAGCCCACCAAGTGAAGGATGGAATGTTGCAAGTGGGAAGAGGGCAGCCAAGCCCTCAAAACAACAGACCCCCATGTCAAAGAGCCCCCCCGAAAATAGATTTGAGGCCTTGGAAGTTGAGACGCAAGAAGAAGAAAATCAGGAAGAAAACCCTAAAATGGAGTAGCAGCAGAACACTGAACCCCAGGCTATCGTCCCGTCGCATCAGGAAAAGGAAGAACAGGAAGAGAGTTTTGGAATCCTGCAAAACCAGGAAAAGGAAGATCAGGAAGAGGGTTCTGGACACTCTAGGGAAAGGAAAGACAAAGCGACAAGATCTGAAGGATCCATTACATGATCAAGGGAAAAAGCAAGCTCCGAAGAAATAACAGATACTTCCATCGAACAGCAAGAACCCCTCTCCAGAAAGGGAAGGAAATCTAACAAAGTCATCAGAGAGCAGGAGGCAGTAAGGGAAAAGGTGGCAGGAAAGTAGGCCAATCTAGACTTTCTAGTAAAAACCTCGCAAGCAAACAAATATATTCTCAGTGCGGAAGAGGAGAAAAAGGAGAAAGACAAGGCTCTCAAACAACTCAAGAAATAATGAAAGTAGTCTCCTGGAACTGCAGAGGCTTGGGAGGTTTGCAGAAGCTAGAAGTTATCAAAAGGTTTAAATCAATGGAAACAGCCTCAATCCTTCTCATCCAAGAGACTAAAAAATTAGCTGAAGATAGCGTTGCAACCATCAAAAGTATCTGGCCAAAAGGGACAGGCCTTGCCATCAATGCAAGTGGTGCTTCTGGAGGGCTTCTATGTTGGTGGAACTCAGATAAGTTCGAGCTGAGATCTGCTATAGAAAACAGAAATTGGATTCTTATAAAACTTGAAAACAAAGAAAGAAAAGAACAATTTTGGATTGGGAATGTATATGGCCCAACCATGAACTCGCAGAAGGAAATCTTTTGGACATCGCTAGAGGAGCAATGTGAAGACAAGAAGCTGCTACCCTATTACATTGCAGGGGATTTCAATGCCACTATATCTGCAGATGAGCGTAGAGGCGGAACTAAGGTAAGGGATCCATTTGGGGAAAGGATGGAAGATCTCATCTCTCAATGGGGTCTCACTGATATCAAACCCAAAAACGACATCTATACATGGAACAATAGAAGAATGGGACCTGGACATATCACATCCCGACTAGATTGGTTTTTAGTCAGTACCCATCTCCTCAATCCTTAGCCGGAAGTCAAAATCCTGTGCTCTGATGTGTCGGACCACAAACCAATATGTCTCTTCTTCCCGCCAGTAGAAAACTTGGGGCCCCTCCCATTTAGATTTAATCAGATATGGTTGGAATCGGAAGAAGTCAAGGATATTATATCAGGATCTTAGTGGTGCTTCATTCCAGGATCTCCAGCATACTCCTGGGAACAGAAGTTAAAAAGGGTGAAGGTTGCTCTCAAATCTTGGGAAAAAACTCAATTCCAAGAACCCACTGAGAAAAAGAAAATCATTATAAAGGATATGGAGCTTCTCCAATCCGAAATGGAAGTAAGTTCGATCACCAAGGAGCACCTCCTCAAGGAAATTGAACTGGAATCAAAACTCCAGAAAATTCTAAGACACGAAGAGGAGGGATGGAGGCTTCGCTCGCGCATCTTCTGGCTCAAAGGGGGAGATCAGAATACGAAGTTCTTCCAAAATCAATGCAGAGACAGGAAACGCTGGAACACAATAAGAGAACTCAAATCTGAAGATGGTGCAGTCATTCAAGGGCAAGTGGCTATCAGCACAGAGGTAAGGACTTTTTTTGAGCACTTGTATAATGATGAGGAGCCAGTCTCTCAATGCCTCATGGAAGAAATGGTCTCTGACATTCCTGCCCTTATCAGCCCTGAGGAAACAATCAGGCTCGAATCCCCCATATTAGAAGAAGAAGTTAAAAAAGCTATTTGGAGCCTCCACTCGGATAAGGCTCCAAGACCGGATGGATTCCCTATTTGCTTCTATAGAACCTTTTGGCCCCTCATAAAAAGGGATTTGATGCGCCTTATTTCTTGGATGGCAAAAGGAAACATGGGGGGAGCCACTAACTCCACCTTCCTAGACCTGATCCCTAAAGAGCCCAACCCCACTTCCATTAAAAAAATCTGACCCATCTCTTTATGCAACGCATCCTATAAAATCTTCTCCAAAGTGTTGTCCTTGAGAATCAAGCAAATCATTCCTTCCCTTATCTCTCCTAATCAAGGCGACTTTGTTTCAGGAAGACAAATCAGTGACAATATTCTCTTGGTTCAGGAAGCAATTCACTCCAGCACCAAAAGGGGTGAGCCTGGGATGGCCATTAAGCTGGACTTGGCCAACACTTTTGATAGATTAGGACACTCCTTTATCATTTTGGTTCTGGAAATATTTGGGTTTCCCTCTGTTTTCATCCGCCAAATCCAAGCCTACATAACTTCCCCCTGGATAGCACCTCTTATCAATGGACGACCCTCAGAGTTCTTCAAAGCTTCTAGAGGGGTGAGGCAAGGTTGCCCGCTATCCCCCTTTCTTTATATCCTGGTCGTTGATTCCCTAAGCAGAAGACTGATCAGACTCCAAGCTGAAGGATCTCTTCCGGGCCTTTCCTATCGAGATGGAGTCTCTCCCATCAACCATGCCTTGTTTGCAGATGACACTATCTTTCTTGGCATAGCTTCCACCCAAATTGCTAGGAACTTTCTCATCCCCCTGGAAATTTTTCTCCAATACTCAGGAAGTTCAGCAAATTTGAACAAGTGCCAAATATATGGATGGAACTTCCCTATAACAACTCTTCGCAACATATCCCAAATCCTTCAAATCAAATCCAATCCTAATTGGACCCATTTTATGTATTTGGGTATCCCCATGGTTAAAAAATCCTTGACTTCCTCAATGTGGAACCTGGTCATTCAAAAAATTAAGGACAAGATCCAATCCTTGGGGTCGAAATGGTTAAATCTAGCAGGGAAGACTGTTCTAATTCAGTCCATCCTCTCTTCCTATCCCATCTATATAAGCTCGATGGTCCTCGCTCCAAATATTATCATTAACAGCATTGGCAAGGAAATTAGAAAGTTCCTATGGCAGGGAGGGAAAGTCCAGACCAAGAAGTTCCATTTGGTAAAGTGGGACACGATCAAAGGCACCAAAAATCAAGACGGCTTAGGTATCAGAGACCCCGAGCACATGAGCAAAGCCATGGGAGCCAAATTGATATGGAGACTGGTCACGAGAAGAAAGGAATGGTGGAAGGAAGTTATCAGAAAAAAAGTATATTAAATGGCCCAGATAAAAAATGTTGGACGGTGCATGGACAGGTAAAGGAACTAATCTATGGCAACTGTGCAAAGCATCCTACAACACTATCATTGAAAACTACTACTGGATCCCAGGGAATGGGAAAAGAATTAATGTTTGGAACAAAAACATTTTAGGACAGCCTCCTTTCTCCTCGCTTCCAGGATTGACTCCCCTATCTGGATGGGTGAGTAAACAGGGGATCAACACTCTTTATGATCTCTCTCAGTGGGACACAAAGGGCCAATGGACAGGCTGGAAAGAGCTCTCTCCTCCAACACATCTGGAAAATGCAACAGCCTCCTTCCTCTCATCTCTCCATGGCTTATCCCCAACGCGAGTCTTAGCCAAGGATTGTCTTGGATGGGGTAAATCAGGGCAGTACAATGTCAAAGAGGGATATAAGAAAATAGCCACCGAACCAAATATGGTGGAGAGACTTTGGAAGAAGGTGTGGCACCCTGATAGTATCCCTAAAGTTAATAGCTTCACTTGGATTCTCTTGCATAACAAGCTATTAACAGCTGAAAACTTAAGGAAAAAAGGCATTCTTGGCCCCTCTCGATGTGCCCTGTGTAATTCAGCTGAAGAGACATCCAGCCATATTTTTCTTCAATGCAAAGTCTCCCTAATAGTTTGGAGGATCGTTCTCCCTCCAGATTTTGGACGAGACCTCCCAGGCAATGCACTTCAGCTCTTCAAAGATTGGTCTAATCAATTTCCCGATTCCTTAAGTAAGAAACCAATCTTAAGCCACCTTTGGGCTTCTATCCCAAAGAACCTTTGTTGGCAACTTTGGTTAGCTAGGAATCATGCCATCTTCAAGGAGCAAAAAGCTGTCCCGACCTATATAGCTGCTAAAACTATAGGAATGATAGTCAAAAAGTTTGCCTCAAATAACATCACCTTCCCCTCACAAGAATCCATCCCTGAACCTCATTTTTCTTGGTGCAAAAACTTTATGAAAGAGAGAAGCTCCCTTCAGTCCAAAAGAATCACAAGCAGGATAAGCCATCCTAGACAGTCCCTTACATGGGAGTTACATCTTCCCAATAATGAATTTAAGTCCTGGCTCAGGGAGAAAAACTCATTTGCTTTCTTCTTTGACGGCGCTTCGAAAAGTAATCCAGGGGTTGCAGGCACAGGGGGGATTCTCTTGAATCCCGGAGGATATGTAGAACAAAACTTCGCGTGGGGGCTAGGTAACAGAACAAATAATGAAGCTGAGTGGTTGGCTCTTATCCAGGGCCTTCATCTTATAAACACTAAGAAGCTTCGCAAGGTCTTGATATTCGGATATTCCAGGCATGTCATCTACAAAGTGATCAATGGATACCCTACTGGAGCTGTCAAATGTCGCTGCCTATTTGAAAAAGCCAAGCTTCTCATGTCTAGTACCTATGAGGCTTTCCACATCCTTCGGCATAATAATACAGCAACAGACAATATGGCTAATGTGGAAGCCACTCTCCCACAAGATCATTACAGCCAAGATGGAAACCATCCCACCCTCAAATTCATTCCTTAATATGCGGTGTTGGAAGCACCCTTTTCGACCTCTCAATACTTGAAATCTTCAAATAAAGAACTTATCCCTCCTCCATTTCAATGAAAGTCACATATCCCCCCCTCTTTTCGTCCTATTCTCTTCTCCACTATCCACTCCTTGTATTTTTCCCCTTATCCCTCCTTCCTTTCCCCCCTTCACCCCCTTCTCTACCCCCCTCTCCTTATCCGTATCCCCCCCTCCACATTTCTTCTCCTCGCTCCGCATCACTTCCCAGCAGTTGGTCTCCATTCCCTCCACGACGGCTCCAAGCATTTACTCCTCCGTCCTGCCAGCTCTTCTCCCTCGGCCGCGTGGTCTCCCTCCTGTCCTCTCAATTTCTCGAACTCAGCAGGCATTAAGATCTCCAAGCCTTCGGTTAAATGTTATTGTCCCTCGCACTCTTGTTCTAACTTTGCCCATCTCCTTTTGCCGCCTCCTTGTAGCACCATGCATTTTTCCTCTGCTCCGGACCTCTCTGGTTCTCCTGAAGCTGTGCGCATCCTCTTGAATGTGGTGACAGGTATAGAAGGAGGGAGGCTACAGGGAATCCCATGGAAAACTCTCCCTCTCACTCTTTCCTTTGTGAAGGAGAGGCTTACTCTCGCAGCCTTCTCCAATTTCCATTGTAATTTCCCCTCTGCGTCTTGGTCTATAGGCCCTGGTTTGGGTTTAAAGTCTACGTATTCTGGTAGTCTGAGATGAGTCTTGGGTTGTCTCTACATTGGGTGGGGGGAAGGTGCTGTGGGAACATTGGATTACTCTGAAAGGCACGGAGGTACTGTGTTGCAGCAGGAACTTACAGTTCTGAATTGTTTTCTTAGTTTTCCCTTGGCTGAAATTCCGGACAGTGCCCTTGCTGCTCGTCCCTTGCACAGCCAATATGCTTGCATTAAGATCTCTGCGGAAGCTGGAAGAATGGCACAAGCTGGAGATAACACCGAAATAATGGATATTAATAAGAATCTGCGGTGCTTGTATGAGATGGTTACAATTGGAGTCATGGACAACAAAGAAATAGTGCGGGAAATCAAAAGCATGGGAGAAATAGTGAGTTATACTTCATTGCAAATCAGTAACCATGACTTCCGGATTGATGATAATGAAAGTAACCTACGTGAGATGATGGGTAAAGTGGACAGGATCCAGGAAGATTTTGAACATTTGATCACCATGAATCAGGGAAGCAGAGTGAATGGAGCAACTGCAGAAGTGGAGCACCCAATGGAGGAAGAATCAGTAGTGCAGCCCAGGCAGTTCAGAGGCAACCCTTAATCTGGATTTTCTTCTTATGGATATATGTTTTTCTGTCTCTTTTTATGTAAACAATATATAAGGGTATATACTACCCGAGACATTAGCTATTTTGGTAGAGTTTTGTATGCAGTTTTTTGGAAAACTCTTAGGTTAAGCCTATTGTGCACTAATTTTGATCTGCAGGATTACCTTTCCCTGCTATTGCTGTAATGAATGGCTGTGCACAGCTTGTTTTATAAAATCCTTTTTTTCAGTTTTTGTTAAAAAAAAATAAAAATGCTAATATAATGTTTTTATAAAAACATGTTTTTATAAAAATGCTATAATATAAAAACATTATATTAGCATATTTATTTATTTAAAAATGCTATAATATAAAAACATTATACTAGCATTTTTAAATAAAAATGCTATATAAAAACATTATATTAGCATATTTATTTAAAAATGCTATAATATAATGTTTTTATAAAAACATTATGCTATTTTTAGAAAAACACGTTTTTATAAAAATAAATAATATATAGCATTTCTATAGCATTTTTAAATAAATATGCTAATACAATGTTTTTATAGCATTTTTATGCTAATATAATGTTTTTATATAGCATTTTTATTTGTTTTTATAAAAACATGTTTTTACAAAAATGCTACAATATAAAAACATTATATTAGCATATTTATTATTTATTTTTATAAAAACATTATATTAGCATATTTATTATTTATTTTTATAAAAATATTATATTAGCATTTTTATTTAAAATTGCTATATAAAAACATTATATTAGCATTTTTAAATAAAAATGCTATATAAAAACATTATATTAGCATATTTATTTAAAAATGCTATAATATAAAAACATTATATTAAGCATATTTATTTAAAAATGCTATATATTTTTAATGTTAACATATTCAAATTAAGCTCATCAACGAAGCGCCAAGCTCACAAGGAACATTATATTTCTTTGTTCCTTATTAAACATTGAAACAGCCAAGGTATGCAAACAATACAAATATTTTTCACTTTATGCATGTGGGATATTACTATAAAAGTTTAAAATAAATATCAAATATAATGTG
This sequence comes from Pseudotsuga menziesii, assembly GCA_001517045.1. Taxonomy (NCBI): domain Eukaryota; kingdom Viridiplantae; phylum Streptophyta; class Pinopsida; order Pinales; family Pinaceae; genus Pseudotsuga; species Pseudotsuga menziesii. The sequence continues at coordinate 266,016 of LPNX010487140.1, forward strand.
AGCAATGGTGGAGGCCACGTACATATTCCCACACACAGAAGTTGCAGGAGCACTGGAATGTACTTCCAAAGAAATCTCCTCTTATAGTTGTAAAATGCCAGAATCACCGTTTGGGCTCCATGACGATGCATATGTACTGGAAGAAATGAAAGTTTGTGAAAGGCCATTTAGCACTGGTGTAGATAGTGACCATGAAGATTTTTGCAATGGAGATGGACTTGCTGAAAGCAAGTCGCCTGTATCTAATACGTGCCAACATATCATACCCTATCATTCTCCATTGCCAATTGATGGAACTTCCTTCCCTACATTCTCCCCTTCTGGTAGAACATGCTCTTCTCCACCTGTTCCAAGCATATTAAAAGCTCGTGTTAATAATGGAAACATGACATAAATGAAAGCTATTGTTTCTTTTGTGCAAGTTTGTATTTGTAATTTTTTTTGTAATTTGGAATATGTTCGAGCTTTCAATGAAGGTTTCTTCTTTGAATATTCGCTTAGGAAAAGCTTATCCATATTTTAGGCTTTAGCATGGCTTAACTGATACCTCTCATTGAAGAATCGTGACATGTTTTGGGCTATAAAAAGATGTATATTAATGTCCTACGTTCAAGTACCTGGTTCCTTCATGATGCTTCAAGCTTCAGTATCATTAATCTGTTTTTTCGTGAATAATGTGCCACTCTTCTTCAATGTTCGAGATGGTCCTTACATGATGAATCTATGTCTATTACATCAAGGTCCAAACACAATGAAAAATTTGCAGGTAGACAGGGGGGAAATCAAATTTGTCCTTGCTGGTGCAAACATCATGTGTCATGGACTCACATCTCCTAGTGGCGCTTTGAATGATAACATTCCTGCAAAATCACCTGTAGCAGATAATGGAAGGAATGGAAGACGACACAACTTTGGATAATTAACCAAAATGCCAGTTTAAAATTTCCTAGAAACGACGTTAAGTTGCACATGGAACGAATAGTCAGATGGGCATGTGAAACAAATCCACACAGGAGGTGAATTTCACAATGTGAACATGCATGGGAAAATTAAATTTGGAGAGCTACGAAATCGGGTATGAGCCACATTCTTTGATGGCTCAGATGAAAGAGTAATTCAAGTCAACGGTCTAGAACTATTTCTCAATGTCAAAGTATTGGTTGTTTAAGTTTTCAAAAATTTGCGCGCCAATTTTCAACAATACACAACACCTAGTGTGCTCCAATATATGCCAATCACACACACACAAGAGTCATTATACTTTCTTTGTTCCTTGATGAAGCTTAAAATCGTTTGTGCATATAAAAACATCAGACATTCTTTTATTGGGCGCACGTGGGATAATACTATTGACATACAGCATGGGGTAAATGGCAGAAACTGATGGAAGAACTAGAATTTATGTATAGGCAAGGTTGATCTGTTTTGGCTGGAACAACAAGTTAATTGGTAGAATTAAAGAGAAAAGGAGTAAAATGCAATAAATCAAATGGGAGAAGAGTATTTTAGTCCCAACATTTAAAGACAAAGTTCCTTAAGCAACAGACCATTTTCTTTTATAAAAATGAATGTTTTAGTCATTGAATTTAGAGAGTTGTTTTTGCCAAATGAAGAAGAATTTTCTGAAACTCAAAGAGGCTTTTCTTTAGAACAAGTGTTGGGGTGCGCACCTTAAGGGTCTTTAGTTTTGGCAACTCCGTGGGGTTTGTGGAAGTTTGTAAGTGGAGTTACGACTCAAAATAGTCTTAGGGGTGTCGGGGTTGAGTCAAAGTCCTCTTTTTGTAATAAACCCATGGTTTAAGTCCAGGGTTTAGGGTTCGGGGTGCCCATGGTTTAAGTCCAGGGTTTAGGGTTCGGGGTGCCCATGGTTTAAGCCCATGGTCTTGTAATAAGTGCAATGTATAAATAAGCACTCTTGTAAATAAGTCAGGTTAGGATTTTTGATGTAAGATGAATTGATGCAGAGCTAAGGCTTGTTTTTGTAAGAAAGGTTAAGTCCCAGCTGTGTGCGTGGATGACATCTGCAGCTGTGTGCACAGAGGGTTTTTGGGTGATTAAGAAGATTTGCAGCTGTGTGCGTAGAGGCCTACTGCTGTGTGTGTGGCTTTGAGGACTTGAAGGGATCTGCAGCTGAGTGCATAGATCAGAACTGTGGTTTTTGTAAAGAGTTGAATAAAACACAGTTCTGTGGACGTAGCCCTACACTGGGGGTGAACCATGTTATATAGTGTGTTGTGGTTCTTTGTGTTGTCTCTGTTATGTTCTTTCATGCATTGATAAATATATATCTGATAAGTAAGATCACTGCTAAAATACTAACTTCGCTGAGAATTTCCAGTAAAGGGTTAAGCAAGCCACCGTCTGTTTATCTAGCTGCGAAGTTATATATGTGAATGTCGAAGCTCTGTGTTATATGATTATAAGTTATTAAAGGCTAAAGGTACAGTAATATCCCTCTTCTGCTTGTAGAAACCTGATTCTGTGGCACCCCATAGCTGTTTCGGGTGAGACTACAACCTGCTCGCAGGTTTTTTCCGAAAGGGCCAACACTGTGGGTCGTTTGTTGGTACAAAGTGAATGGTATAAAACCCAGGTCTACCCTATAGCCCAACAAATTGGTTTCGTTGCCGATTGAACTCAGTATCCGCTCAAGAGGGGTTTACGTCGTACCTTGAGGGCTATGTTCTGGAAACCCTCTGTGAAGGAAATTAATGATTGGCTTGATGAGACTTATCTAAAATTCGTTGAGCAAGAGAACAAAGATCCGCGTCGTAGTGCAAATCACTTTTTACAAAGGTATGTTTTTTGTGATGTTTATGAAATTTTCTTTGGAAGTATCCACATAGAGTTGCACCAGTGGTTATCCAAGTTGACAGAGAGAAGAACAAAATTCCAAGAAGGTCAGTTCCCTACTTGGACCCCCGCAAGAATTAATATATTGAAAAGGGTGAACAACGAGATATCTCGAGCTGTTGATTTTTGGACGACGCGAACCCTTGAAGCATTTGTGACGGAGTTCGCCATCGACACGAGTACTTCCTTTAGTGAAGCCGAGCGGTAGTTTTTCAAAGGACCAAGGGGTAAGTTTTTGAATTCATTTAGTTTGAGAATTAAAATGCTATTAGCTGAAAAAGGTATATTGCTCATTGAATCAGACTGTTAGATTTAGTATTATTAACCTATGTTTTCAAGTGAAAATACCTTCGACGAGCAAAGTGGTTTGCTGCGAAGTGGAAAAAGGTGCAAGAGAGACTATGGATCCTATTCCCTAGGTCAGAATACCGAATATTCTCCTGTAGGTCCCGTAGATTCACAACCCGAAGAAACCCCTTCTGTTGGAAACCCTCCGGTAACCCTACAGCATAGACCTGTTATCCTTGAGAATCCATCGCAGTCTGAAAGTCACCCTAGCCCAAGTATTCCTATCACAGGTCAGTCTACCCCAGTAAGTTCCCCCCCGCCTACTTCCATTCCCCCTCCAACCCCCCCTAGATCCACTATGGCCCACATGCATGATGATATTAAGCTCCTTGTTTTCAAAGGAACTGGATCAGAGGATCCAGAACAGTTCTGGTTTTTATGTGAAGCAGTGTGGAATGCTAAGAACATTATGGATCAAGATGTAAGAAGGGAGGAGATCATTACTTCTTTTAGAGATCGGGCTTTGACTTGGTTCATGAAATTCTCCAGTACTCAGAGCCATGCCTTAGATGATATTAAAGCAGCAATAATCAAAGAATTTAAGAAGCCGAAATCAGAGTCGCAGTGTATCACTGAATTGAAAGAGATTCAGCAGAGGTGCGATGAATCAGTGTGGGACTTTGATCAGAGGTTCAAAGTTCTGTTAGACCAAGTCAGTTTCACCATTGGACCTGCGCAGCACAAGGAATGGTTCATTGCAGCATTGCTACCGCATATCAGAACTCCACTCATGCAACAGAAGGTTGCTGACTAGCAGGAGGCTCTGGAAATCACGATGAAGCTTGAAACTGCTCCTGTCGAAGATAATTCTGGTATTGCTCAAATCCAAGCGCAGTTGGCAGCGATGGCTCTGGAGCTTCACGATATGAAGAAAGGAAAAACCAGTCGCGAAGAGGTTTGGTGTACACAATGTCAAACAAAAGGTCACGACAAGGAATAGTGTCCTGTGGTAAGAAATTACCTGAATATTGGTGCGCCAAACCCGTTCAACCCTACTATTCTATATTGTGAGATTTGTCGAACAACTAGCCAGCATCGCCCCGAGAATTGCTATCTGCTATAGAGTTATGTGTCCCAAGAACCCCTACTGCCAGTTCTGTAAGTCAGTAGGACATAATGAAGATGAGTGTCGCAGTTATGACCTCACGAGAGAGCGCACCTACGACGCCTATCAGGTACAAAATGAGGGGCAGAGCAATGATGGCTATGGTTACTGGGGTGGTGCATCGGGTAGAGGTGCTTTTGGAGGTAGTGGTCATGGTGGTATGGCTAGCAGAGGAAGTTGCCAGGTTGTGTGTTACAACTGTAACCAGGCCGGGCATCTAGCTAGAGACTGTCGGAACCCAACTACGACATGTCAGTATTGCAGAGCAGTTGATCATGTCATTGAGCAGTTCCCGCAGCTGATAGCCAAGATTCAGGAAAGAAATAGTGGCCCTAGTCAGAATATTCAGATGATTTTCATCGAGCAAAGACCTGCCCCAGCCATTAATGTTGTTACCCAGAGTGGAGCTACGACGCACATACAAAATAAGGAGAAATAACCTGACGAGGCTTGGGTTCGTAAGGCCCCTGAGAAAGTCCTAGCATTTGATATTGAAAGAGAAAAAGAGACATTCATGGAAGCCAAGAGAGATTTTGTTGATCCTAGCACGTCAGTAGCACCTGCGCAACCACATCGGCAGTAGTCGCAGCTGCAAGAAGCTTCGGCGGATAAAGTAAGTACACTATCCTCCTTTTTACTGAGTTGTCTAAAGCTCTTAAGAAATTAGAATGCTTTAAGTGAGTTGCAGAAAGTTATTGCTTCCTATGAACCTCAGCAAAGTTCTGCTCAGGTGCAAGCTGTTAATAGAGTCAGAAGAACGGGCAAGGAAATGAGATTGAATGCTCAGATAGGAGAGTATGATATGACTAATGTTATCTTGGACCTAGGATCATAGGTAAATGTCTTAACCAAGCAGACCTGGGAACAAATGGGAAAACCTACCCTTGATTGGTCCCCCATACAGTTGAGATTAGCCAATCAGTAGAATATTATGCCCTTAGGAAGATTCCCTAGTGTCCCAGTAGATATTGATGGAGTAACTAATTTCACAGACTTTGAAGTTATTGAGATAATTGGTGATAGAAATACCTATCTAGCCTTATTAGGAATTGAATGGGCAATGGAAAATGCTGCAGTCATTAACCTTAAGAAGAGATAGATGACTTTCAAAGGGAAGGGTTTGAGAGTCATAATACCACTGGAACCTTCTCAATGAGAAAGGTACACAGAACCACTCAGCGATGAAGATCAGGATGTCCTGTACCATATTTATAATATCACAGCTAAGGAAGAAGATTATGTTGATCCTACTGCCGAAGGTATCATGGATTGGCAGTGTGACAGCTCCTGCATGACGGATTTAGATGACGGGTTAGAAAACTGGCAGAACAGACTTTATGAGGTGCATGGACATAGATGTGCCAGAATTACCAAATATCTCAGATGGCTTGGCGCACAAGTAAGACTCCTACCTATTTTTGATGACTTGTCAGACCCAGAACAGTTTATTGAACAATTCTTAGACCAGCTACCAGATTCACAGAAAATGGGGACTCTAGATTTAGTATTCAGAGCCATAGCATCCAGATGGTGGAATGGCCATAAGAAGAACATTCCTAGTTGGGAAGCTTGTCATAAGTTCCTTCGCCTGAGATTTATGAATCAACCCCAGGAAGTGCGAAGCAGGTTTGATGGAAAGACTAGCCCTCAGGAACATTTGGCACAGTGCTACGAAGTGTGGCAGCATGTACCTCAAGAAGAATGGGTACATAGGTTTGTGCATACTCTGGAACCCATAGCAAAGAACTGGTACGCAGAGGCTGAGCTTCGCCAGGATACTGTAAGTTGGGAATGTTTTGTTGATAGTTTTGTGCCTACCTTTTCTACTAATAAATTTTGTCCAGCTTTAGATGCAGCTATCAGGTTGATCCGTACTAAGGTATTTAATGATCAAGAGATAGCGGAATACCAACCTGGTTGGAAGGAACAAAAAGCTATGGGATCGAAGCTCACAGCTTCGTCGCAGAGTTTTCCAGGATGTGTCGAATGTCAATGGGGTGTCAATGGTCCTTATTGTGATGAACTTATAGTGCTAGGTGCGTTGAAGAACAAAAATGCGGTGAAGCCTAAAAGCCGACTGTTGGAAAACTGTCGATTTGGCGGCGCCGATACTTTAATTACCTTAATTACCTGTACTAAGGAGATCCAAGGAAATCTAGCACCGTGGGAACAGGACCTCTGTCAAATTTGGTGCCTTCAATGCACAGTTACGATAGATTTGCTCGATGGATTGTATAAGAAGACACCTAGGTTTGGGGAAATCACATTATGCATTTCCCTGAGATTTACAATTGATCCCATGACAATTGATCGTGAGCTTTAGGATTTAGTGAGAGAATTTGAACAGAGGGGTCTTTCGGACATTTTTCAGTCAACCACCTACCCTTGCACCCCGCGAAGAAACTCCCCCAGCACTGACTCAGCCGATGCAGACATGATCTGCCAGGAAAAAGTTTAAACCTGAAGTCTGTTCTAAGCGGAACGAGGACCGACACAAGCAATCAGGGAAAACACCAGAGGATCCCGCGATGGCTCCATCTGGTTCAGCAGAGCTCCCACCTGAAGAGGACGAGAACATTGCACCGCAGCATCCACCATATCTCTAGCCTATTTGACTACGAGTCCAGCTACCTCGATGAACAAAGAATTTTACATTACACACCCGTTCGCTTCCACTGGGTGTGCAGTTGGTTGGGACCATGACAGGGAAAATAGATCGGCTTAAGTATGTAGACCACAACACAAACGATCGGGGGAAATTGCCACAGTTCGCACCTGGGACATACTTGCACTTTGTCTGCTACCCAGAGACTGGAGCGACTTTACTAGAAGTAAAACAGTGGGCTGCTGGCTTGGATCAAGCTGGCCTGTTGAAGATTCTCGATGTTCCCCACTTTGGTCATGGCATGCATGTGACCGTGGTGGTCAAGCAATTGTTGGAACTGGTGCATGATGGGCACCTCTAGATCGGCAACCAGAAAATTTCCATTAATGGAGAAATCATTCACAAGATCACAGTCTTGTCAAAGGAAGGGCCCGATCCTGGGATTGAATTCCCATCAAAGCACGACGATGTGAAACTAGCATAGAGCATGAAGGACCGTTTCGGCTTGACAAAGGGGAAGCGAGGGTATCAAACCTCGACAATTCAACAACATAACATCCGCTTCGCTGCAGAGCTCTTAGCATGCAAGATCATCCGGAAGTGCAGACCGAATGAAGTACCTGCCCCCGTTATCAGTATTGTTGCAAACTGTGCGAAAGGATACATTTACAACTGGGTAGCGTACATTGCGAAGGAATTCCTGGAAGATGCCACGACGTGCAGGAGAAAGGTAGACCCTTTCACTATTCATGGTTAATGGTGCTTATTACATTAGTAGGATGGAGAGAGCCCACTGAGGCACAGTTTGTCGACATCCCTCTGACGCTTCCTGGCGCAGTAAGATATGCATCTCTATGGGTGTCACAGAACAAAACATCCCAGCAAATGTCGAACTGTGTGTTCTCCTGTTATTCAATGAACATTTCCTATGAGATTCTGAAGACACCGCAACTCAGCAATGAGCTATTCTCTCAGTATAATGGGGCAGCCAACTTTAGCGCCGACATGCATCATATTTTCATCCAGGCCCACACAGATCAAAAGCATCAATGGTTTAAGTTACCATATGTAGTAAATGAGGGAGACATTCATGCAGTAGTTCAGCAATGGCCAGCTGAATGGTTGAAATATGTGGAAAAAAAACCTACCATTCCAGATCCCCTAGTTACCAATGTGGGCGCAGGCCCTAGTCAGACGCAACAGCAAGACCCACCAGAGGACAGTGAAGAACAAACTGAGTCACAGCAGACTAAAAGTGACCAGGGTGGAGACGGTGGAGATGAAGCAGAGGAAGAGGATTTGATTAAAACCATCTCATACCCCAATCGGCGAGAGAAGCTAAAGTCACCAGAAGCACAAGAAGTGACCAAACCTCAGACCAGAAAAAAAGCAAAAGAATCAAAGGACAAAGATATTGACGAAGAGCCTACTGTGACGCTGGAAGAGCTTTATCAGGCTCTGACGAAGTCTACAAAAGAATTAACTGACAAGTGGTCACAGTTTGTAGATATGCATCTCGCTGCGCTTACTGGTGTAGCAAACAGGATTTCAGAGCTGAAGGACTTAGCAGAAAAATCAGTGACTGGCGCTGCAGCAAGCAGTTCCCCAGTAAGCGCATAGCTAGACCTAAGGCAATGGCCAGCCAAAGATAACAGAGGCCAAGTCTCAAGCGCAGCCCTCATACTTATTGATGCAGATTCCCGATCACAGATGAGTATGATAGTTGGGATAGATTACACCAAGATGTCCATAATAGAATTACATCTTTGCCAATCAGCTATCATGAAGGAAATACAAGCATGGGACCGCTACTCACAAATACAGTTAGAAAATATCATGAAGTAGAATAATAACCTCGCAGCGCGGTTGGAGGAAGTGGAACAGAGGAAGAGTGCCTCAGAACGTAAACAAGGTACACTAGTACGAGTTTTGGATGAGGCATGTCGAAGTCTTCCTGACTTTGACGTACAGCTGGAGGAAGAGCCAGAACAAAGAATAGTTAGGCTAAAATATGATGCACAGCAGTCTCGTAGCGAAATCGAAAAATTAAAGGCAGAACACAAGACTCATATTGTGGAGCTTCAACTTCGCATCACTCCAGAGAGTCCACCTGAGGTTAGAGAACAGCGTCGCACAGACATTCAGGCCTCAGCAGCGAAGATCTCAGATATTGTGGGCAGTGCAACAAAGCTGCTAGAAGATAGTGTAGAGACCTGGACAACCCTTCAGGAAAATCTAGAAATGAGACAGCTGCAAGAAACCATCAAGTAGCGATAGACAGAGCTGGATGCAGTAAAAGCGGAAATTAAGACTTTGCCTCCTATGCAAAAAATGTTCAAGGTAAAGAAAAGTAATGAACTCCAGCAGGAAATTGAGTCGTGCAGAGCGAAAGTAACAGAGCTGGAAAATTCTATGCAGCCACTCGTCAATGAGGCTTTGGAGTTGAGTACTGTTGTGGATAGCCAGCTCAAAGTTATGAAGGAATATGATGCAGTTGCACAGGAAAAGGCCAGCGAAGTATCATCCGCAGCATTACAGGAGTTGGTGGAAAAGGAGAAAGCAGCTGATGACTTCATGAATAGCCTCAATAATCAGTTCACTATCTTCACAAAGAAGATTCTTCTGCCAGAAGAGCAGCAGAGTGTCTCGAGACGGGACACTGGTGAGTCTTAGGGGCTTGTTGGGGCGCGCACCTTAAGGGTCTTTAGTTTTGGCAACTCCGTGGGGTTTGTGGAAGTTTGTAAGTGGAGTTACGACTCAAAATAGTCTTAGGGATGTCGAGGTTGAGTCAAAGTCCTCTTTTTGTAATAAACCCATGGTTTAAGTCCAGGGTTTAGGGTTCGGGGTGCCCATGGTTTAAGCCCATGGTCTTGTAATAAGTGCAATGTATAAATAAGCACTCTTGTAAAGAAGTCAGGTTAGGATTTTTTATGTAAGATGAATTGATGCGGAGCTAAGGCTTGATTTTGTAAGAAAGGTTAAGTCCCAGCTGTGTACGCAGAGGCCTGCTGCTGTGTGCACAAATTTGAGGACTTGAAGGGATCTGCAGCTGAGTGCACAGATCAGAACTGTGGTTTTTGTAAAGAGTTGAATAAAACATAGTTCTGTGGACGTAGCCCCTACACTAGGGGTGAACCACGTTATATCTTGTGTTGTGGTTCTTTGTGTTGTCTCTGTTATGTTCTTTCATGCATTGATAAATATATATCTGATAAGTAAGATCATTGCTAAAATACTAACTTCACCGAGAATTCCTAGTAAAGGGTTAAGCAAGTCACCGTCTGTTTATCTAGCTATGAAGTTATATATGTGAATGTCAAAGCTCTTTTTTATATGACTATAAGTTATTAAAGGCTAAAGGTGCAGTATTACCCCTCTTCTGCTTGCAGAAACCTGATTCTACGGCACCCCATAGCTGTTTCGGGTGAGACTGCAACCTGCTCGCAGGTTGTTGCCGAAAGGGCCAACACTGTGGGTCGTTTGTTGGTGCAAAGTGAATGGTATAAAACCGGGGTTTACCCTATAGCCCAACAGCAAGATAATATTAAAAGAAATCCTTCAGGTTTTACACAAATATCACAGTTTGGGAGAATCAAAAGGATCTTCACAGTGAATTTTTCCAGAAATTTAAAATTACTGTTTGAGTCATCGAATTCAAAAGAGGATTCCGAGAAGCTGGAAGAGAATATAGAAAAATGAATACATTGGTTTTGTTGGCAACAAATGTAGTTACAAACACCTCTCTCATATTTCAAACCACTATCACCATCTAAGATATGCAAGTGGGGATTTGAAGCCTATTTTTCAGTAATCTGCATCCTGAAATGAAGCAAATCAGTTGTAATTGTTTCTATTTTTAGAGTTTAGTTAGATTTCGAATTTAAGAATAGGTAGAGGTTGTTTTACTATGTATTCAGATGTATTTGATAGATATCGGGTTTTATTTTCAAGAGTAGAGAGGATCTTCATTGTAATAGGTTTTAGTTTTTCAGAGATGAATAAAATTGCAAAGGAGGAATGTTGAACTTTTACATGGCATAGATTCTTATGCCATCTTTTTCTTCAGTAAGTGATATTATTGTGTAAATGTTTTTCCAATCTATCACTCCATTTTGTCTTTGCTTTCATGTTTGAGCAGTATTTTTATGAACTAGAATTCATCCTTGGTGCTCTAGGTTCATTGTTCAAGCATTTTCAAAACAATTTTGCTAAAGTTTTACAAAACTCACCCGTGTTAGGTTCTATGTTTGATGGATTGTATTCCTTGTCTTCTAATGAATTTGCAAATGCCTCAAGACTGAGAAAATGGTGTCTACCTTGCCTCTATCCATGAACCTTTCAAACCCCTACCTCTTGCAATCTAACTTAGACCTGATTGTTGACTCCATTGCCGAGTGGCCTCCTCCATGATTGCCTTACCAAATCTTTTAAAAACAAACTTGTCCTATCAGAAACTGGCCTTTTGATTGTTTTGATTGAACATATTGAGTGAGAATATTTTGTAAATATTGAAAGATCCCTCTCTGATTCTATTATGTCAAAAACATAGTCTAAAGTTGTTTTTTGGTTACCTCAGGGTTCCCTTAACACAACCCAAGGAAAATATGAGTGATGAGATATTGGCGCCATTGCCAAGTAAGAGGGTTCAAATCTTCCCTTGTATGGATGATAGTGTTTCATATTTGATTGTTGATGGTGAACAATGTTCAAACATCAATAAGGTTGTGTATCTTTCACCTGGTGACTCCATCTTCAAGAGTCAAAATTTCAATGACTCCACTGGCGGCAGGATCTAGAATCAAGTTTTCAAAGAGAACCGACAGGATCTACTAGGGAAATGAGCTCATTGTAAATACATGGAAAGACATGATGAAAATATAAGGTATTCAAGTTTTAGATTTCTCCAAGACATCTTATCTTTTATTGTAATTTTTTTCTAGTCCTTTCCTAAGTTTGTCAAAATAATTTCTCATTACTTATTGCATTCAAAACAAAACCATGAATTTACTCCTGTATATCCTTCTTTACGAAATGAATGTATCTCATCATCTTGTACATTTTATTTTTATCAAAACCTTTTATTTGAACCACATGACATCAAGGATCATCCTTGTGAGCCTCATGATACCACAGTTGATGTTGCATCCTTTCCACATAGCCCTGTTTCTTCCAATATACAAAACCGGTATAGGCCATTTCACCTACCTCATGTCCTTCATGACTTTCCTACAAAAAATTATAAATACCTTCCTAAGTTTGATGGAGAATCCAAGAACCTTACAGCTGAGAAACATCTACAAGCTTTTGATCATTTCATTGACCTTTTTGAAATAGAGCATGATAATGTTTGTATGAGGGGTTTTTCCCAATCCCTACAAGGAAATGTTAAGGAATGGTTAAGCACTTGAAACCTGAATCTATTAGTACATGGGAAGAGATTTATGATATCTTTTTGAAGTTTTGGGGTAAGAGGAGGTCAAAGGACCAAATACTTTCAGAATTCTATTCTATGAAGAAACAAGAGGATGAAACCATGAAAAGTTTTAACAAGAGGCTTGCAAGTTTTTATTATAACATGCCAAAATAAATTCAACCATTAGAAAGTGTTGCTAAATTGTATTATGCATCTACCTTTCCTCCCGAATTGTCCTTTCTTCTTTTGGAGAGAAAGTCAGTCACTTTGAACATAGGTTTATTGATTCATTGGAGGTTGAAGACAATCTTAGAATGTCCAAAAAAATTTCAGACTAAGACAGTGGAGATAACAGAATTAAAGAAGACTTAGAATTGGTTGAGCAACATGAAAAAAAGAATTTTCCGTACCTTCCAATTTTGTTTTTTGTGAGAAAAAAGATGATCAACCTAATGATGTAAAAGAACAAGGTTATACTAATTTGTTTTCTAGAGATTACAATCAGCCTATCATAAATTATGTTAGTGATGGATTTAAAGAATATTTCAGCCCACCTATATATGATGAGTTTGAGGATGATTGCTTGGATAATGTACCTAAACAACTAGCATACAATTTTGCAAGTTCTGTGCTAGTTAGTGAAGAAAATATGATTCCAATCCATGGTAAAAAATCTAAAAAACATAGTGGATAGTAAGCATGCTGAAAGTGACTCTTTTCCACTGTGTTTTTCTTCATTTGAAATGTTGCAACAAAGAGTTAAAGTCTCTAATCAAAAACAAAAATTTGAGGTAATGGAGAATTTCATAAACTTTTTAGAAATGGATGATAAGCAAGAAGAGCAATTAGGTAATCAATCTCAACATGTGAAAGAACCAATAGTTTGTAATGAGGAATTGAATTATGAAAAGGAAGATGAGGGTTCTCAAATAAATGTTTCTTTTTGTTTTTCAACTTCCGAAATTTCATGTCAAGAAGGATTTTGTTCACTTGATTTCTTTGAAGAACGAAATGATAATTATTTTGAAATGCATGGAAAGAATGAAGTTGTAAAATCTGAAATTTTAAATGAAGTTGTGGATGTCTCGGTTGAAAATTTTCATTAGAAATCCTTGCATGGTTCTTTTGAAGATCAGTTTGATAGGGTGCTAGAGAAGTTACAGTTTGAGAAGCCATGTCATGGTAAGAAAATGATAGAAATTTTTGAAGAATGTCATGTTTTTTATGACCCAGTGGCTGAATACATGGAGAAATTTTTCAGTTGGGGTAGTGGGTTACGTGTTTGAAGCAAAGGTCAAATATTTTATCATAGGTTTTTGTCATTATGCTTTTATGTTCTGATTTCACTCAAACATGATGAGAAAAATTATCTATTGGATTAGTTGCTTGGTTGGCTTCATTGGAAGTCAGACTTTACTTAATTAGGCATTTTGTGCTCGATAAAGTAGGGTAGGTAGGTGTTGTTGGTTGTGGATCTTGATCTTCCAGATCTAGAGATATTATTCAGCTGTGTGTGTACCCTAGGTTTACTGTACACTCGGTCCCCAACTTTGGGGAAGCACCTTTAAAAAGGGGGTTTGGGGGCAGCATCCCAAAGAATAAGGGTTCAAGGGTATCACCCTCGATAAATGGGGGTTCAGGGGCGGAGTCCCTACGAAAATGTTTTGGGATGTTTGTTGGCCAACAGTTTTGCAAACCCATGATATTGGGTTAACCGTACTATTTTTCCATAGTATTTTTCCTATAAAAGAAAAGCATTGTAATACGACTATGTGTGGTATTGTATTGTATTGTAGCATTGTAAATAATCTTTGTGATTGGAGAGACTGTGAAAGCGCGAAGAGGAAGTACAACGGTATTGCTGCAAGTTGTATCCCTTCATCTTTTTGGATGGAAATAAAAGGACTGGAAATTTCTTTATGGATGTAGCCCATTGTTTGGGTGAACCACGTTATATTTGTGTCTCTCTGTAATGTGTTTAATGTGTTTTGCATATTGTTTAGTGATTTAAATGTATAACTATTTTTTCCCTGTGGTCCTGTTTTCTTACAATTTGTATCAGAGCCAAAAGGTCTATTTGGCTAGTATACTCGTAGGAAAGAAGGGTTCCTGGTTTCGAGTGGGAGAAATGGAAGAAGAGGGAAAGTTTAGGGTTGAGAAATTTAATGGCCAAAACTATTAGTTATGGAAGATGCAAATGGAGGACTATCTATACCAGAAGTATCTGTACCTTCCATTGGGAGGAAAAGCAAAACAATCGGTGACTATGAAGGATGAAGAATGGAAGGTTCTTGATAGAAAGGTACTAGGAACAATATGGTTGTGCCTGGCTTCGTCGGTGGCTTTCAATATTTTGAAATAAAAAACAACAAAGGGTGTGATGAGCACATTGGGTAAGCTCTATGAAGAACCATTGACTTCCAACAAGGTATTTTTAATGAAGCTTTTATTTAATATGAATATGTCAGAAGGTGGATCTATTGTTGACCATTTAAATGAGTTTAATATACTTACCAGTCAGTTAAGTTCTGTCAAAGTGAACTTTGATGATGAGGTTAGGGCTCTTCTAATCTTTTGCTTATTTCCAGAAAGCTAGAATAGCTTGGTCATGGCTGTAAGTAACTCTATCCCTTGTTCAAACACTCTTAAGTTTGATGATGTTGTTGGTGTTATTCTTAGCGAGGAAATGTGAAGAAAAATCAGAGGTGAGACATCAAGTAATGCATTGACCATGGAGAGTAGAGGGAGAAAAATGAGAGAGGAGGGAGCCCAGGAAATCGCAGCAAGTCTAAAACAGGTAGATCCAAGTCCATATTCAGAAAAATAGAGTGTTGGAACTATGGTAAGAAAGGACATCTGAGGAAAGACTACAGAGCACCAAAGAAGAAAGGTGAGAGGCAGCAAGAGATTACTCAGGAAGCGAATGTAGCAGGTGATGTGTTACAAGATTCTTTGATTCTTGCATTAGATAATACTAGAGATTACTATGTAGTAGATTCAAGGGCTTCATGTCATGCTACACCCCATATGAAATTATTTCATGATTATGTTCAAGGTGATTTTGGACATGTTTTATTGGGGGATGATGAACCATGTAAAATTGTTGGAAAGGGTAAGGTATGGATTAAGTCAAATAATGGAAGTGAATGGCTGCTAAAATATGTAAGGCACATTCCTTCTATGAAAAGAAATTTGATCTCAACAGGGAAGTTGGGAGATAGCGGTTGTTTATCTACGTTTGGAGAAAGATGGTGGAATATCACTAAAGGATCACTGGTAATAGAAAAAGGAGATAGGGTAGGTACGTTATATTTATGTCCTCGTAGTACTGATTATTATATCTCTATAGATTCCATAGAAATAGGTGCGGCGTTGTGGCATCATAGGCTTGGCCACATGAGTGAGAAGGGGATACAGATTCTCCACTCGAGGAAACTGCTTCCAGATCTAAAGCGAGCAAGTTTGGAATTCTGTGAGAACTGTGTTTATGGAAAACAGAAGAGAGTTATATTTCTCAAGGTTGGGAAATAAAAGAAGAGTGAAAAGTTAGAGTTTGTCCATACAGATGTATGGGGACTAGCTCAAGTACAATCTCTTGGTGGATCTCATTATTACGTTACTTTTATTGATGATGCAACTAGAAAAACTTGGATTTATTGCATTAGGAAGAAACATGATGTGTTTGATACTTTTAAGAAGTGGAAATCTTTGGTGGAGAATGAGATAGGAAAAAGGTTGAAATGTCTTAGATATGATAATGGAGGTGAATACTACAACAAGGAGTTTGACAGTTATTGTTCACATAATGGGATTCACAGAGAGAAGACAGTCCCTGGAACAACACAAGAAAATGGTGTGTTAGAAATAATGAACAGAATGATCATGGAGCATGCAAGGTGTATGAAATTGCATGTAGGGTTTCCCTTATATTTTTGGGATGATGTTGTAAACACTACTGTTTATTTTATAAATAGAGGGCCTTCAAGCTCTTTGGATGGCGGGATTCCATAGGAGGCATGGACAGGTAAACAAGTAAAATACTCATTTCTGAGAACATTTGGTTGTGAATCATTTTTCCATATTGATAAAGATGATAGAACAAAGCTTGAAGCTAAATACAAGAAATGTACCTTTATTGGATATGGGGTTAATGATTTTGATTTTCGTTTGTGGGATTATTAAAAAAGAAAAAATCATTAGGAGTAGAGATGTAGTATTCAATGAAAAGGTCATGTACAAAGATCAGTTGCAGGGAAAGAAAGAAGAAAAGGAAAACACAGAGTACATAGTGCTTGATGAAATCAAATAAAATGAAGTTCCAAAGGCACCAGAAAATCAAGAGCAGTAGCAGGTTCCTGAAACTCCTGCAACTGAAAGAAAATATACCAGGTTAAGTAGACCCCTTGAATGATTCTCTCCTTCACTGTATTATTTATTGATGACTAATTCCGGTGAACCAAAATGTTATGAAGAGGTAATGTAGTTAGAAACCAGAAATAGGTGGGAGCAAGGCATGGATGAGGAGATGGACTCATTGGTAAGAAACCAGATGTGGGATTTGGTTAAGTTTACTGTAGAAAAAGGGCATTGTAGAATAAATGGGTTTACAGGTTGAAGGAAGAAGATGGAGGCAAGAAGCGGTACAAGGATAGACTTGTTGTAAAGGGGTTTGCACAAAAGAAAGGTATAGAATTTGATGAAATATTTTCTTCTATTGTTAAAATGACTTCAATTATAACTATTTTAAGTCTAGTGGAGGTAGAAGATTTGCATCTTGAACAATTAGATGCAAAAACAACCTTTCTTCATGGGGATTTGGAGGAAGAGATTTATATGCAGCAACCATAAGGGTATGAGGTCAAAGGGAAGAGGAATTTGGTTTGTAGGTTGAAGAAGAGCTTGTATGGCCTGAAGCAAGCTCCAAGGCAGTGGTATTTAAAATTTGATAAGTTTATGACAGAACAAGGTTATGACAGATGTCATTCTGACCACTGTGTTTATTTCAAGAGGCTAGATAACAAAAGATATATTATCTTGTTATTGTATGTGGATGCCATGCTTGTTGCAGATTCTAACATGCAGGACATAAATGTGCTCAAAAGAAAACTAGCTAAATCATTTGCGATGAAGGATTTTAG
This sequence comes from Pseudotsuga menziesii, assembly GCA_001517045.1. Classification (NCBI taxonomy): domain Eukaryota; kingdom Viridiplantae; phylum Streptophyta; class Pinopsida; order Pinales; family Pinaceae; genus Pseudotsuga; species Pseudotsuga menziesii. The sequence continues at coordinate 283,478 of LPNX010487140.1, forward strand.
TGTTGCAAAGCAAATCCTTGGTATGAGAATACCAAGAGACAAGAAAAATCGCAAATTGATGTTGTCTCAAGGTGAGTACATAGAAAAGGTGTTGCAGAGGTTTAGAATGCATAATGAAAAACCAGTTAGTACACCTTTAGCCAACCATTTTAAACTAAGTAAGGAGATGTGTCCATAGATACAGGAAGAGATAGATTACATGTCCATAATTCCCTATTCATTAGCCGTTGGAAGATTGATGTATGCCATGGTGTGCACAAGACCAGATATTGCAAGTGCAGTGGGATTTGTGAGAAGGTAAATGAATAATCCAGGTAAAGAGCATTGGAAAGAAATACAGTGGATTCTTAGGTATTTGAGAGGTACCACTTCTCATGCATTATGTTTTGGAGGTTCAGACACTGTTCTACAGGGATATCTTGATGTAGATATGGCCGGTGATAAAGACGGTAGGAAGAGCACCATAGGGTATGTGTTCATTGTGGGTGGAACAACAGTAAGTTGGATTTCAAAACTGCAACAGGTTGTTGCACTTTCAACAACGAAAGTAGAGTCTGTTTCTTCTACAGAGGCTAGTAAGGAGATGATTTGGTTGTAGAGGTTCATGGAGGAATTGGTTAAGAAGCAGGAAGCACGGGTACTTCACTTAGTGAACCTCTCACATAGCACGTGTGATCATGGGATATTAAATAATACCCTTAATTTTGAGAGATATTGACCCAAACTCTTTTTGTTGAAACCCCCTCCCAATACTTAAAACCTCCTCCCCACCCCTTTTTATAGCTCAATCCTTATAAGCCACCCTACCCAGCCCCACCTTAAACCCCTCATCCCCCCAATACCTGCAATATATTGGTTCGATTTTTGATAATTTTAAAACCCACAATATGAACTAACGTGATAGTATATTGGTCAACAAGTCAAGCCCCCGCAGGAAGATAGCAGGTTGTACAGTGACATCCAAAGTTCCATTCATCTTGCAAAGAACTCAGCCTTTCATTCGAAAACTAAACATATACATTTCAATCACCACTTCATAATATCTGTTCTAGATGAAGAATTGTTAAAACTGGAACAGATACATGCTAGATAGAATCCTGCAGACATGTTGACAATGAGAGTAACCAGAGAGAAACTGAGTTCCTTCTTGGTTTTTGTTGGCATTCAAGAATGGAGGTGGAAATAAGAAATTTTCAAGTCCAAGGTCCAAATCATAGTCCAGCAAGTGCAGCAGTGGTGGAGTTGCCGTGATCAGTCTCCAAGTGGGATATTGTTGGTTGTGGAGCCTGATTTTCTAGATCCAAAGATATTATTCAGTTGTGTTTGTACCCAAGGTTTACTGTACACTTGTTTCCCAACTTTAGGGCTTGGGGCCACGTCTCTAAAAAGGGGGTTTAGGGGCGGAGCCCCTAAGAAAATGTTTTGGATGTTTGTTGGCCAACAGTTTTGCGGACCCATGGTATTTGGTTAACCATTTTATTTTCCCATGGTGTTTCTCCTATAAAATAAAAGCATTGTAATATGGTTGTGTATGGTATTGTATTGTATTGTAGCATTGTAAACAATCTTTGTGATTGTGTGAGAGAGACTGTGAGAGAGGGAAGAGGAAGTGCAACGGTATTGCTACAGGTTGTATCCCTTCTTCTTTCTAGACAGAAATAAAAGGACTAACAATTTCTGTGTGGATGTATCCCATCGTTTGGGAGAACCAAGTTATATCTGTGTCTCTCTGTAATGTGTTTAATTTGTTTTGCATCTTGTTTAATGTTTTAACTATATAACTGTTATTGCTCTGCGGTCCTGTTTTCTAACAAGTATAAATAAGCTCAACATGACGAGCATTTCTTCCAGTAGTTTTTCAGTTTGATTTCAGCTTTAGTTTCAGTTACAAGCTCAGATTTATAGTTCATAGTTGGTTTCAGTAGAGGACAGATGGGTGATAGGTTGGAAGTTATATAAGGGATTTGTTTGTAGAATGGTTTTAGGTGATGGTTACAGGTCAGAGCAGGTTAAGTATTTCAGAGAAAGATTGGGAGCAACCCAATGGATTTAGCACTTGGTCTACGGGGTTCTTTGCTACCTCGAAGGGAGGATAACATTCCCAATTGGAGCCAGTTGTTAGCACTATTTATTTTTGTTGAAGTTAGTGCTATCATTGCATTGATTTTAAGCTATATTGGTGATTTGGGCAGTTTCAAGGTTTTGCTCAATTGGGTAAATCATTAAAATTTCCCATGTTTGTAAGAATAAAGGATTCTAGAGGTGTTTTGAGCAAAAATAAAAGGAATTATTTTTACGATTGGTGAAAATTTGGTTAAATTTTTATTACTGGGCTTAAAGTTTTATTTATAAATTTTACAAAATAATTTTTATAATAAATGTGGCTTAGCATATTTCTATAAAAAAATTATGTTGGCACAAGGTTGCTCAACACCGAGATCTTTTTCGACCAAGTATCACACCAGTCAATACTCAAATCAAGCCCACCAACCAATCACCAATCTCAAAAGGGATATTATATTGCTTTGTTCATTAATAAACATTGCAAGTTCCATTGAGACTTGCCTATGGTCTAAGAAATTGTACCCAAGTGAATCTAAGGCATCAAAATCAACCATGTATTTCATTGAGCCTACGTCACATTAACCCTTAATATGGTTGGATTTTAATTGTCTCCTCCCAACTAGCTTATGGGGTTCGAACTCAAATCACCATGCAAAATGAGTCCCGTTGAAACCAAACGTGCTATCCAGATTTGACATGACAATATGGGATTTTTATAACATTAAACAATATTAAAAGAATAATTTTAATAGTATGATGGTTGGGATTGAAGGATTGTATGAAAAATAACCATTTTCCCCTCAAAATGACATTGGCTCTTGTCACTTGCTCTAAAATTGTTTAAAAATGGCAATTAATAAAATTAATTTCCTAAAAAATAAGACTAAATGAGTTTGTGTAAATTGGCCTGGTCATAAACTTTAAAAATAAATATTTTCATCGTGAATTTGCTACACACAATATTTAACCACACATTGCACTAGACCTTTCATTCATGGTTGACACTAATCCCTCACCATAAAATGCATATTCTATGCAACTAGCACACTTTCAAAACTAGCCATCAACAATTGCGCTAAATCTCTTAGGAACCAATTCATCAACTAACTCCCTACACAACCTTAGAGATATTAAACCATGCACCACATCACAACATAAAAAAATTATAAAAATAACATTAGGGGTGATATGTGTGGTCCATGTTAACTTAATTTTATACTTAAAAAAAATCAGAACACATAAATATTTTGAATTAAAAAATGTCTAAGGAGAATCAACTAGAATATATACATCCCAAATTTTGTCCCAAAAAATTATATCAATTATAAAACTATAACACAAAATTCCTCAACAATATGTATCCATAACACTTTAACTACTAAGTTTACTAAAAATTGACTACTATATTTCTGAACAAAGTCTTCTAATAAAAGTAAACATGTAAAAATCATATTAAAATCATAATCTAAGAGAACACATAGCCACTATGGGCTTCTTATAGTTGTTGTTCATCTTTATCAGTATCCTTAGAGCTAGAGATCTCCACAAAAGCAATGGAAAGCTTATAGATGTCTCTTTCTCTATCAATTTAGTGCCCATGGAATTAACTTGTAGGGACTATGCACCCTAAGAGAAACCCAATAATATATTAAAATGCATCTCAGTATCACTTACCCACTTAGATATTTTATTTCCTTGTTCCTTCACGGTATTTTCAAAGATCTCCTATCTTATATACTGTTGGCTATATAGACATTGTTGTCATCAAATGACCCCTTGAACCCATCTACCTTTTAGTTCACATACCAACATTCTTTTAATTTGTTGAGCTATATAGGCATTGTTGTCATCAAATGACCCCTTCAAACCATCCACCTTTCAGTTCACATACCAACATCCTTTTAATCTCCCAAATGTCTTGTAAAGATCATCACTTCTAAAAGTGTACCAATTTAAACAATTTCCTTACGCCTACTGTTATCTCCCAAACTGACCACCGTCTTTTTGGGTGATAGAATGGGTAAAATTTTTACTTCTGTGAGTCTTGGGCTTCAAAATTCAAATTTTCAGCTTTCGGCGATCAGCTAAGTCTGTGAAAGTTTACTTAACTGCCGAAACAGGCCAGTTTCGGCAGCTAATATGGTTTGCCAGAATGACTTTAGCTGCCAAAAGTGTTTCCATGTGCAAATTTAAATGATCGTGCCCGTACTCAATTTCATATCAAGAGAGCCTGTTTCCAGCCGCCGAAAAGAAGACTTGGGACGCATTTTAAATAAATCATCATGAGGTTCATGGTTGATAAGCTGCCGAAAGCAAATTATGAAGCATATATGTCATTTTCATCATCAGGCTGTACAGGGTCGATATTCCAGCATTTTCTTATGTATCAGTCCAGTTAAGATCTCTTCTTCGGCCAGGTGGTGGAAAGCTAGCAAGGAACCGTTTCAGAGGTGTTTTCATCAGAGCAGTTATCCGTTTCAATCGGGAAGAGTCAGCATTCAATCCTGAATCACGAGATTTCAGTATGAGGTTTCTCAAAGCTTCCGTTACAGGAAATTAAAATATTCACAGATTCCATTTCTAATCGACGACTTCAACGCTGGAACCAGAACATTCTGCTACAAGCAACATATATTTCGATTGATACCAATAGGAAAGCAACCCAACCCAGGACTTATCGCTTTCGACCGTCACAGCTGTCGGCTAGATGAATTAAAGGTTCAATTATGTATTGCAAAGTACTGTCCGTGATTGGTATGTTGATTCATTTAGGGACTTACGGAACTTTCCAGAGATACAAGACTCGAAGGATGAGTTAAGGTTTACAGAGTTGATCAATGAAATTAAAATGAGGCACAATTATGTAATGCAAACTATGGCC
>LPNX010487142.1:0-17653 GCA_001517045.1 Pseudotsuga menziesii
CTATGTGGATTTCGAGCTCATCAACCGTCACATGATATTGTCAAATTTGATCACATTATGTGGCTTTAAGATCAAAGATGGATGAGAATTTATTTTTGATAATGAATATGGGTTATTAATGTGAATTATAAAATAATGGGATAAGTGTTTAATAAATATAACTCATGTTTATAAGAAATAATGGTCTAAATTTTAGATTTAGTTGAACTTTTTAGAAAATATTCTAGATAAAAATGCAATATGCATTAAGAAAGCATTTATATGGATTGGGTGACCCAACTATATTTAAGATATGGAGAAAAATGCAATGTGCATTAAGGGAGCATTTATATCCACACTAAATATCCAATCACCAAGCTATATTTTATATAATAAGGTGTCCTCTAGATACCCTGCTACCCAACTATATTTAACTTGCATGCACTTGCAATGGAAGACAACAACAAAAAGAACTCTGAAAACATGTAATTTTCAAGGTGAATTTAAGACAAACTATGACGCTTCACACTTTAATTGGGTCATTATAGGACGACGAAATGTATTTATTGGGCCGAATTAAATTCCAAGACACACTTGCACCTAGAGGTACAAAGATATGTTAAGAAACATCAAACAAAGTGTGAAAAAAACAACCAGATTCTAGACAAAGTAAAATGTTAATACGTTTTATTTTATAATCTAAAGAAAAAAGAAATATACCGATAGTGAGGAGGTATTTTCTACCTCTTCATTATTAAGAAAAAAACAACAACTGAAAATATAGAATTTTGAGTGGTTCTTTGCAATATAAAGCAGATGGATTTAAGATCTTTTTCATCTCTTGTTGAGGAGAAAAGGACTATTGTCACATCAAATAAATGGAGAGAGTAAGAGGGGAATGGCATTCCCCTGCTCCTCCTTTGTGATTAAAACAAAAACATCATAAACCACTAAAATTCTTCCAAGTCGGTGAAATATTATAAAATCATGTGATGAAATTGTGTAATATTAACAACATATGTGTACATACATATCAAAATTATTAATTTAAGATATTTTAATAAAGCTTGAAGAAAATCTACAAAATAACGTATATAAGCCTATTGTTCATATAGACATAATTATTTGCACATAAAAATTTTACATCCTAAAGTACAAAAAAAAGCAAACAATGCAGGTTAGAAATACTCACACCCCATGGTACATAAATGATCAAAACTGAAAAGCATTTTTTTATGAAACCAAATTCCAACCTAAATGTGAAATAAGTCCTCAAAGAAAAGTCCACATAGTTTGATATGATCACATTATATAAGCACATTTACAAGGATTTAAACAAAACAAGTAATACTTTCTAAACAAGGCTTGGATTTGTTTCCAAAGTTTTGTTTGGTTAGAAGAGCATGTAAATGGGTTTGTTTCTAGGTATGGACTCCTAAATTTTATGGCTACTAATAGATAGTAATGACATTCGAATAATAGTGAGCTAGTCTATTTCTACTTGTACTAGTCAGTTAATCAATTTGATAGTTAAGGTAGTTAGGGTATTTGCTATTTTTCTGGTTAACCGATCGCATGTTTGTATTTGGATAGGATTATTCTTAGGAATTAAGCGAGCATACCTAAAATTAATAATGAGAGAATAAAATCCACATACCAATGCATTTAAGATAGACACACAATGTCGACATGGAAAGCCCAAAACTGGGAGAACCCACCATAATAGATCTATTATATCACTTGACCTAAACCGCTAAGCTAGGACAAGTGATCTAACCACCACTCACCTCCAGGCCACTTTACAACGGAACCTCCTCATGCCTTATAAAGGCTTCTTTACATGCATTACCATGGAAAAATACCATGGGACACAATTACATCGAATTTTCATCCTCCCCATGATCACGAACTTAGGCTACACGTTTTCCTTGTCGTGATCCCTGAAGTGCTTGGCCAAAACTCTTTGGAATATGAGTTCTAAGGTTGTTGCCTTTGAAAAAACCTTGTTTTGTGAGGGTAAAGCCATTTTCTCTCTAACAAGGTGTGTCACCTCATATTGACGTACTTTGCATCACCGACACACTTTACTTGTGAATAGGGTGCATCGGTACCTGTACGAAGTGGAAAAAAAATTTCAAGAAGTCTCTCAAAGGAGACCCTTGTGGAGGTTTATATCTCAAGGGTGGATCTCACTTGCCTCCCAACTTAGTGTGATACCACCTCATCCTTCTCCCTTAATCTTCTCCTCCCTTCCTCATCTCTTTTGGCATATAAATGGAAGCTTCCCCTCCTGGGACAGAGAGCGAAAAGGAGAGCAACCAAATGCTGGAGAAATTAGGCTAGATATCATATCTTTGATGGTTTGCATATTGAAGCAAGGCTATGCTGGAATGAATCTTCAACACCAAGGCTCTATATGGTTGTAATACATTCCTCTTTAATATTAATACATTAATCTCTCCCTTTCCCATAAATGAAGTTTAATCTCATTTCTAGTAATTCTCCCTCGTCAATTGATTTGATATATTAAAGTATCTTGTAGTTTCTACTTGTTTCTTGTTTCCTTTGAATCTTTTGCAGGTTATCTATTCATCAATAAGGAGTTTGAAATATTCAAGATAATAAGGATAACCATATGAAAAGAGGTATGGATTGTTCACATGCAAGTAATTTAATAAATCTAGGGGAGGGTTTTCATCTATATTAGAGTGCTTTGTATTTTTCCACATTGACAAAGTGTCTTGAAACAAAATTGGTGACCATATTGGGGATCCAATTATTTAATTTATATTTATGCATGTATGCATTGTTTCTTATTAGATCTGGTTTAATTTTCACTTGGTAGATCACATCCAACTGGTAGATCTGACTGTTTAGATTTTGTTGTGTAATCTGCTTTACTTTTCAGACCCTGAATTTTGTTGATTTGCTTACAAATCTTTCTTTTTTCAAATTTTTGGTCACCCGTCACACTTTATGTTTAGATATAGAGCGCCACTATTAGCCTAACGCCTTTTGCATTTTTATATTGTAAGTCAGTGCTGAACTTTTCTCTTTTTCAGAGTGTGTCACCTTGTTTATACCGCTCTAGTATATATCTATATCCTGTGTCACACTGTTGAAATTTAGCTTTATTTATGCCCAGACCTTTTAGTGCTTGGTTGATTACTAAACTGTTACAATTGTGTGTCATTCTAGAACTAGCTTTTGGATTGATTCTATATAATAGTTGGGGTTGTTTTTAGCTTATGTTTTATGCAAAATGAAGTGCATTTTTTAAAAATACTTCCCCCTCATAGCCGAGAAGGGCCACGAATTGTATATTTTGCAGTCTCTTGACTTATATGCTCATTGCATTCAAAGAATAGTTTATGTTTCTTGCATCAAATTTTACATTTGTTTCTTTGCTTGAAACCTCTTGCTCTTTTCTGTGGTTGTATTAATTAAAATTTGAAAATTTGAATTTCATTTTAGAGTCCATGTGTTGAGTTTGTTTTGAGTCTCTTTCCTTGGGGTTATTATTTCCTTAATTCTCTTTAGTAGATAAAGATTGATTTTTTCTTTCCATAATAGTTAAAAGAAAAAGTTTTTCTTCGATCTTCTTTATTAGATTGAAAAATACTTGAAAATTAAAAAAAAAAACTTGTGTTCTTGTTTTAGTTTATTTCAAATTTTTATTTAGTTAAATCTTAGTTTAGGAAAATCGGGTACCAATGAAATACAATATATAAAATATACAAGTGAATACATTCCGAAGTTACAAATACATCAGCATTCCCTCTTAACTAGGAAGGTATTCTCTTGACACAATTCATCAGCACTTACATTCACCAGCATGGTAGGACACACCTACTACCATCTTTGAAAGGATCTAGCAATTACATCGACTGGAATGGTAGGACACGTGTACTACCATCCAGGGAAAGGCCCCATCACTTACATCCACTGGCATGGTAGGACACACCTACTACCATCCATGGAAAGGCCTTGCACTTACATCCACCAGCATGGTAGAACACACCTACTACCATCTATGGAAATGCTTTGCACTTACATCCACTAGCATGGTAGCATACACCTACTACTATCCAAGGAAGGGATCTGCACTTACATCCGTCAACATGGTAGGAGACACCTACTACCATGCAGGGAAGGGCTCTGCACTTACATCCATCGGCATGGTAGGACACACCTACTACCATCTGGGGAAAGGCTCAGCACTTGCATCTGACCATGGGAGGAACCAATCCTACCACCATGTCATAAGGGCACAACACTTACATCTGACCATGGGAGGAACAAATCCTACCACCATGTGAAAAGGGCACAACACTTATATCTGACCATGGGAGGAACCAATCCTACCACCATGTCAAAAGGGCACATCACTTGCATCTGACCATGGGAGGAACCAATCCTACCACCATGTCAGAAAGGCTCACGGACTCATCTCTTCCCCTTGGAAGGAACCTCAATTTGGAGAACACCAAGCTTCTCCCTGAAGTACTCAAACTTCACTCTAGCTAATGGCTTGGTCAACACATCAGCTATCTATTCATCCGTCACAACATACTGGAGCTTCACTGCTCCTCTCTGCACCATATCCTTGATATAGTGATCTTTGATCTCAATATGCTTTGACTTGTCATGGAACACTAGGTTCTCCGACAACTTCACAATACTCTGGTTTTCATAATATATACAAGTAGCATAAAACTAGAGATCAAACAGATCAAACAGTAGCTTCCTCATCCACACTACCTCACAACTAGATGAACAAGCCGTGACATACTCTCAAAGACATGACATTCAAATAATAGTGATCTACTCTATTTCTACTTGTATTAGTGAGTTAATCAATTTTAAAGTTAAGGTAGTTAGGGTATTTGCTATTTTTTTGGTTAACCGATCCCATGTTTGTATTTGGATAGGATTATTCTCAGGAATTAAGCAATCATACCTAAAATTAATAATGAGAGAATAAAATCCACATACCAATGCATTTAAGATAGACACACAATGTCTACATGGAAAACCAAAAACTGCGAAAAACCACCATAACAGATCTATTACATTCCTTGACCTAAACCGCTAAGCTAGGCCAAGTGATCTAGCCACCACTCACCTCTAGGACACTTTACAATGGAGCCTCCGCAGGCCTTGTAAAGGCTTATTTACATATATTACCATGGAAAAATACCATGGGACACAATTACATGGAATTTTCGTCCTCGCCATGATCACGAACCTTCTACACATTTTCCTTATCGTGATCCCTAAAGTGCTTTGCCAAAACTCTTTGGAAGATGAGTAATAAGGTTTTTTCCTTTGAAAAAACCTTGTTTTGTGAGGGAAAAACCATTTTATCTCTAACAAGGTTCATCACCCCCTATTGACATACTTTTCATCACCGACAGACATTACTTGTGAATAGGTCGCGTCGGTGCCTGTACGAAGGGAAAAAAATGTTTCAATAAGTCTCTCAAAGGAGACTCTCATGGATTTTTTTCCCTTCCATTTAGGGTGGATCTCACTCGCCTCCCAACTTAGTATGATACCACCTCATCATTCTCCCTTAATTCTCTGCTCCATTCCTCATCTCTTTTGGCCTATAAATGCAAGCTTCCCCTCATGGGATAAAGAGCGAGAAGGAGAGCAACCAAATGTTGGAGAAATTAAGCTAGAGATCTGATCTTTGATGGTTTACATATTGAAGCAAGTCTATGTTTGAATGAATCTTCAACACCAAGTCTCTATATGGTTGTAATACATTCCTCTTTAATATTAATACATTAATCTCTTCCTTTCGCATAAATGAAGTTTAATCTCATTTCCAGTAATTCTCCCTCGTATGATTGCTTTGATATATTAAATTATCTTGTAGTTTCTACTTGTTTCTTGTTTCCTTTGAATATTTTGCAGGTTATCTATTCATCAATAAGGAGTGCAAAATATTCAAGCTAATAAGGATAACCATATGAAAAGAGGTATGGATTGTTCACATGCAAGTAATTTAATAAATCTATGGGAAGGTTTTCATTTATACTAGAGTGCTTTGTATTTATCCACATTGACAAAGTGTCTTGAAACAATATAGGTGATTTTACCACTCCAGGCCATACAAGTGTGATTCATCTGGAGTGGTAAAATCAACTATAACAGATGCCCCCTCATGTGTGAGGTCAAAGGGGTCATACAATGGCCGAAATACATTATAAGTCCATCCCAGAAGTGGAGTGATGAAGGATCCCAAATGGAAGACCAGCCACCCAATCAAGATAGTACAATAATACAACTCTGCACATACTGCAAATATATATAGCAGTCCCGGATACATAAGAGTACAATGGCCATGAATAGGCATGATACAAGATATCACATAAGTGGTCATCACCACGTACAACATACATAGATAAAACTCTCCATGATGAAGATATACAAAGGACCATGATCTCCATAATGATTGAAGATATACAATAGATCAAGATCTCCATAACGGCTGGCAATGTCTGACATATACTGGAATCAAGTCACGAGAGCTGAAATCTCATGAACACTGGCATGATCAATGAGGTAGCATATAAGAGATGCCACCAATCTGGAAGGTCTTCTACACAAACTGCTACCAGTACATGTCCTACTATGTGAATAGAGGTGTCGAGGTCAAACATAGTAGTCCATCGTCTGATTACCAGTCATTGATGTATACCGTTAACAGATGCGAGATCACCCACCGATAATGAAAATGGGAATCAAGGTACTAGAGTGCAAACTAACAAGTGTGAATAAATGTGTTGAGGTCAAACACTTGAGAGGATCCATTGATCAGGGGACATTGATGTATTCCCAAAGACTGTCAATGGCGAGAGAACCTGCCACTGATGACTGCAGTCTCAAGGCACTCAAAATGACTCTAGATTCCAATCCCAGAATAAATGATCTGAATTCGATGGGATGAAATCCGCTGGAAGGAGGGCATTAAGGCATCCCCCATCATCCAACATGAGGTACTAAGCAAAGTTGTAAAATGTGGAAGGACTCGATCAGAAGGTGCACGAACCAGTAACTGTACTAGGAATGGCCAACATGCAAAGTCAAGATAATTGAGGAACGGATGACTCAAGCTTCAACTTCCTTCGAACAAGAGCATATCGACAAATGGTAACTGAACAAAGGAAGCATAGACTGGATGTACAAACTGGGGCATCTCTGTGACACAGGAGGCATCGAAAGAGGCTCCATGTGGACTGGAAGCTTAACCAGTCGATGGAGATAAACTCAGATAAATGAGTACAGCTCCTAAAGTCAAACTATAAACCCAAGCAATGGATGTGATATACAGTGCTCTATTCAAAGGCGACACGACTCGACAACTGCCAAAGACAACATCTTTCCTTGTCTGGATTTTTGGTTTTTTTTATTTTTTTGGACTTTTTCAAATATTTAAAAAGCTTGAAAAAGAATAAAATTGCTTTATAGTTATAGACTAGGAGGAGACGAGTGTCATAAGGGAAAACAACCTAGTTCCAAGCAGTGGAACATACCTATGCTCAGTGCAAGGACACATGTGTAGGATATCGACACTCGAGGGAAAATCTCGTCCTGGTAAAAAGGGAATCAAGCTACAAAGGATATATAAAATGGCTCTGCATGGCTAGACATGAGACAAGCTTGGGCTATATGGCTGAAGTGGAATGACAGGGAAGCCGGCATAAAGCTCAATGAGGCAGGCAAAGCTCATGATAATGCAATTACAACTTGACATAAGGGAGTTCTAAGGGAAATAGGCCAGCAAAAGATCAAGAGGAGTATGAGGCTCTTGAGAAATGTCATGGTAGTACTATACAACGGACTCCCACACCCTAAAGGATAGAACGTCAACATCGACACCAAATGCAAATAAGGCACTAACTAGGGTACCCATATAAGGTCAAGCTCTACCACTCATACCATGCCACTTCTAAAACAGTAAGAAGGTTCTGTGACATAATAGAGTGGGTTCATACCTAAGGCTATGATGAAATGGTCATAAGGTCATGCAAAATGCAAACGATGATGAAACCTAACCTATATGCTAGTTTAGATATGATACTTGAGGTCGGTACGAACGGGTCAATCCAATGGCTAAAACTACACTAAAAAAGGTCCCCTACATCATGAATTAGGTCAAAACAGTCTAAAATGATTAGAAAATGTCGAAACTATAAGAAAGGGGGTAAAAATTTTCAAAAATTTGAAAAATTTATATAAATAGTAAAAAATTAAAAATATTATAAAACATTTGAAATTTTTACCCAATTGAGCTCAGATTTTCAACAGCGAATTTCAGGAGATCCAGCCAGCGGAATCCACTACCGTTTCTTCCAGGTACTTACCCACACTCTTCTCTTTCATTTTGATGCAATTTTTATCAAATTCCATGGTCATTTGAGGTTTCTATGCCAAACTAAAAAGTGCGCTACGGCCGACGCAAAAATCGAGGGTTTTTCCGCATATAGGGCTGGATATACGCGGAAAATGCTCCCATAGTTGCGTACATACACGATTGTTTTTCAAACAGGCATGTATGAGGCCACGCATAAGGTTTTTCAAGCAATCTAATGGGTAAATTTGCAATTTTTTGTGCAAGATGGTCCTAGAGTGGAAAGAGCATGAACATGGTGAGGTAGAGGAGGTAGTAAGGGCTGCTCCAATGGCTCAACAAGCTATACATGCATGTGGACTCTATAAGTTCTGGTGTCTTGGTGGTTTGAGGGCCAAACCAAGACTACTGCAGATGTTGGTGGATTACTGGGATCCAGACTCTGAGTCCTTCTAGATAGATGGGATGTCCCTCACTATAGAGGTGGAGGACATATACTTCATTACTGGGCTTTCCCGACAGGGGGAAGTAGTGAACCTTCATTCTCGTGGTGGGCCAGGAGGTGGCTTGACTATCGATGAGTACGTTGCGGTGTACTGCTATCCAGACATAGAGAAGGTGGGGAGTTAGGTCCCTACCAACGCTATACAGGTGCTAGGCCTAAAGGTCATACTATTGACATTAGGCAGGATAGCAAGCTTGGCATCACTCCACCAGGCCTCGAGGCCTCTGATGTTCTATACAGTGGAGTGCATGAGACCAACGATTTATGACTGGAGCACTACACTACTGAGCAACATGAAACATCAGCTCAGTGAGTGTAAGGCGGGCAGAGTGCAGAACTTCGGGTTCACGAGTATATTCAGCATGTTTTTCTTTGAGCGTGTTCTAAGATTCAGCCCTAGAGTTGAAGTTTCTTTTCATGGGTTCGAGATCCAGACCAATAGCATTGGGCAGATGCGATGCATATACTAGGGGAGGTAGGGTGGCCAACCCCTATCCAGCTGATTTCTTTCCCTGGTGGCAACGACAGATAGTTTCCATCGATGACTACCCCTATGTGGGAATTGATTTTCGGGGGGACTCGGACATGCCTCTACCACCAGGATCGACATATGGAAATATAGGTAACGAATCTTGACCCTCTCTTTTTAAATTTTTTGAGTTATCTAATTTTTTTGTGTTTTGTGATTATACGGAATCAAAAGACATATTTTGCACGACAATACATAGTGACATCTACCATTTGTATGCAGATGTGGGACTACGGTGGCCGGAAGGCTTCCCTCATCACAGACGAATGGGAAGAGGAGATGATATCACAGGTGTGGATGCGGAGCGGACACTCCAGAGCATTCATACCAACTTTGTGAGGTTGACACACAGGGTTCCCATGGCGCAAATTGAGGACTTGCCTGAGGCTATGCAGCGCCAGGTGCTAGGTGTACCATGAGCATGGGTGTGATTATTCTCATGGCTAGCTAGAGACATAGTGACATTCCATGATCACAACCCCCCTCCTCCTCCACAGGATTAGATACCTGGGAGTCTATACATTTTGTACTACCATGTATTATATGTTGGTGGCTCGAAAGCCTTGATTTTGTATCATGACACTATGTATTAACACATTTTGGATGTTATATAAAAAAATTTATGGTGATCGGTTTATTTATTTACATGTGTAAAAATTTGTGTTCGTGATGAATTTATTGTGTATGAAACAAATGCAAATCTAACACGTAGTTATCATATAAGTCAGCAACTTGATTATTAATTCTTGGAATGTGTATGTATGTTATATTGTCAAATTGTCATTCTAATAATCTCACACGTAAGAATATTCTTAATAACGTCGGATCTCTAACATGGGACAAACCATTAAGTTGAGACACTACTAACTCTAAATCAAGACGTACCTCAAGAGAGATAACACCATGATAAATGGCATCCCGTAGAAGCTCAATAACGGCACTATATTCAGCAACATTGTTTGAACATGGCCGCAGACATACACCTCCTGAAGACAGTACCTGACCCATAGGAGTATAAATCACCCAAGCAGCAGAGGCTGAGTGTTGAGTGTGACGGCTCTCACCATCCATGAATCCTATGTAGGTGGAAGATTCCATTGACATATGCCAAAAGAAACAAAACTAATCACAAACCCGATCACTATAAGAAAAAGACCTAACTATGTAAAACTGTACAATAATATACAATAACCAACCTTGGTTGAAGATCATGCATAGTACTTCTTGAGATAGAGCCCATTTCTAGGCTTCGCCAAGGTCGTTCCCTCATAATCCACTAACTCATAAGCACCCTTCTCTAACACACATTTGACCACATAAGGACCACGCCACATGGGGTTAAACTTTTCTGCCCCCAAGGGTTCTTTCGGTTGATCCCACAAAAGGACCAAGTCTCCCTCACTAAACCTCCTTGGACAGACAGACTTATCGTACTGGACCTTTACACGATGTTTATTTACTTCTAGAGCCACCAAGGCATCTCGACACTGCTCATCAAGTTGCTCAAGGTGGACCAAACACTCCTCCAATGGTGAAGTGTCTGGTAAGAGTTCTACGGCTAGCTTCAAAGAAGGAATCTCACATTCAACTAGAAATATCAACTCCACTCCATGTATAAGTTGATATGGAGAAAAACTCGTGGCAGTCTTAACAGCGGTTCTATATGCCCACAAAGCAGGATATAACATGATGTGTCAATTATTCTTGCTCTGTGCGATGGTTCGTTGGAGAATGGATTTGAGTGATTTATTCACTGTTTCTACATGTCCATTCGCTTGAGGTTAGTAGGAGGAGGAATGTTCTTGCTTGTACCCTAACTTTGATGCCAACTCTTCCATCATACGATGTAATGGGGCAGGTTTCGAGCACATATTATGTGCAAAAACCTGGCAAGGCTGGCACCTCTTGACCACATCTACACAATCCTTAAATATCGATGGCCAGAAATATCCCGCTCTTAATATTTTTTTGGCTGTAGAAAGCCTAGATAAATGACCATCACACGCCCCTCCGTGGCAATCATTCAACACTACCTCAGCCTCTTCATGAATTAAACAACATCGTAAAATGGAATCTACCCCACGATGGTACAAAGTGTTATCCACTATGAGGTAATTCTTAGAGACGTGACGTAATTGTCATCGTTCATCCCGTGAGAGGTGAGTAGAGACCTTCAACGTTTGTAAATATATAATGATATTCCCATACCATGGGTCTAATGTTTGCAAATATATAATGATATAAGCTCTACAAAAATTAAAGACTTCTTCGATTTTCCTGAAACAAATTCGAGATCAAATTCTTGTAGGATGACAATCCATTTATTATATTTTCTCCCAATCATCCTTCGAGTGAGGACGAATTGAAACAGATTGACATGGGCTACAACCAAGGTCTGGCGAAGGAGAATATAATGTCTCAACCGTTGAACTGCATGTGCAGTAGCTAAAGCAAGCTTCTCGACATGAGAATAACGAATCTCTGTGTCAATAAGGTTTCAGCTCAGATAGTATATGACATGCTCTTAGAGCTCCTCATCCTCTTAAACCAAAACCATACCAATCGTCTCCATGGACACGGCCACATAAAGTAGAAAATCACAGCTATAGTCTGGGGGACTAATCACCAGAGCCAATGCAAGGGCTCGCTTGAGTGCATCAAAGGACTCCTAGGCTTGCTCATCCCAACAAAAGGACTTCAGGGATGAAATATCCAGAATGGAATTGCAGAGGTGTCAGTGAAGTTTCAGGGAAAACAGAGTTGAAACCAAGGAGATATGGCCGAAAAACAGAATTTTATACTTTTTTTTTTTTACAGGAAGGGATCTGCAACGGCGCGAAAGTGATCAGAAACAGTGGAATCTGCAACAACAAAGGGCTGATCGGTAACAAATGGATCTGCAACGGTGCGAAACTGACCGGCAACAGTTCTGGACAGAGGAAATCTACGATTGTGCAACTGAAAATAGATATGAACCCCAGATATGTGCGGCTTCCTATCGGTTCAAGGGATTCACTCCGCCACCAATGTTTTCTGACGGCTTGCGTATTGGGGAAGTACCCCTCACTCCACGGCTCAGGTAAAACTGATAACCGCTTGGCCACAAACGATAGCTCTTGGTTTACCTCACAGGTGGGAACTAGTCAATCAGGTAGGGGTCGTTTCCCTTTTCGCTGGCAGGTCCTCTCAATGGGCTAGCTACTTCATGGTTCCTTTGGTACTCCTCACAATGAGTTTTAGGGCTTATTCCCAAGTACTTCCCACAGTTAAGCGGATAGGGATTATTCCCAGATCCGAACCTGCAACATAAACAAAAAAAAATTTGGTTAGAAATTTCACCCAACGAGCCCAAGAAAGTGCTCTGATACCAGATGTGAGGACCCTGCAGCAATTAATTAATCAAAATACACGATATAGCAGCAGAACTCAAAATCACTTTTATATTAATCGCAGGCCACTTCGAGGGGGCAACCTCCTTTGAGCAAGCTCAATACAAAATAACTTCACGGTGCCTTCCTTGGCCTCAACACACACTTATATACTAAAAATAGGCACCAATACTATGGGTCAAAACCATGGGCCAATATAAACTATGGATCAACAAATACTACAGGCGGCTTACAAAGCATATGTGCCCAACAACAATAACACAAACTATGGATCAACAATTACTATGGGACGACTTACAAAGCATATGAGTCCAACAACAATATACTAACACGGTAAAGACAAGGATTGACATGGGTTCCTAACAACCTACTACCATCTTTGAAAGGCTCCAGCAATTACATCCATTAGAATGGTAGGACACGTGTACTACCATCCAGGGAAAGGCCCCAGCACTTACATCCACTGGCATGGTAGGACACACCTACTACCATCCATGGAAAGGCCTTGCAGTTACATCCACCAGCATGGTAGGACACACCTGTTACCATCTATGGAAAGGCTTTGCACTTACATCCAATAGCATGGTAGCACACACCTACTACTATCCGCGGAAGGGATCTAGACTTCCATCCACCGACATGGTAGGACACACCTACTACCATGCGGGGAAGGGATCTACACTTACATCCATCATCATGGTAGGACACACCTACTACCATTCGGGGAAAGGCTCAGCACTTGCATCTGACCATGGGAGGAACCAATCCTACCACCATGTCATAAGGGCACAACACTTACATCTGACCATGGGAGGAACCAACCCTACAACCATGTCAAAAGGGCACAACACTTATATCTAACCATGGGAGGAACCAATCCTACCACCATGTCAGAAGGGAAAATCACTTACATCTGAGCATGGGAGGAACCAATCCTACCACCATGTCAGAAAGGCTCATGGACTCATCCCTTCCCCTTGGAAGGAACCTCAATTTGGAAAACACTAAGCTTCTCCCTAAAGTACTCAAACTTCACTCTGGTTAATGGCTTGGTCAACACGTCAGCTATCTATTCATCCGTCACAACATACTGGAGCTTCACTGCTCCTCTCTGCACCATATCCCTGATATAGTGATATTTGATCTCGATATGCTTTGACTTTCCATGGAACACTAGGTTCTCCAACAACTTCACAATACTCTAGTTTTCATAATATATACAAGTAGCATAAAACTAGAGATCAAACAGATCAGACGGTAGCTTCATCAGCCACATTGCCTCACAACTAGATGAACAAGCTGTGACATACTCTCAAAGACATGATATTCAAATAATAGTGATCTAGTCTATTTCTACTTGTATTAGTGAGTTAATCAATTTTATAGTTAAGGTAGTTAGGGTATTTTCTATTTTTTTGTTTAACCTATCCCATGTTTGTATTTGGATAGGATTATTCTCAGTAATTAAGCAATCATATACCTAAAAATAATAATGAGAGAATAAAATCCACATACCAATGCATTTAAGATAGACACACAATGTCTACATGGAAAACCCAAGGCTAGGAAAAACCACCATAACAGATCTATTACATCCCTTGACCTAAACCGGTAAGCCTAGGCCAAGTGATCTAGCCACCACTCACCTCTAGGACACTTTACCTCTGGATTCTTCTTTGTATATAATAAAATGGGTTTTTTGTTCTATTGATTGTTATAAAATGTTACATTATTGATTAAATGTATGAAATATTTACATTGTTAAGAAGAAAAAAGGTGTAAACAACTCTCTTATTGAAACACACTAATTAAAATATAAAAAATTAGTATTATTAAAAACATATTTTGTTATTTTATGATTACTCCAAATCCTAAATATAAGAATGATTTACATGGCTATAATGAATATATATGTATTCATATGAGATATCTGAACATAATAAATAAAATACAAAAATAAATATGATTATAAAAAAATATTTGACTCTCGAATGATTAATTAAAAATTTGTAAAAAAATAAATAAATAAAGAAGTAACTATATTTTCATATTAGTGGCAGGTGAAAATTCACCATTGAACCATGCACAATCTATTTATTTCAACTAATAAGCAGATTTTATTCATTTCCATGAACTGATGCTTACTTAAATTTTAGTCGTTAGTGCTGTTGTTTTACATAATAAACACACAAGTGCTCTTTACATATCATAAGCACTGGTGCACTTTTTTAAAACATTAACACCAGTGATATTTTCCAAACTATACACATCGGTTAGAATTTAATACAAAATATTGGATAACACATATATAATACACCATCATTAGTGGTGCATTCTTACATGGTTTTATAAATTAAACAAAGCTCAGATGTGGATGTGAATGTTACAAGTATTAATGTTATTACAATGTAATATAAGCACTAATTATATGCATTGATATAAATTTCCGAGTACATTTATAATTAAGGTATGCACTAGTGCATCTATAAAAAATGCAATGGTGTTGTTATAATATAATTTAAGCATCAATATGTCTACACTAAAATATATGCAGTAGTGCATCAACAATGAATGCATACATATAGAAGTACATCAGTGTTATTACAATTTAATATGAACACCAACATGTTGTAATTAAACATATGCATTGCTGCATTATCATTGAATATACACATTAATGCACATTATAAATTATAAAGAACCGAAAAAAATATCCGCTAAAACTTCTAGTCACCCAGAATTTTTTAGTTGTAGTGAACACCGTTATAACCTCTTCTACAACCTCAACCAAAACCTATGATGCCAAGAAAATAAAGGCTATAGTGAAGGTTTTTTTGACAATTTTTGTCAATAGATTGTAACACTAAAAACCTCCACTATAGCCTCTACTATAGGGTGTTTTTCTTATAATGTCAAAACCTTGGGCTTATGGGGAAATCCCTCTTTTCTTGTCCTACTCAAGTTTATAGTACAATACCTTTACCCCATGGTTACTTTGGAGGACCAATTCACACTATTTATAGTTCTAGTTGTTCTCCTAATATATACTAAGACATAGATACACCTTTTATCTTCTCATGGCTACAATCTTGTTTTGACAGGGATCCATTACGAATTGTTTTGTCAAAATTGTATCAATTAGTCTATATTTCATGGATTTGCAGTCTATTTGACTTCGAAACCATGCTTCTTTTTCACCGAACCATGGGTCTACCGCATCGGCAAGATTTTCATATGATACTTTGGCCTTTACTCCTAAGGATATTCCAATCCTATTTTTTTAGATTCTTCCTTAACTCACTTGTTAGAGTACCCTCTACTTTGTATTGTATGTCAGACATCAACTCTCCTCTTAACCTCACACATTAGTGGTAAAATTTCTACTTATATTTGGTCACCCTTGATCAAATCAATTTAGTCAAGCCACGTATACACCTTACGACAAGGATTATAGAACATATCCATATTTTATGTTATCCTTTATCATGTTCTCATAGTTTTTTGTGGTAAAATTTGCAACCAAGACTCTAATTTTCAATGATAAACCTCTGAATGCCCTCAAAATAACATGAAAAGGTATAAATATTGCATAATGCATCATGGGAATAGAGTATAACATGAATTTCACTCTTCTTAAACCACATAACCTCCCCACTCATATAAATAGTAGGTCTTGTGTAGAGGAATGTTCACAATAAGATAATACACGATTATGCTATAGAAATTTCAATCCTTTGGGTAATTTTCTTTTGCTCTCGTTTTTTCTCTTTTTGAGAGGAACATTTATTTGGTTTTCCAAGTTGTGATGATTTTTTTTTTCAAGAGTGTAATGAGACATTCTTTGGTTGTTCTA
The DNA here is from genome assembly GCA_001517045.1 of Pseudotsuga menziesii. Taxonomy (NCBI): domain Eukaryota; kingdom Viridiplantae; phylum Streptophyta; class Pinopsida; order Pinales; family Pinaceae; genus Pseudotsuga; species Pseudotsuga menziesii. The sequence goes on from LPNX010487142.1 coordinate 16,618, forward strand.
CCAGAGTAAAACATTGTTATGCTCATGGACATGTGAATATATGTAGTTGTAAACGAGAGGAAATAGGTTTTTGTGGAAAAGGAACTATATAAAGTTTTATGTATACTTTTGTTATGTATTTGATTTCAATAATATCTATCTATATTCTTCAATACACCCTAATTGTTGGGTATTTTTCAAATATTTCCATGCATGAATAATATAATTGGTAGGAGTTTCATCAAATTTTTCCATGCATGAATGATATAATTGGTAGGAGTTTCATTTACTTGAAGATAAATTAGGATGGTATGTTTTTCAAATGATATTGCTTATTTTGAATGTTAAATTGAAAATTAAAATGGTTGTATTTATTTGACTTGTGTGTTTATTTTATAGGGATTTTGGAAATGGAATCATATCAACTTAGTTACTAATTAGAAAAAAAATGAATGAAAAATAGTTATTGTAAGGAAAATGATAAAAAACATCCATCTACCTAACTTTTTATACTATTTTACTTTTATCGAAGCTGCTACAGATCTATCTATAAGGATGAAGTTCCATGTAGTAATTTCATCCAAAATAACAAAAGAAAATTAAATGCATAGTTACATCTTAAAAGTTATTGAACCCAACTTTTCACGGTGTATATTGTTATTATAATATATTAATTATAATATATTAATTATAATATAATCTAATTATATATTAGTTTTAATATTAATTATTATTATTGTTATATATTATATATGGGTCATGTATTAATCATATATTATTATTAGTTATGATATTAGTTAAGAGTAATTGGACCCAAATTTTGATGCTTATGATAATATTAATTATATTACTATTACTATTATATATTATATATTGGTCACATATTACTTAAAAGATAGACAAGTATATTAGTTATAATATTAATTACTATTATATACTATATATTGATTACGTGTTATCTAAAAAACTGGATGGGTTGATTGGTTATGATTTTAGTTATTATTTATTATACTATATCTCAATTATGATATGAATAAAATTTATTTTATTTCACCTA
>LPNX010487204.1:3939-14392 GCA_001517045.1 Pseudotsuga menziesii
TTCCTTAAGGCCCACCTTTCAACAAGTATTGACCCATAGAACTCAGCACCTTATCTGGGATAGAGACTAGAGTTCATTTTCAGTACCTTGAGGCTTGCATGCCCTAATGGCAAGTTCTCTCGCTGACAATCATGGGAATACATGAATGTCCCTTGATCGTTAGATCTTGCAAGTGGCTCAACATCAGCTCATCTATTCGCACTTTGCATGATGTACTTAGGTACCTTGGCACTCATTGACATCAATGGTGAGATTGCATCACATTAGTTAACGACATTCATCAATGGTCAGTAATCCAATGAATTCTTTCCATGTTTGACATCAACACATTTATTCTCATGGTAAGAATTGTACCATCAGGTTTTGTAGCAGGTGAAGACTATATACTTTGCATGACTCCATCAACAGTTTTACAACAGCATACTTCCAGCCATATGAGACTTCCGTAGTTCTACTTTTAGGTTTCATTTCCATCCAACCAAGCAGCAGTTCAGATCCCTCACTTCACATATTTTGATCTAGCAGCAGCCGCCACATTCCTATTGCATAGTTCATCAACTTTTTGGGTAAGTGGAGGTATGTTGTTTTCTAATCTTTAGCCATGTGATTCCTTAAATGGTAGAAAATGAATGAATTTGGAAAATTCCCTCACTACATTCCCTTTCTCCTTTTCGTAAACCTAATCTATATTAAGTTGGGGGGGGGGACTATTCATTACCATTTTACATATTCATCATCTCATTTACCCTTAATCAACATGTCTTTCCCAAACTATGCTATATATATTGGCATGATTCATAATATGAAGAAAATGCCTTCTAATATACATTGATGGTTCATCATTTGTAAAGCATGTATACTTTTAAATATTATATATTTAAGCAAAAATACAAGTAAAACGAGTGAGTGTTGTTAACACAAGAAGCAACCATAAGGAAAATTGCTGCCACTCATGCATTCCAAAAAAGCATGGAATGATTTACTGCTACATACCATCATTATGTGAAGCCCAGCTACAAATCCAAGAGTTAAAAAGAGAATCAATGCATAGTTGCATGAGGACATGCAACCGTTCAAGTTGGGGGGAATGTTGAGCCGCAAAAAGACCACATTTTATCCATCTTTCACATACCATTTATCACCTTATCCCTATCTTATCCTTCCATAAAACCATTAATATTCACCACTTTCATAATAAATATGGGTTTATATTACCATTTTCCAAATAATTTATTTTTGAGTATTTTGAGTGAACTTGTGGTTAATTATTGAGAAAAATAACATATTTTCATTATACTTTAAAGTTGGGTGAGTTTGGTGATGCTTACAGGTGTATTTGAAGACTTTAACAAGCTCAAAAGTGACCACCTAGCCTCATATTCGAATTTCATCTTCTAGATGTGAGCTAACTTCAAGGAGAACATCATGGAGGTGTGGAGAGAATATCTCATCCAATATTTGTTGAGAATTTAAAGGGATGAGTTGTATATTTGTTGAGAATTTTGAGGGATGAGTTGTAGATTTGTTGAGGATTTTGAGGGATAAGTTGGGACAATAGTGGATCTATAATTATGATCAATTATCTTGAATTCATGTATAAATAGGAGGGCTCTCTCCTCATTTTGGTTAAAGGCTTCTCTAGTGGTTTGGTAGTAGAGAATTGGTTAATCTTTTTAGATAGTCATGGATTGGATCCTGTTGTAATAGATTTCATATTTAAAAAGATAGTTTGATCTCTTCATATTTTGATGTCTTGGTTATGAATTAGTTGTGTTGATTTTATGTGAGCTCACAAATTAGTGTCGATTCCTTTATATCAGTTTATTTTATGCAATTTCATGTTTTTTGCAACTAGATTTATTTCCATACAAGTTAATTTATGCAATTTACTGTTTTCATAACTTAGATTCAATTTCAGCTGTAGAATAGGTTAGTAATACTCTTCCCCTACATATATTTTGTTCGTGTCTCACCAGTTTACGCTCTGTCCAGGTTGAAAATTAAATCATTAGATACATGTTATAATTTGTTTAATATTTTCTCCAACACTTGTCCATTAATAAATGCAACCCTAATACCTTTTGCATCCAATCCAGATATGGAGAGAAGATTCTTCTTGAGTCCTAGTACATATAGAACATCCTTCATCTTAAATGATTTTCCATATTTTAGCTTGTAAGAGGCTTCACTACTTCCTTTTATAGGGTATTTGTAGTCATCCCCAAGTTTTACCTTGTGAGGTGACTCATGTTCAGATATATTCACAAAGGATTCCTTAAATCCTGTCATATGCTTGGAAGTCCCACTATCTACAAGCCAATAATTTCTCCCATGTGAAATAATACCTATGAGGGATGAAATTAAAACATATTCTTCATTGCTTGAAGAATCTTCACTGTCTCCTTCGGTTCTCTTCCTGGGAGGTTCATCATCCTCTGCAGTGTCAACATGATGTCTCTTCTTGTTTTTCTTCTTCTTTTTGTTATTGGGACAATCTCTAGAAATATGTCCATTCTCATCACAAGTATAGCATCTAACATTAGAAAGGCCTCTCCTGCATTTCATAAGGTTCTCCCACTGATTCTGGTGGTGATTTTTTTCTTTCTTGTGATGAGAGTGTTCCCTTTGTTATTCTTGGTGTGTGATGTGAGATATTGATATTCATTTCCCATATTTTCTTCTCGAGCTATGATTCGAGCTTCTTCTTGTGATAATTCCTCCCACAACCTACTCAAAGTGATTAACTTTCTTCTAACACAAATTCCTTGAATAAAGGAGTCCCATGACCTAGGGAGACCATTCAAGGTGGTCATCACAACTTTTCCATTCTCTATGTTCTCCCACAGCTTCAAGTTGTTCCTTGATTTGACGACCCTTGTAAAGTATGACTGTATGGTCTCTGCATTTTGGATCTTCACATTATTTAACTGATTTCTCAAAGTCATCTTCCAATTTATATTCTTTCCTTCAAATAGCTTGGTCAAGGAATCAAGCATCTCTTTAGGTGTCTTTAAGGAAGACACATGTGGTATAACTTGATCCTTGATATAATCAACAATAATTATCTTGGCCTTGACCAAGTTCTTCTTGTATAAGGCTTTAGCCTCATCTCCCTCTGGAACTAGAACCTCTTCATTTATGTAGGTGTCCAATTCATTCTCTTTAAGGACTAGTGAAATCCTGTACTTTGATGCTCGGATGTTATCAGTTCCTTCAAGCTTGTTGGGCCAGGAAAGGGCAATAGGAATAAAATGCAGAAGAAACAAATCTACACAAGGATAAAATAGAAGCGCAAGTGTAGGAAGGAAAAGAAAGCATGTGACACAGTAATGGAAGAAAAGGAAGCACATAAGAGAAAAATATCCAGCGAGGAGTAGTGCGATGAAGGAAAAGTGAATCTACAGGCATGCTGAAAAGTAATGGCTAGAAAGCGACAGGTCAAGAATATTGTGGCTGCTAAAGCTAGTGTAAGCCAATGGACAGTGCCTGTATGAAGGAATATATGTAGTGAGGGTGATAATTCCTTGAGTCAGTATATGATAGCTTGTAACCATTTTTTACGGCTAATTACGACCTACACCAAATGAACTGTATGTAGTCGACCCTTCGTGGTCTTATAAAAGTTATAAATAAGAGGAACCTGTTTTCTATAAGGGTTGGAAAATAGTTGAAGAAATAAGAGAAGTTAGATAGTAGTGTCGTATAAGACTGTTGAGTCGCGTAACCCATTTTTCATAAGGGTTTCCGAATAGTAGGATTCATTTTGCAACTGAGTGCGCAGATAGTAGTTATAAGAGTCGATCCAGGCTGTGTGCGGATCAATAGGAGTAGTTAGAAGAGAAGCATAATAAAACCAGAGAGCATGAGAGTGAGAAAGAGTCTATGAGCTGAAAAGACATATATCAAACAGTTTGCTGTCAAGTCATATACTGAAAGGTGCATATATTTCTCATGCAAGATGAAGAGCGCCTTTGTAGTTTTTCCCGGTTGGGTTTCCATGTTACATCTTGTGTCGATTGAATGCGCTTGTTGAATTTTTTTGGGTTATTTTGTATTGTTTATAATTATTTCTAAAGTGAATGTTGTGATATTGGTGAAAGTACATGAATGAATGAATGACCAAGAATTTTTGAAGCATTTTGCATTATTTCACGTTCATTTACTATTAAGTTGTCAAGGAATAATCTGTGTCGCACAGTTGTGCCACTGTCGAGTTAGTAAAAGACTCAAAAATTCCAACTCTGTCGAGCACCTTGGTTGTGCACCAGGGGAATATAATCCATCACCTAACTGGAGAAACATGGTTATGGCAGTTTCCCATTAAGATATCTCAGGTGAGACTGCACCTACGTCGCAGGTGTTGTCGACTGAGCTTGCTCTGACAGGTCGATATCTTTGAGTGTTTTGTTGGTTTTTTGTGGGTTTGTTAAACCTCGGTTGCGAGAGTGAGGAAACGTAGCCAAGAAATGGTTCCGTTTCCAGTACCCTTAATCATTTGAGTCGAGGGAAATGTCATGGCATCCGACAAAGAAGGAAATCAAGGATTGGGTGGAGTCTAAGAAATTAGCATTTGCGCAAGGGGAGAGAGGAATATAGCGGTTGATGCCAGAAGACTGGTTGGAGCGATACCTGTACACATATATTCATGAAATATTCTTTGCAGAATTTACTATTGTGCTGCATGAGTGGTTGCTAAGATTGGAAAATTGACAAACAAACCTTTAGAGAAGGGAAGCAACTGAGTGGAGTGCTCAGCTGATCCTTGAGTTAGCAAGTGTAAGTAACCTCATCTCTAGAGATATTGATTTTTGGGTCAATAGTATTTTGCAAGGATATATTATGAAGTTCGTAGTTGAGATGACAACCTCGTATAGTGAGGCTGAAAGAATTTTTTTTTGAGGACCCCGCGGGAGGTACTTGTTGTCTATAAAGATATGGATAAAGATGCTTGTATATGAGAAGGGCATTTTTCATTTGAGCAGTTGAGTAACATACCTAGAAGAAGGGATATGTCGTAAATGACCTATAGAGAAAATGGGAATTAGTGAGCTGAGATGTTCCCAGGAAGTACAAAACTTGAACTAAAAGTTGTATTTTTAAGGAGTGGAATTAGAAGATTCTTGTCAGGAAAATGGAGAAAGACAATAGGAGGTAGATGAAATCCTATTTTGTTCAAAGAAAGGGAGTACGAGTTTGAGTCACGTCTAGGTGAAGGGTATTGGGATGAAGAGGAAGAATATCAACCAATTTATGAAGGAGCAGAAGAATCAAAAGAATCTGCAGACACCAAAATCAGAACACAACTACACCACACCAGGAGCATCACCAAAGGTAAGGTATAGAACCCCATCTACTGAAGAATTGTGAATACTGGTAGTACTAGTGCTGTGACTACTACACACAGAATTCCACCTTCGTTAAATTATTCATTGAACATCCCCGACGATGACTCAATGGATGAGATAGTTATTAGGTTACCTACATTCAATGGAAATGGAGTAGAAGACCTAGAGCAACATTGGTTCCTCTGTGAAGCTGTTTGGATGGTTCTCCAAGTTCAAAATGAGGACATAAGGAAAGAACAGATGATTACAACTCTGCGGAGTCGTGTGCTGGACTGGTTTATGAATTTTTGCATAGTACCAGCAGGATATCCACGGAAGAATCTTGATGAGATATGACTTGCGATGATTTATGAGTTTAGAAAACCTAAATCTGAGTCGCAATGTATCGGTGAAATAAAGGAGATAAAATAGTCACCGACGAAGTATATATGGGATTTTAACCAACGGTTTAAAAATCTGATGGCCAAATTAAGTTTCCTAATGTCAGATGTACAACACAAAGAGTGGTTTATTGCTGCACTATTACCACACATCCAAGGCCCTTAGATGCAACATAATACTGTGTCGTAGATGAAAGCGCTGGAAATAGATATAAAGCTGGAAGCCTCACTGATTAGTGATAGTGGTGTAGGGATGATGCAAATCCAGTCGCATCTAGCTAACCTGACTTTACAACTTCAGGATATCAAGAAGGGAAAAAAATCCAGGAGGATTTATGGTGTACAAGATGTAGAATGAATGGACACCACCAAAATAATTATCTGGTGTACATGAGCTTTATCTCGTCAAGTGTACCAAATCCATTGAGTACCCAAGGACTACCCTGGTGCAGAATATGCTAGACTAGAGGACATCGTGATGAGGACTGTCTATAACTCCAGAATATTGTAAGTACCCCAACCAACCTTTATTGTAAATTCTGCAAGTCAGTAGGACATGATGAGAAATATTGCAGAGCATATTAGCTCTTGAAGGAGAAGATGGTATACATGTTATAGCTCAAAATGACAGATCTCTTCCTATGACCACTTTCCCACGATTCTGCCGCATGTCGACACTTCCATGACGACACTTCATGAAAGTCACTCAAAGTCACTGAAAAAACACCTAACTTGGAGGACCCATATCTTGTGTTTTGTAACTTTGTTTGACCTCATCTCTACACCATTAGAAAGGTATCTGTGTTAGCTAAAACTTTCTAGAAGACACCAAAGTCTAAAAATTCCTAGAAGTACCCTAAAAATGAGTTTTTGATGTGTACATGAATTTCCTTATGGAAACCCGCGTACGTATGTGAGTTGCTATATATAATAGTCGCATACACCTTAAATACATGACTTTATGTATTGCAGACTGTGTATACCTCCTTGTGTACGTGACTGTTGTTTCTGCAACCCGCGTACGCCTACTGAAAATGTCAAAAAAATACTTATTTTGAAATTCGGGTAGTTATGCAACTGACTCCTTCAGTTGTAACTACTTTGTCTTCGACCCTAACTCTTTATGAAGCATATAAATAGAGGTAGGGAGGTCCATGAGAAGAGACTTGAATCTTTGCATTGTTATGCTGGAGGATTTGGAGCTCTCTTTGCCCACACCTTTTCCCTAGAAGCATTCTCCTTGTGTTGCATATTTTGGAGGTTGAGTTCCTTGGAGAAGAGAAGTAGTAGAACTAGATCAAGGTTTCGTGAGGTGCCGAACTTGAAGAGAAGGTATACTTGTACTTGTTTTCAAGATTAATAAAGATGTTATGTCCTTCTTCTTCCCAAATTATTGTTCAATGTTTGATTGAATATTTGTTTATGATCATATGATGATGTTAGTTAGATCATTATTTCATGTTTTTTTATTATTATCATTTATTTATATGTGTTCATATTTGTTTGAGGAAGGTATAATTTGTTTTGTAGGTCTCTTGGAGCAAGAGGAGCAAGAGGAGCAAGAAGAGGATTGAAGGGTTACTTGGATAAACTTTTGTTTGTTAAGTTATGAACCATTATAATCTCTGAAACTTGCTTGTATTTACTTGTAGAACCATTTGCATCCACCTTTCAACCCCAGTACATTGATGGACTCTTAAACCCTAGCCATAGGAAACTTTCCTTTACAATAGAACTGGCGACTCCGTTGGGGAGAGCCTTGTTTGTTTGGGGTTTCTTTGTCTTTCTTTCAGTATTTTGCATTGGTTTCAGGTCCTTCTTGCCACTTTGGAACACTTTATTAGTCTGATAGAACATCTCCCTTGCCTTCCTAAGGAAGTTTTTGACCTTTTTTGGGATTTGTTCCACCCATATGTGAGTTGCAGACTGAACAGTCACGTGTCTGGTTTGGTACATGCAACTTTCTATATTGTCAACCCACGTATGATACGTGACTTGTTAGCGGTACAAACCCTGTGTGATTGTACACACAACTTGCTCTATTGTCAACCCGCGTATGACACGTGACCTATTAGTAGTGAAACTCGTGTATGCCCCTTTAAACAATGTTTTTTCCTCATTTTTGTGGTTTTTTCTGTTGTTGTGGGTTGTTTGGTAGGTATTTTGGTGTCCTCTGCAGGTGCATGACTCCAAGGAGTTAGTGTCATCCATTTTGGTTGTTCTTTATCTATGTGGTAAGCCTTTTTATAGCATTAGGGTTTGTTCTTTGCTCTTTTCCCCCACCTCCTTTTCTTGGTATAATTTTTGGCTTATGCTTTTGGTCAGCCTCTATTAGTGATCTTTGTATGAGTTCAGAAGCTTGTTGGTGTTGGTTTTCTTCTTCTTTTGTTGGTTAACTTCACCATGCCAAAGTATTTGACTTGTCTCTTATGCAAGACTTCCTTCCAAGTAGGGTTTATACTGACTTTAGGGCATTCTAGAGTCTGTTTGGTGGATGTATAGCATATTTCCTTTTGCTTTGTTCTTGTTATCTGCATGCTTTTCTTTGTAGGTAGTTTTTCTTTTGCATTTATAAAAGAAAAATTAAAAAATACGTGTTTGCTTTATATGCATGTAGATTAGGTTTTTAGTCTAGATTGCATGGCATATCATTGTTTTTAAAAAATAAAAGTAAAAATCAATTGTTATTTTGTGGCTTTCAAGTTTCTATTTGAAAAAGAAAGAGAATAGTTTTTTCTTTTTGCATTTTAGTTCTCTTTGTGTAGTTATTTTGTTTCAACTTTGAGTCAAAACACCACATAAGTTTCATGCCATTTACCCTCTGACTAAAAACAACCCTTAAAATAAATGATATAATTTAAAAATTATTAGTAATTTTTATTTTATAGGGTCATACACCAACTAGCTCAGGCTAGACTTGTGGATTAGGGAGTTTTAACTCTCCACAAGTATAAAATTTCAGATGTAGTTGGCCAATCACTAGGTAAACCCTTTTCTACGTTGATTATATCTGGGAAGCTCCTCTCAAACAGGAGTTAAGCACTGTAGAGGGGGCTAATTACCTCCTAAATGTCATCATGTAATTATAGTTTAAAAGATAAATAAATATTAACAAATAGGTAGTTGGAGCGGGTACAACCACTCCAACCTACCTCATAATGTATAAATAATTACCAAAGATAATGCAAAGACGGATTGGACGTCCCTTCCCATATTTCTTTGTCTTTGATTACTGTGTATGAACTTAACGTATGCTTGAATAATGTTGAAACCCTATACCTCAACATTGGCGCCGTTGCCGCCTCTATCCAGTCTGGGTGACAGCAGCAGTGGATGGAGGTGGTCGAACCTAAAGGAGAAGCTGTCGTGAAGATGAAATACTGCTCGTGCATTCAGGAATCTGAAAGGAGCAGCTTAAAGAGACTGCATGTGCGTTGCATGGATAAAATTTGTTTCTACAGCAGCCAACCACACGTTATTGCTGCTGCACTCCACAGTCCATGTCGTTGCGGGCATGAGATCTTCGTTGCGGGCATGAGGTGAAGTTGCACAAGTACTCTGCATATACCAATGCCGCTGACACAGAGAATGCAGACCAAGCTTATCAGTGATCTCTGCGGCATTCATAGCATTTGGAAGATCTTCGCTTATTTCCTAATTTTCCTCCAGCGTTCCAAAGAGAAGAGTTCGATTCTGTTGGAGCGTGATAAATGCGCCTGCAGATGGATGGAATCGGCGGCCGTTGATGTCTAGAGCCGTCGGATTGCTGCGAGACCTGTGGGAAAAAGGAGTTACAACGACTCGCCACTATCCAGAGGAGACTCGAGGAGTGGCAGAGGTAAACGGATGGCACAAAGTCGCCCGAGGTAAGGGAAGCCTGTTCTGCGACAAGGCACGGACTCAGTGAAGGGAGTAGCCTTGAAGGTCAATGGAGGGAGTTGCAGCATGTAGTAGCATGGAGGGGTGGCCAACGGACGCACTTGGGAGAGACTGCGATGGAGACTAGGCGCGAAGACATCGACCGGTTGCGATGGAGGCTAGGCGCGAACGTGGGCATGGAAAATTCGTTAGGGCAGCGTGATGGGGATGAGGAGTGAATGCAGCAGCGCTATACTGCTACCTGACACCGACTAGCAGTTTCGACCAAGCCACCGACTCGTCGTTCCGACCAAGCCCCCGACTGATCTTGTCGACCTCCATCGACCCGACTGAGCTGGTCGACCACCATTTCGTCGACCCTGTCTCGAATACGGATTAAAAATTTTGATGCATCATGAGAGGTAACATTATGGAGTTTATTTTGTGTTAAATACCTTGCCTCCTTGTTGACTGAGCAGTGATTAAAAATATGGTCGATTCTTCTGTGGGTCCAACTCACTTTGGTCGGCATTTCAAGTGGTCGATATGGTCATGTCGGTGGGAGCATGTCGGTTGAAACATGTTGGCTGGAGCCGGTCGGTTGGGTTGGAGCAGGAAATTCATACTCTCACGATAGAACCAGACGACGACGATGGCATTCAAGAAAATATCATTCATCTACACAGTGAAGCGCTTCAATGAACATGATGACAATGTACCCCTCATTATCAAAATGCTGAAACTGTTCCTAGGTTGTGACCTCAGAAAGTCAGAAGACAGAGAAATGACATAGGAAGTCGAAGAGCCAAAAGGCCCCGCATGCCTGAACCGATGGAGATGCCGGTCAGATGAGCCCGGGTGAGGCTTTAA
>LPNX010487204.1:20462-47207 GCA_001517045.1 Pseudotsuga menziesii
AATGCCAGGTGAGTCATCCTATACAGACTGTGGAGCCTGCTCTCCACTCTGTCGATCCATTTGAAAGTTTAGACATGTGTCCTATCTCAGATGATCTCTTTCCTTCGGATGAAGTCTTCCTAGAGTCTTTGATATAGTCTAACCTTCTTTTGGATGTTGGTTTAGTTGTGACTAAGTCTAACCTTGAATTTCTTAATAATCTTGATATTTCTATTGATCAATCTCCTTCTATTGGTCTTGTTGAGTCTTCAAACTCTCCCTTTGATCAGCAAGTCAATGATCCTAATGAGTTTGATTTTTCTTATGAATTTTTCAACTCTCGTGATACTGAGTTTGTTCCTGCAGACTCTATATCCCTTGTTGTTTTTTTCTCTCCTTATGAGGTTGATCTTACTGATTATAAACTATAGAGCCTTGGTGCTATAGAATATTCTTTAGTTGATTCTACCTTGTCTTTACCTTTTATAGAATATAGCAAAGTCACATGTGTTTCTGCCAAAGTGACCTGCATCAGATCTTTTCTTCTGAATGTGATTATGATGTTGTTGTTTTTTGGAGATAGGATTTTTGGTTGGAGTCACAACTGTTTACTAGCCTCGCCTTGTTGTTCAAGTTGTTATTACATTTGCATGTATCTTGCTTGTGCTTTTGAGCCTGATGTCGGCTTCCACACTTTTAGCTCGTTGTATAAGCCCTCATCTTTGTTCTCATCATCGCTAAGACTTCTATCATTTGGCCTTTACAACTTGACACCTTTTACCTTGAGGAGACGTTCCCTGAGTGTCCTTATCTTGCTCGCTTTCCTTGCATTATGCATAGTTTTGTTCCTTGCACTTGGAACTAGTTTCACCTGCCTATGACACTCGTCTCCTCGCATTTAGAGCATTCTTTTTGCTCTCCTTTGAGCTCGTAAAAAACAGTAAGGAGGCCGCAAGTTGACTTTTCTGGACTTGTTAAAAATTCATAGGAAAGATATGGAGTTTCTTTAGGCCCAGTTTTGACTCCTCAAAATAGACTTGACTACCGAGTAAACTTGTCCGTTCAGGCTCGTTAAGAATATGTGAACGGGCATCCACATTGGTGGTAGGTTATCAATTTATCGGATCATTTGGAATAATACGAGAAAGGAACACTCTCTTTTCTTCGAAATTGAGAAGAGTATTCTCAGGCATAGTTTTATCACTTTTCCGAACCTGATGGACTAAACTTATGGAAAAGGAACCCCCAGTATGAGCTTAGTTTTCTCTTTTTCGTTCTCTAGACCTAAACATGAAAACGTTCCGAGTGTACTTTATGTCTTTGTCATGCTTGTTAAACCCTAAAGAACAAAGCATCGAGTTTACTGTTGTAAGCCCCATTTCTTGTAATCAAATGGATCTTTCCGAGTGATCTTTCCTTCCTTCACACTCGTAAAACTCAAGCTATATGCTGCTTTTGAAGGAGCGTTGGGTAGGTGGTAATTTAACATTTTTTGGACCTTCCTGACTAAATACGAAAAAGGTGCACCTTACTTCTTTGGAAGCTAAGAGAGTTCTTCTGTGGTTTGTTTTATACTTTTTCAGCCTCAGGAGACTAAATTTTATGAAAAAGCACCCCCCATGGAGTCTTCTTTGGAGTTTTTAGACTCTCTAAACTATGAAAACATCGTCGAGCATGTACTAGTTCAGGCTCATAAAATCCACGAATTAGTTTTTTATCAAGCATTCTTCTGTCTTTTCTTCAAGCTTTCCAAAAATGAAGATGGTCCCGATTTTGCTTTATTGGACTCATTAAAGATTTACAAGAAAGAGGGGAAGGGAAGTTCATTCACATGTATTTTTCATCATGGAAGCAAGTCTTGTTTCTTTGAACAAAGCACCAGTTTTGAGTTTATCAACAGTTGGGTCCTAGTATTTGTCCTTATCTCGATTCAGATTTTCTTACTCCTCCAGTTGGTCTTTTTTCCAATTATATGGGGAATCTATCAATGTATCCTACATTGTAGATTTGTGTTGTTGGTCTTTTTGTGTCAAAAGTTGCCTAAGTCACTTTTGTGTCATGCTCAGTGTTCAAGGAATAAACCTTTGTCGGCCATTTTGCAGTTTCCTTGACCTTTTGTGTCGGCCATTCCCGGTATCAGTTCATTACATCATGTCTTCAATGTTTCTTGTCATGAAATTCAGTACCAATTCCAAATTTAATTAGTCTTTGACTTACCTCATGTTGGATGATGAAGGATTCCTTAATGCCTTCCTTCCAATATATCTCTTCCTATTGACTGTAACACATCTTGCTCTGGGGATGAGATTTAGAGTTTTATGACAGTGCCTTGGGGATTGCAGTCATCAGTGGAAATTTCCTTCACTATTGGGTAGTGGGAATACCTTAATGTCTCATACTCGATGGATTCTTCAAGTGTTCGACTTCAAGTCCTTGTATTCACACTTGTTAGAATGTACTAGGTTCCTTGGGGACCATTTTCATTAATGGTGGTTTCCCTTGTATTTGTTAATGGTTCTCATCATTGACCGATAATCAAACGGTTTCCTCCATGTTTGACTTCAGCTCCTTTATTCACATGGTTAGGATTCGTACCTTTTTTCAGCAGTTTGGATGGAAGACCTTGGGCCGACAATAGCATTGTCATTTTGATATTGTACAAGTTACACAAGACCTTGTTACATTTTATATGACATCTTGCTGATACATAGATCCACCTTGTATTTTTGTGGCTATGATCAATTATTGAGCATGGATCCACCTTGTTCATTTGTGGCCACGACTCCTTTAGATTTGATATGGAGCCTTTTTTCATATTGAGCGACCATGATAGTTTCATTAGTTATTCATGTGTTGGATCCTCCTGTATCTTTATGGCGATGATTTGTATATGGACTTGTATGTCCCAGAGATGAGTTTTTTTGACATTTATCTCTCTTTCAGGTACCTTTGTTCGAGCCTTTTGATCTTGGATTCTTTGCTCTCTCCATACTCAGCTGTTTCCTTTATAATGTATTTCGTCTATCATATTCCCCTCTAACCTCACACATTAGGGGGCACCTATTATAGCTCAAAATGACACATCTCTACCTATGACCACTTTCCTGTGATTCTGTCGCATGTCGACACTTCCATGACGACACTTCATGAAAGTCACTCAAAGTCACTGAAAAAACACATAAATTGGAAGACCCATATATTGAGTTCTATAAATCCATTTGACCTCATATCTACACCATTGGAAAGGTATCTGTGTTAGATAAAACTTTCTAGAAGATACCAAAGTCTGAAAATTCCTAGAAATACCCTAAAAATGAGTTTTTGATGTGTATGCGGATTTCCTTCAAGAAACCATCGTACATACGTGAGTTCCTATATATAATAGTCACGTGTGCCTTAAATACGTGACTTTATACATTGAAACTTGGGTATACCTCCTCGTTTACATGACTGTTGTTTCTACAACCCTCGTACGCCTCCTGAAAATGTAAAAAAAATACGTATTTTGAAATTCGGGTAGTTTGGGTAGTTATGCAACTGACTCCTTCAGTTGTAACTACTTTGTCTTCGACGCTAACTCTTTATGAAGCATATAAATAGAGGTAGGGAGGTCCATGATAAGAGACTTGAATCTTTGCATTGTTATGCTAGAGGATTTGGATCTCTCTTTGCCCACACCTTTGCCTTAGAAGAATTCTCCTTATGTTGCAGAGTTTGGAGGGTGAGTTCCTTGGAGAAGAGAAGTAGTAGAACCAGATCAAGGTTTTGTGAGGTGCCGAACTTGAAGAGAAGGTATACTTGTACTTGTTTTCAATATTAATAAAGATGTGATGTCCTTCTTCTTCCCAAATTATTGTTCAATGTTTGATTTAATATTTTTTTATGATCATATGATGATGTTAGTCAGATCATTATTTCATGTTTTTTTTTATTATCATTTCTTTATATGTGGTCATATTGGTTTGAGGAAGGCATAATTTGTTTTGTAGGTCTCTTGGAGCAAGAGGAGCAAGAGGAGCAAGAAGAGGATTGAAGGGATGCTTGGATCAAACTTCGTTTGTTAAGGTATGAACCATTATAATCTCTGAAACTTGCTTGTATTTACTTGCAAAACCATTTACATCCACCTTTCAACCCGAGTACATTGATGGCCTCTTAAACCCTAGCCATAGGAAACTTTCCTTTACAAGAATACACCTACTTAATGAAGAACAACGGACAAGGTCAGGATGAATAGGTGCAAGCACACTACCAACCTACACATTATCCACAGTATTAGCCTTAATACTTGCAAAATCAGTATCCACCGCAACAACCACACCCTCAACGAAGGGGGGGTGGAAATTTCAAAGGTAGAGGAGAAAACCTAGGAGGATTTGGTAGAGGAAGAGGTAAAGTCGTGTGCTATAACTGTGGGCATCTGAGATATTATACTAGGTATTTACCTAAACCTTCCAACACATGTTCATATTGCAAAGCACATGATCATAATGTGCAACAATGTGCCCAATTGATTGCAAAATGGAAAGCTCGAACTGTGGGAGGTCCTAACCCCGCACAGAATCTCAAACTGAATCCTAACCTGAACATTCAAATGATTGATACTAAGCCAAGCATGGTATAAGGAGCAGACATGTTCATGTTACAAGAAATAAAGAGACAACAAACAAATCCTTTACAAGAAAGCCAAAGAGAATTCCATCCCCTAAGGAAACCTCCACAAATGTAGTAGAGCTGAAAGGGAAGGAGAAAAAATAAGATAATACAAGGGGCTCAGAGCAGGGGAAGACCTCATTCAGTTTGGAGGCTAAAATTGCAAAGATAATAATATTTGTCCCTCTCACTGAGCTGTTAAAAAATTATGAATATCATTCTAAAGTTGCCAAAATGTTGAAGCCTCCAGGAGAAGTTTCTGCAATGTCAAACTCCCTAAATAACCAAGATGATAATCCCACCTTCCTTTTTGGAAGCCATGTAGAAGATTCTGTTGATGAATATACCCCCCCTTTCTATATCGGTATGAACATTCACAATGGCATCTTACATAATGACATGTATGATTCAAGATCCTCCCACAATCTGTCCCAGGATAATCATGGAGGAACTGGCATTAGAAGTGACTAGACCATACAAATATCTTTTCTCTTTTGATTCCAGAAAAGTCATGTGTCTAGGATTGATCAAATCTCTAGTTGTCTCCTTGGCCCAAATCCTTTCCAAAAACCTGGTCATGGATGTAGTTGTAGCTGACATCCCTCGAAATTTTGGGATGTTGTTATAAAGATCTTGAGCAGCCAAGCTAAAAGGAACTATTCAAATGGATATGTCCTATGCCACTATCCGTGTTTTTGGAGTGTGGAGAACGATATTTAGGGAGAAAAAGTTAGCATACATGGTGACCACTATTGAAAGGCCAAACAACCACCCCATCTATGCACTGGGAACTGATATGGGATCGGTCATTTTCTTCACGGGAGGAAACACAGATGATGTAGTTCACATAATGTTTCCTTTGTATCCACTCAGGAGGAGTTGGATGGAGTATGGGAGGTAATTTTTGATGGGGCAGCATGCAGAGAGGGGGCATGAGCTGGAGTATGGGTGAGAACCCCAAGACGGAGAACTTTAAAATACTCCTACAAACTTGCTTTTGAGTGTACCAATATTGAGGTTGAGTATGAGGATATGGTGTTAGCCATTCATATCCTCAAGGATTTTTCAGGTTAGGAGGGTAATGATACATGGATATTCACCTGTCATTAAACAAATGATAGGTGAATATCAAGATAGACATCCCAGGATGAGAAGTTATAGAAATGTTACCCAGGACCTCATATAATTGTTTGAATAATGTGATTTTAATATTATCCCCAAGTTACAAAATTGCATGGTTGATTCCCTTGAAACTGCTGCTACTGGGTTCAAGGTCCCCATGCACCCCAAGGAAGATATGAGATTGAGGTCAGGCATAGGACTTTTGTCCCTCATAACATAAAATCGTGGCAAGTTTTTGAAGACGACAAGCAGATCCAAAAATTCCTCTCTCTCACTGGTGATTTTGATGGATTGAGTATTGATGAAGAAAATTAGCTTCTAGAGGAGGCTGTCCCCACCCAAGAACCCTTTCAAATCCATATTACTACTCCCAAGGAAATTCCCTGAGAGGAGGAGGTTGCTCCTGTTTAAGATGATGATGGTGACGAAAGCGATGAATCTTGGGAGTCAGGGTTGCAGGAGGCTGATGGACATCATGAATATGTGAAAATCTTCTATTTTAAGGAGATCCTGTAGCTGAAAGGTAATTCCATCCCCAAAGGTCTAGTCCCTTTAGAAAATAATTTTGATCCTAATGATGTGGACAAAGAACCTTAGCTGGTCCCAAGTTGTGAAGATGTTGAGGATGTAAATATTGGGATAGAAGATCAGCCCAATATCATCAAGATATCAAGGACCCTCTCATTAGAAGCCAATAAAAAATACATCTCTTTGATGACAGAATACTCCGATGTGTTTGCTTGAAGCTATAGTGACCTAAAGTCTTATGATACAAGCATAATCCAGCATACCATACCAATCAAGAAGGACGAGATGCATTTCAAACAAAAAATGAGAAGGATGAATCCCAAACTGCTGCCCCTGAAGAAAAAGAGATCAAGAAGTTATTTTAGTCCAAGATCATTGTGGCTCTCAGATTCTCACACTGGGTGGAAAATTTGGTCCCTATCAAGAAGAACAATGGGGAAATAAGAATATGCATTGAATTCAGGAACTTGAATAGATTTTCTTTGAAGGATCATTACCCACTTCCCAAAATGGACCATATTTTGTAGAGATTAGTGGGTTCATAGAGGATCTCCACTCTAGATGGTTTCTCAGGGTATAACCATATCGTGGTGTACCTGGAGGATCAAGAGAAGACAACCTTCACCACACCCTGGGGCACTTTCATGTATGCTAAAATTCCATTTGGTATTATGAATGCAGGAGGAACTTTTCAGTGAGCTATGAACATAGCTTTCACTGATGAAAAGGATAAAATTATGGTCACCTATCTGGATGATATCACTATTTTTTTCAAATCTGATGGAGAACATGTCGCACAGCTCTTGACAATGTTCAGAGAACACAGAAAATATGGCATCTCCATGAATCTGAAAAATGCATTCTTTTCTATGAAATAAGGGAAGATGTTGGGACATATAATCTCTCATTAAGGAATCAGGATAGATTCAAAAAGGGTCTAGGCGATCAATAAAATTGAGCTCCCTCGAAATAACGTAGAGGTTCAGTCCTTTCTGGGAAAGGTAAAATTTCTAAGAAGATTTATTGTTTCCTTTTCCAAAATAGTGAAATATATAACATACATGATTGGAAAAGATAAAGAAATCAAGTGGACTCCTGAAGCCAAACAATCCTTTGAAGACAGAAAGAAGGCCATTTCTGAAGCTCCTATGCTGGCCAACCCTGACTTTTCTAAAGACTTTCTCATATTTTTCGTTTTCCCAAGAGAACATAGTGGCAGGGGTATTGCTGTACAAGAATAATGAGGGACATGAACATCCCATTGATTTTTACATCAAGACCCTAAGATATGCTCCCCTGAAGTATAATATCCTGGATAAGAAAGCTTATCCCCTAGTGCAGGCCTTAAAGGATTTCTCAGTGTACATCCTGCATTCCCATATCATTGCTCATGTCCCCACCAATGCTGTAAAGGATATTCTAACTCAACAAGATCCTAAGGGACAAAGAATGAAGTGGATAGTAGTCCTACTTGAGTATGGCTTGAAAATTAAGCCCACAAAATTGATCAAAGGCCAAGGACTAGCTAAGCTTATGTCCCAATCCAACTGTGATGCTCTCAGCCTTCACATTATTGCTGATTTATTAGAAGAAAAGACAAATCCTCAGGAGAATCCACGTCCTCCGGTAAGTGAGAATTTTCTATCATCCTCGTGGTACATTGATATCATTTTTATCTTACAACACAAGCAGGCCCCATAGGGTATGGACAGGACAAGGGCCATATTCCTCAAGCAGAAAGCATCTAGGTTTTGAATCCTAGAGGGAAAATTGTATTATAGGGAGCCAGGAGGGGTGCTGCTAAAATATGTGGGTGAGTAGGAGTAAAAAAGGCTCATTGTGGAATTTCATGCAGGAGAATGCGGATGCCATCACTATTGGAAGGCCATTGTAAAAAAAATCATGAGGGCATGGTTCTATTGTCCCACCATCTTCTCTGATACTCACAAGAAATTTGTTTCCTGCTACAAATGTCAGATCTTTCAGGGAAGAAGGAAGCTGTTTCCATTACCCTTAAAGCCCGTACAGGTTGAAGCCCCTTTCCAGCAATGGGGGTTAGATTTTATTGGAGAAATTAATCTATCCTCATAAGGACAACACAGGTGGATCCTCACTACCATTGACTGCTTCACTAAATATATCGAGCCCATCCCCAGAAGGAAAGCCACCGAGACAGTGATCATGCAGTTTTTGGAGGAGCATATCCTGTCAATATTTGGGGTCCCTAGGAAGATAATCGTTGATAATGATCCTGCTTTCAAATCAAAGAAAATGGTTGAATTTTTCTCCAAATATCACATAAAATTGGGAAACTCCAAAACCTACTACCCACAGGGAAATGGGTTGGCTAAATATTCAAACAAGAGCCTCATGAGAATCATCAAGAAGTTGTTGTAGGATAACAAGAAAAATTGGCACATAAAGATAATCCATGCTTTGTGGGCTAACATAATCAACGTGAAGAAGTCCATTGATACCTCACCTTTCCAGCTCGTTTATGGCTTTGATGTGGTTTTTCCTAATTCCCTGAGCTTTCAGTGATGAAATTGCTACATGAAGAGGAAACCAAAACATATCCAACCCAAAGGCCCGGATGTATTAGTTGATTGAACTAGAGCAGTAGAGGGATCAAGTATTCAATAGAAATCATAAGTTTTAGGAAAAAATGAAATAAATATTTGACAAAAGGACTAAGCCTGATGATTTCCAGTTGGGAGATGAATTTTTGCTGTGGGATGCACCACATGAGATAAATGGGAAGCACGGAAATTTTGATCACCTATGGAAGGGCCCATATAAAATTGTAGCCTTCAGAGGAAATAATGCTTATGTTTTGGGTCATATGGAGGGCAGTCTAGTATTTGGAGCTCCTGTAAATGGGAGGCTCCTCAAACATTATTTTATGTAAAAGTAAGTTCAGCTCCATAGTCATTGTATATACAATTTTATTTTAACATTGCATGTGTGGATAGCTCCTTTGTTAGACTTAAAGCCCACGGTGAAGGAAGTAAGGTCTCCAGTAGGGGATGTCATTTAGTTTTATTTTTCAGGTGAATTTGAAGTTGCAGTCACTTAGTTGACATGGTTCTTTGCTACCTCACAGGGAGGATAACATCCCTGAGTTGGATCCGCTATTAGCACCTGTGCTAAATTTTGGAGTTTTCTACATAAGGAATCTGCACTAATTCCCTTTCAAAGTTCTAGACCAATGAAAAATGAGGGGTAGGGTCAAAATAATTTCATTTCTTATCACCTAGAGGCACGCAGAATGGGTTTCAAAGTTTCTTGGGAGGCTAATTCCTAAGCCTGAATTTAAAAACAGTAAAAAATCCTTAGGCATAGCCTTGGAAATGAGCTTGATATGAAAAATATGGTCAAGGATAGGTCTAGGAAAGAATGGAAGGTGGACATCCAAACCGTGAAAGAGATCAAAGGGACAAGAATGATTTTTGCCAAAGGAAAATTGGGAGCGAAAGTGCGGAAGATGTAAAAATTTGGTTATGAAAAGTGGAATCTTGATTTCCATCTTCTGCGATTCAGGATCCAATGGACCAGGATGCTTTTTCCCTATATCAATGGTCCAAAAAAGGGTCAGGAGAAGAAAAGACAAAGTTTCAGTCATAAAAGGTTCAAATCTCATTTTCCGCTTTCCAAAAATCCGGGATTCGATGGTCCAAAAAAGCTCCGAATAAGATCAATGGTTTAGGAGGATTTCGCAAGTCAAATGGAGAAAAGCAGAACCACCAATTTTCCCATGAAAGGTGGAACTTTTTCCTTCCACGATCCTCCAAAATGATGGTCCATGGCATTTCTAGCCAAGATCAATGACTCAGAAAGGAGCAGAAAGGCGAAGATCAAAAAGTGGAAATACCAAATGGTTTTGTCGTAAATATTGAAGTCCTACCCCCGGCATCCGCAAGATCTATGGTTCAGAGATCTCCCACACAATATCGATAGTGTGCAAAGAAAATGACGAAAGTAGAAATGTGGACGTAGAAGAAGAGAATTTCTATGATTAAAATTGGAAGATTCGCGTTCCATTTTTCTCTAAAGGCGGAAGTGGAAGGTCAGGAGCGGAAAAGCGGAAATGAAAAGTTTTGTTATGAAAGTCGGAATTGTGATTTTTTCCCTCCATAACTTGACCCCATATCGATGAACTGGAATGGATCTCAAGGTAAGATCTACTTTCCAGAAGCAGTTTCATGGGTGGATATGCAGGCATAGAGTGAAGTTGTTGCAGATTGTCAAAGGTGCTTTTAGCCATCGTTTTCAGCTGATAAGCATGGTTTCCAGGTGTTTATTTTTCCATTTCTGTCCACCATGCGCATCCCATCATGATTTCCTATTTTGTTAACAAATCATGGTGAATATGCCAGATCATATGTTGTTGTGATTTTATGATCATTTGGATTTGATCCCCATTATTTGTAATTGATTTTGGGGATTTGTTTTGAGGTTGGTCTCGGGAGTCTAGGACTCTATAAATATACCCTTGAAAGAGGAAGAAAGGTTTTGAACTTTCATTAAGAAGCATTATGCTCTTGGTTTTTCATATCTCTGTAATATTTCTTGGAAGTGTTAATGAGAAGCATTCTTCTGCATTTCAGAGATTCATCACAGTGTTCTACATTCAGTTCATGTTTCCCTTTTGCATCATTTTCATTTCTGTGATTTCTTGTTAATGCTCTTTATTTGTATATGAGTAATTCATTTCATTAATATCTCCTTGTATCAGATATCTCATTTGTAATGTTTCTGTGATGATTGTTCCGAAATTCATCCTTGTTAGATGCTCCATTTCTATCATTTCCCTTATTTGTTTCTTCTACTAAAGGTGGTGTAAGAGATTCATCCACAGATAGGTTCCTCTTCACTGATATTTCTCCTCTTTCTCCTACCACCCTTTAAATATATTTGACTGAATGTGACACCTACTTTGCCTCACAATATAAAGGAAAATCCCCACTCATTTTCATTGTAATATCCTTGATTGATTCATGTTGTAACTCCATTTCCCAATGGTTTTTCTTGTCTATCCGTTTCACCATCTTTGAAATATGCAAATATCCTAGCCCCATCATAAATATAGCCTTATGAATTCCTTCTTAAAGCCATATGTATATGTGAATGATTTTTGTGACAAGAGAGATCCCCTTTGAATGTATTGGCTATAATACAATCTAAATATTGGTTTGAAATGGTTACCCCTATGAATTCCTACCACAACCATAGGAAAATCATGGTGTGATAACATGTAGGTCAAAAAGTGAAAATCCTCATAATGAAAAACTGCATCGACAGAAATATGTGGCCTCCTAGGGCAAGTTGAGTGGACCTTATTTTTCAACTAATCTATGGAGGGAGGTATCCGAAATAGTAAACCTTAGCTTGTTGGATTGGTGGATGATATGATGCACAATGTCTTCTTTTAGGCTAGCTCTGATACCCTATTAATATTTTAAAAGTTGTTATACCAAAACAAAATGATCTTCGAAAGAATAACAAGAACACCATAACATAAGAGAACACACAGATTTATCTTGGGAAACCCTAGTGGGGAAGAAAACCAAACAAAAATTCCTCTATATAAACTTCAACCAAGTTCAATGTAATACCCAATAACACGACTAAATTGCTTCCTCTCCTCTAAATGGATTGTCTCTTCTCTCTCTAGCACAAATGCTTGAGTGTTCTACTTGTCCAAATGAGGGAGGTTCCTCTCCTATTTATACATATCATTTGAGAGGCCTAATAACCCAACTGGGCCTACTTCTCCTTCCTTCTAGGGTCGACTTGCCTTAGAAGAATCAAAAATACATTTTTATAATACATTAGTGGGTACTGATGACCTAAACTTGCTGGGACAAGAGAGAGAGACTACTGCTGTTGGGAGGTCATCTTACTATTTTGGGGTTTTTCTTTTGGTGCTAATTCTATCTTTGAGGAAGTTGCAGTGTTTTCTCCTTTATGGTTTCCCCGAGGAAAATCTGTGTGTCTATTGTCTCTTGTGTTTGATTACTATGCTTGTTATTCTCTTAGTTAAAGATCCTAAGATAATGCTATCTTGAATGATTGAAATATAACATGGTATCAGAGCTAACCTGAGAAGAAGACATTGTGCAGCTGAGGAAACTAGGGCTTCCTACTTTTTGGATCTCTCTCCATAGATTTTTAGCAAAAAGAAGGTTGGGCCGACTCTCCTCTCTAGGGCGCATATTTTTGTTGAAGAAGAATCTAATTCTGAGAATTTTCAGTTTTTGACCTGACATTACTGTCAAAAATTAGGGATTTCCACAGAAGTGGAATTTTTGAGTGAGCCCAGGAATGGATTGATCTCCTCCTCAAAATCAAAGTTTAGAGATCAATATAAAACATTTTGGTTGGGATGAACTATAGGAAAGTCAAACCCTAATATGCTCCTGAACCAGCTCTGCAGAAATTCAGCTCAAGATCCAATTCTGACATCTTGACCTGGTCAGATCTAAATATTTTGCATTTCCATTTGACGTTCTTTGTTAAGATGTCTCATCATACCAAGCTTGATGAAAAGCTTGAGGGAGATGATAAATTCTGAGCTTGGAAGTATAGGATCTCCTTGGTCTTGGAAGAAAATGAGTTGGACTCTTGTTACAGAGAGAAATTCCTATGGCTTGGGGTACCACAAAAGACAACTAGACTCCAGAAATCAATCTTTCCCAATACGCAATAGAAATAAAAACATCTAACACTAAAGGATCAAACCTCGTACCTTATTCTGGACGGTTGAAGTAGATCCCCGTTGAGCTTTCCAATCTTCAACTTGAATTGTTATAGCACGTCCTCAACAACAAGTAAACAATACAAGCATACTATATTTCATGGTGTTAGATCTATTCTAGCATATATAATCAATAATGTATAAGAATTTGACATATTCCAATGGATACAATATTCATTCAAATACACATTACTGGACAGGAAAATATATTTCTATTAATATGAATCAGAGATTACAAGTGACAACCTCTGACGGCACGTCTGCGAACCGGAGAAACTGAATCCCCCACTTGGGCCTCCACCACCTCAATCCTCCATCACTTCGATAGCAATATTTCTAGCAAAAGGAAAGCTTGGGAAGAACACAACAGTGCTCCAAGGGACAAAGGGATGCAGACTCAAGCATAAGTTCTGGCAACAATGGACTATAGTTTCGTTACTCTCAATTCTCTCTTATGCTTTCAATGTCTCAATGGGTTCCTTATATAGCTTTTCAAATGGATACTGAAAGGTCAAATCCATGCGATCTCAAGGCATATGGAATGCCAGGAGTCATATGAGTCGGATCCAAGTCAAGGAACGCTCCAAAGGATTTTGGATTATGCACACATCCCGATGTACGCGACTATAGAGGGAATATCCGCATATGTACGCGGTTATCGAGGAAAAGTCTGCGTATATCATTTTTCTAATGTTTTTAGGGATGGTCAAGGATACATCAAAAGGAAAAAAAGTGGTCCATAGGGGATAATGAGTCTGCAGTGGGACAGGGGAAGGCCATATAATGTGTGATTCACCTAGTGTGGTGAAATCGGCTATAACAGATGCCCCCTAATGTATGAGACCAGAGGGGTTATACGATGGCCGAAATACATTATAAGTCCATCCCAGAAGTGAAGTGATGAAGGTACCCAAATGGAATACCAGCCACCCAATCAGCATAATACCATAATACAACTATGCATATAACTGCAAATACATCTAGCAGTCCCGGATACATAAGAGTACAATGGCCATGAATAGGCATGAAACATGAGAACACATATGTGGTCATCGCCACGTACAATATACATAGATCAGAATCTCCATGATGAAGATATACACAGGACTATGATCTCCACAAAGGTTGAAGATATATAACAGATCAAGATCTCCATAGTGGCTGGAAATGTCTGACATATACTGGAACAAGTCACGAGAGCTGAAATCTCATGAACACTGGCATGATCAAGGAGGTAGCATATAGTGGATGCCACCAATATGAAAGGTATTCTACACAAACCGCTATGAGTACATGTCCTACTATGCGAATAGAGGTGTCGAGGTCGAACATAGTAGTCCATCGTCTGATTACCGGTCATTGATGTATACCATTAACATACGTGAGATCACCCACCAATAATGAAAATGGGAATCAAGGTACTAGAGTGCAAACTAACAAGTGTGAATAAATGTGTTGAGGTCGAACACTTGAGAGAATCCATCGATCAGGGGACATTGATGTATTCCCAAAACTGTCGATGGTGAGAGAACCTGCCACTGATGACTGCAAGTCTCAAGGCACTCAAAATGACTCTAGACTCCAATCCCAGAATAAATGATCTGAAGTCGATGGGATGAAATCCACTGGAAGGAGGGCATTAGGGCATCCCCCATCATCCAACACGAGGTACTCAACAAGTCTACATAATATGGAAGAACTCGATCATAAGGTGCATGAACCAGTAACTGTACCGGGAATGACCGACATGCAAATTCAAGATAACTGAGGAATGGCCGACTCAGATTTAAACTTCCTTCGAACAAGAGCATAACGACGTATGGTGACTGAATGAAGGCAGCATAGACTCGATATAAAAACTGGGAAATCTCTATGACGCAGGAGGCATCAGTAGAGGCTCCATAGGGACTGGAAGCTTAACCAGTCGGTGGAGATAAACTCAGATGAACGAGTACAGCTCCTAAAGTCAAACTATAACCCAACCAATGGATGTGATATACAGTGCTCTGTTCGAAGATGACACGACTTGACAGCTGCCAAAGATAATATCTTTTCTTGTCCGGCTTTTTGGTTTTTTGATTTTTTTATTCTTTTTCAGTTATTTGAAAATCTTGAAAAAAGAATAAACTAGATTTATAGTTACAAACTAGGAGGAGATGAGTGTCATGAAGGCAAACAAACTAGTTCCAAACAGTGGAACATAGCTATGCTCAATGCAAGGATACATGTGTAGGATATTGACACTCGGGGGAAAATCCCCTCCTGGTAAAAAGGGAATCAAGCTGCGAAAGATATAAATAAAGGCTCTGCATGGCTAGACATGAGACAAGCTCGGGCTATATGGCTGAAACGCAATGTTAGGGGAGTCGGCATAAATCTCAATAAGACAGGAAAAGCTCATGATAATGCATTCACAACTTGATACAAGGGAGTCCGGGGGGTCAATGGCCAGCATAAGATCAAGAGGAGTATGAGGCTCTTGCTAAATGTCATGGCAATACTATACAACGGACTCCCACACTCTAAAGGGGGAAACATCGGCATGGGCACCAAATGCAAATAAGGCGCTAACTAGGGTACCCATGTAAGGTGAGGCTCTACCACTCATATCATGCCACTTCTATAGCAGCAAGAAGGTTCTGTGACATAATAGAGTGGGTTCGTACCTAAGGATATAGTGACACGGTCATAAGGTCATGCAAAATGCAAACGGTGGTGAACCTAACCTATATGCCAGTATAGACGTTATACCTGAGATCAGTACGAATGGGTCAATCCAAAGGCTGAAACGATGCTGAAAACAGTCTTGTACATCACCAATTAGGTCAGAAACGGTCAAAACTATAGAAAAGGGGGTAAAAAATTTTCAAATATTAAATTTTTTTTCTATAAATAGTAAAAAATAGAAATCATTTGAAACTTTTACCCATTGGAGCTCTGATATTCAACTGCAAATTCCAGGAGATCCAGCCGGCGGAATTCACAACCGTCTCTTCTAGGTATTTACTCATGTTCTTTGCTTGCATTTCAATACATTTTTTACAAGTTTTCATGGTCAAATGAATTTTTTTAAGGCCAAACTTACATGAGCGCTACGGCCCACGCGGGTATCGAGGCTTTTTCCGCGTATAGGGCTGGCTATATGCGGAAAAGAGACCAGAAACCGCGTACATACATGGCTGTTTTCAAAACAGCCGCGTATGATGCCACACATAAGGATTCTCATGAATCTAATGGACATTTTGGTCAATTTATCATGCAGGATGGTGCTAGAGTGGCGAGAACACGAGCATGGTGATGTAGAGGAAGTAGTAAGGGCTGACAGAATGGATCAAGAAGCTCTAAGAAGATGTGGACTCTACAAGTTTTGGTTCCTAGGTGGCTTGAGGGCCAAACCAGGGCTGGTACAGATGCTAGTAGACTACTGGGATCCAGACTCAGAGTCCTTCCGGCTAGACGGCATGTCCCTCACCATTGAGGTGGAGGATATCTACTTTATCACAGGTCTATCACGGTGAGGTGAGATGGTGAACCTTCGTGCCTGAGGAGGGCCAGGTCATGGGATGACTATCGACGAGTACATAGCTGTGTACTGCTACCCAGAGACGGAGAAGGTGGGGAGCCAAGTTCCCACCAACGCTATACAGGTACTGGGCCTCAAGGCCATACTACTGACGCTGGGTAGGATAGTAGGCTTAGCATCACTCCATCAGGCCTCTCAGCCACTGATGTTCTATGCGGTGGAGTGCATGACACCGACCATCTATGACTGGAGCACTTCCCTACTGAGCAACATGAAGCATCAGCTCAGTGAGTGCAAGGCAAGTAGGATACGGAACTTCAGGTTCAGCAGTATCTTGAGCACGTTTTTCTTCGAGCGTGTTCCAGGATTGAGCCCTAGAGTGGATGTTCCTCTCCACGGGGTTTGAGATCTGGCCCAATGACGTTGGGCAGACGTGATGTGCAGACTGGGGGTTGGTAGGGTGGCCAACCCTTATCTAGCAGAGTTTTTTCCATGGTGGCAATGATAGATTGTTTCCATAGAGGAATACCCTTATGCAGGGATAGACTTCCGGGGGGACCTGGACAAGCCATTACCACCAGGATCAGCATATGGAGACATAGGTAACGAATCTCTACCCTTACTCTTTTTAAAATTTTTGAATTATTTAATTTTTTTGTGTTTTCTTGATTAATGGAATCAAAAAGACATGATTTTGGGTGACAATACATAATGACATCTACCATTCATGTGCAGATGTGGGACCACGGTGACCAGAGGGCTTCCCACGTCATAGACGGAGGGGAAGAGGAGACGATATCACCGGTGTGGATGCGGAGCCAACGCTCCAAAGCATCCATACCAACTTTGTGCGACTGACTCACAGGATTCCCATGGCGCAAGTCGAGGACTTGCCTGAGGCTATGCAGAGACAGGTGGTGGGTGTACCACGTGCATGGGTGCGTTTATTCCGGCGGCTAGCTAGAGCCGTGGTGACATATCATGATCACAACCCTCATCCACTCCCATAGGACTAGACACCTGGGAGTGTATCTATTTTGTACTACCGTGTATATGATGGTGGCTTTCAAAGCCCTAATTTTGTATTATGACATTATGTATTACCACATTTTTGATGTATATAAAAAAGTTTTATGGTGATCGGTTTATTTATTTACATGTGTAAAAAGTGTGTTTATGATTAATTTATGATGAATGAAACAAATGCCAATCTAACACATAGTTAGCATATGAGTCAGCAATTTGATTATAATTTCTTGGAATGTGTATATATGTCATGTTCTCAAATTGTCGTTCTAGCAATCTCACACGTAAGAATCTCCTCAATAACGTCGGATCTCTAACATGGTACAAACCATTGAGCTGTGACACTACTAACTCTGAATCAAGACGTACCTCAAGAGAGATAACACCATGTGAAATGGCATCCCGTAGAAGCTCGATAACGACACTATATTCAGCAACATTGTTGGAAGATGGCCATAGACATACACCTCCTGAAGACAGTACATGACCCATAGGAGTATAAATCACCCAAGCAGCTGAGGCTGAGTGTTGAGTGTGACGGCTTGCACCATCTGCGAATCCTATGTAGGTGGAATATTCCATTGACATCTGCCACAAGAAACAGAAACTAATCACAAACCCGATCACGATAAACAAGACCTAACTATGCAAAAAAACTGTACAATAATATACAATAAACAGCCTTGGCTAAAGATCATGCATAGTATTTTTTAAGATAGAGCCCATTTCTAGGCTCCACCAAGACTGTCCCTTCGTAATCCACTAACTCATAGGCACCCTTCTCTAACACATGCTTGACCACGTAAGGACCACGCCACATAGGATTGAACTTCCCTGCCCCCAAGGGTTATTTCGACTGATCCCACAAAAGGACCAAGTCTCCCTCACTAAACACTCTCGGATGGATAGACTTATCGTATTGGGACTTTACGCGATGCTTATTAACCTCTAGAGTCACCAAGGCATCTCTACGCTGCTCATCAAGTTGCTCAAGGTGAACCAAACGCTCCTCCAAAGGCGAAGTGTCTGGTAAGAGTTCCACGGCTAACTTCAATGAAGGAATCTCGCATTCAATCGGCAATATCAACTCCACTCCATGAACAAGATGATATGGAGAAAAAACAGTGGCAGTCTTTACCGCAGTTCGATATGCCCACAAAGCAGGGTACAACATAATATGCCAATTCGTCTTACTTTGTGCGATGGTTCGTTGGAGAATGGACTTAAGTGCTTTATTCACTGCTTCAACCTGTCCATTCACTTGAGGATAGTAAGAAGAGGAGTGCTCTTGCTTATATCCTAACTTGGATGCCAACTCTTCCATCATACGGTTCTGAAAGTGCGAGCCATGGTCAATGACAAGCTCTCTCAGAATCCCGAACCTAGAGATGATTTGGTTGAATACGAAGTGAGCGGCTGTCTCACCATCGGATTTTACTGTAGGCATTGCCTCAGCCCATTTCGTGAAGTAATCGACAGCCACTATGATATGATGGTGCCCCCCAGCCGAAGTTGGGTTGCAGTCCATAAAATCGAGCCCCCATTTGGTGAAGGGACCGACGGTGATAATAGGGTGTAATAGGGCAGGCTTCGAGCGCATGTTACGTGTGAACACCTGGCAAGGGTGGCACCTCTTGACCGCTTCAATACAATCCTTGAAGATCGACGGCCAAAAATATCCTGCTCTCAAAATATTTTGAGCTGTAGAAAGCCCAGATAAATGACCACCACACGCCCCTCCATGGCAATCATTAAGCACTACCTCAACCTCATCATGAGTTAAACAACATCGTAAAAGGGAATCTACTCCACGGAGGTACAAAGTATTGTCCACTATGAGGTAGTTCTTGGAAACGTGACGTAATCGATGTCGCTCATCTCGCGAGAGGTGAGTAGGGGTCCTCTGCATTTGCAAATATACTATGATATCTCCATACCATGGGTCAACCGTTGAGATCAAGAAAATGTGTTCATCAACGAACGTATCTTCACATACCGACTCCTCAGCCTTGCTCAAAAAATCCGATATGAGCTCTGCAAAGATTAAATATTTCTTCGATTTTGCCGAAACAAATTCGAGATCAAACTCTTGCAGGATGACAATCCATTTATTATATTTTCCCCCAATCATCCTACATGTGAGGACGAACTGAAATGGATTGACATGGGCAACAACCAAGGTCTGGCGAAGGAGAATATAATGTCTCAAATGCTGCACCGCATGTACGGTAGCTAAGGCAAGCTTCTCGACATGAGAATACCGAATCTCTGCGTCAATAAGGTTTCGGCTCAAATAATATATGACATGCCCCTAGATCTCCTCATCCTCTTGAACCAAAACCATCCCAACCGTCTCTAAATACGTGACCACATATAATAGGAAATCATGGCTATAATCCGGAGGACTAATCACCGGGGCCGATGCTAGGGCTCGCTTAAGTGCATCGAAGGACTCCTGGGCTCGCTCATCCCATTCAAAGGTAGTATCCTTCTTCAGGAGACGCATGAAACCTCTAGTCAAATTGGCAAAATTGACAACAAATATTCGTAGGAAGTTTTCCATGCCTTGCAAACACTAAAGATGATGATAATTTCACGGGGGAGACAACTGAAGTATTGCCTCAACCTTCAAAGGGTTGACTCTTATACCCTCTTTCGAAACGATAAATCCTAACAACCGACCTGACTTCACACAAAAGATGCACTTATGAGGGTTTAATCTAACAGCATAGTGCTGGCATATTTCAAACGCCAATCTCAAGTGATAACAATGACGCATCCTCACGCGAGAATGAGCAGCGAGGTCATCCAAAAATACTTCAATAATGGACTTGAGATCATGGAAAATCAAGGTCATCGCCCGCTGAAAGGTAGCTCCGGTGTTTTTAAGGCCAAAAGGCATTTTACGATACGTAAATGTTCCCCAAGGACAAATAAATGCGGTCTTATGTTGGTACTCAGGTTTAATTTGAATCTGATTATACTCGAAAAAGCCGTCCATAAAGAAGAACACCTCGCTACCCGCACACTCATCCAAAATCTGATCTATAAACGGTGTGGGAAAGTTATCCTTAGGACAGGCATGATTTAAATCATGGAAATCAGTGCATATATGGATCACTCCCTGCTTCTTATCCACCGGAATGGGGTTTGACACCCACTCCATCAAGGGAATAGGATAGATGAAACCAGCTTTCAATAGCTTCTCTATATCTGCCTTTATGTCGGGTGCTTTCCTAGGATTTACCGCGCGTAAAAACTATCGAACAGGCTTAGCATTGGGGTAAGTATTAATTTCGTGTTTGACAATCCGAGGGTCAATCCCTGGCATCTCATCGTAAGACCAAGCAAAAACATCACAGAATTCCTTGAACAGCTCAGTATACTCGCTAATATCATCTTGGGAACAGTCCGCCCTAATGTAGAAATTCTCAATTGTACTAGGGTTACGAGAAATGTTGATAGGCATAGTTGACGATATGTTTGCCATGTTTCCATCAGCCATCTGACCAGGAGAGCTTAATGGAATCATGGGTCTACCAACTTTCTGTCTAAGAATCTCCCTATAATCCTCATGCTCCAAAAGGTCAAGCTCTGGAAGGAAATATGATCTATGATGAAGTTCCTCCCATGGTGGCTCAACTCCCGACATAGCCTCGATGATCGCTTCATCTGAAGGGAAAACCATATCAAGGCAATCGTGGGAATGAGAAGACTGTACCGCCCATGTTGGAAGCACATAGGGGTCTTCCTCCTTTGTCCATGAAGAAGAAGAACAAGGCTCTGTAGTAGACTGGAGATTATCTTGGTAAGCTATCATGACTACAGGAAACGGCACACTCATCTCAATGGCCTCACTCAAAGGACTCGGTGAAGGAAGAATCCAAGGATCTCCCATATGACTTGTGCAAAAAGGCACCGATCTCGTAGATGTCGAAGCACCATCGAAACTAGATCCTATCATGAGGACGGGTGCAGGACAACTAAAGGTTCCCATGAGGGAAGGATACATACCTACACCCACACTCCCAGTTGCCGGCTGGGAATGTTCGACTTTCAGAACCGAAGCTTCCGAAGATTCACTAACAGGCGGATTCTTGAATGCCATTTGATCAATCGTTACAATCTTCCCATTATGAGGAAAGCATACAATGTGAAACACAGAAGATGCAATGGCTTGCATACTATACATCCAGTTCCTTCCCAGTAAGAGATTGTAGTCAAGGGGCGCATCAACCACCTCGACCTCTATCGCAACGGTCTTCCCTCCCAAATGGACTTTAAGAGAAGGAAGGATCCCGTGCGGCCTAAATGATCTCCCATCAAAAGCTGTTAACATAGTAATAGACTTTGACAACTCAGGAGAAACAAGACCCTTCCAACAAGACAAAGACATCACAGAAGCAGCAGCGCCCTCGTCAATCACAGTACGCTTGACGATCATATTAAGACATTCTACATGCACCAAAAGGGACACATAGTAGGGCAAGAGAGGCTGATGTCCTGCGGTTTCAAATTTGATCACTGAGGAAGAATCATCACCATTCACACCAAGAGCGGAAAGCAAAGCCTTCCTTTGCGACGGAAAACTCTGAAGCACTTCCAATGCTGACATCGCACAAGGAGTATGGCCCAAGTCCTCGACAACTGAATAATTCTGGGCGGCTCGGGCATTTGGGTTATGACCCAAACGCTTAAGTACCCCCTTAGGAATGCGAGGTGCAGCCTCAAGTTTATCCGCAGGTTTCTCAATGCGCAAAGGGGTTCCTGGTGGATCAGGTTCTTTGCCTGGGTTGGGTTGTGATGGAGTATAATCTTTCACATGCGTCACAACTTTCACGGCATGGACCATATTAATGTACCCACGACCACTAGTTTCAGGTGTATTTTCATCACTATATTGATCATGGGACTTCGAGTTCATATTCTGGTTATGCGGTAAAGGGTTCGTTAACACAGCTGGTCCCTATGCTATGAACTTCGAAGCTTCATCCATCCTAGGGCACAAGTAAGTGAGGTGATCGTCCTTACAAAGCTTGCAAGGAAACTTAACCTTACGTTTATTCTGCTGTCCCCCCTAGCATTTTTATTGTTCTTGTCATTATTATTGGCATTCTCATTCTTATTCCCACCCTTCTTATTATTATTTTTTTACCCTTTTTTCTATTCCGTCCGGGTTGCTGGTTACCCTTTTGGTCGGACGATTGCACATCAAGTACATTCGTTGTTTGGGCAGGCTGAGACGAAGTCGAAGCTTGTCCTGAGGTATATTGGTTGATAGAAAATTGAGCAACTTGTTTCACAACCAAACCTGCAGGTTTCTTACTTGCACTACCCACAATGCCATCGGCATGTGGTCCAGGTTTGAACTTGGGATCGAAACTCGAATGAGGAGCATTAGGTATAATCTCATATAACAAACCAGACTGAGCATAGATCAAGTCTAGTTCCTGTGCCCTAAAGATGGCCTGTTCCTCATTCTGCACTCCGGATGTGGAAACATCCTTCGCGATATATGGCAATAAAGATTTGAGGAACCACTCAAGGAGGAACTCTGGCGGTATAAAGGCTTTAATTAATCTCTTCCGTCTACGCCACTCCTAAATATGATCAGAAATATGGGTGGCTTTACCTTGCCGAAATGTCGACAAGAGTTCAGTGCCAACGTCATAGCGCACTGGTAGCTGGAAGTGATTAAGGAAAGTCATCGCAAGATCGTCGAACAAAGTAAAGGCACCCCTAGGTAACTCTATATACCATTTCGTCGCAGGCCCTGTGAGGGTGCGTTGAAATAGTCTCAAGCGGACTGAGTCCTGATGCAATGAATTGGAAGAGAACCATAGGTGGAATGTCGTAACGTGTTTACTCAGATCCTCTCCTAGTTTTCCTTCGAACTTAGGTATATCCGAAGGAATCTTGGTAGGGACAGCCGGCCAAGCCGGGTCATGAGCCACAGGGTTTTTCATAAGTCTCGATCAGTCAGGTAAATTGAGTGTCACGAGGAAAGGGAGCCTAGGATGATGAGGTCTAGGGACCTCTACCTGGTTCATATAGGATTGATTACCACCATGAACTTGGCCATATTGACCTCCTCCTGTATGACCCGTATAGGGTGGCGTGGAAGTACCATAATGAGGTGGACCTTGACTAGTAGGAGCTACAAAACCATAGTTAGGAGAGTAAGCAGGCTGTGAATACCCGCCTCCGTAAGGTGAAGAGACTTGTCCATACTGCGTCCCATAATAGGGTCCATAGGTCACCGCTTGCGATGTCCCATGAGACACTCCATAGGTAGGGATATACATTTCAGAAGTAGGAATATACATACCATAAGTAGGGATATATGCCGTGGAAGTAGCAATCTGACCTCTAGAAACATGAACATAACCTCCCGAAACCACGGGTGGTATGTAGGCTTGAGACACAACTAGTCTAGTAATCGCAGTACGGATATAACTCGTAGCTATGTGCCGACTCGAAGGACCACGGGAGTAAGGTGGAGGGTTTATATTTGAAGAACTCGGAAGCGAGGATGAAGGAATCTCTGTAAGAAGATATGTACTAGTGCCTATCGTCACTCGTCTAGAACCTGGAATCCCTATCGGATCACTAACTCTAGGCCTAGGAGGTATATAAGATGGAGCTTCCACCGCTATGATGGAAGGTGCAATGTGACTAGTACTCCCAAACCTCTCCGCAAGGTAAGGCATGGGATTTCCCCCAGGCATAGTGCTAGGTTCAAAATCGGATTCAACATGAAATGTCAAATCATGCATAGGAAAACCAGTCGTAGCATAACTGCCATAGCTAGTACTAGGAGGGTCAAAGTGAGTCTCGGCATCTTCCAGCATTCCATACCGGTAACGTGTCAATGGGGAATCATCCCTAGGGTGAGTAGGTCTATCGTGCAAAGATCCTATCTGAAAAATCACAAGACCGAACTTGGCTAGGTTAGGTGAAGGATCGTACGTAGGAGTAAGTTCCCCATTGTCAATACGAATGGGAGGAGGTGGCTCAGGAATAGTCTCTGAATGATCCTCCATGGTGTGTGAATTAGTGTGTGACATAGTCCTCCTGGACAATCTAGGCCCCTCTCCCAAAGGAGGAGGAGAAGTGGAAGGCGGAAGTCCTGCTAACTGACGAGAACGGCGTGGAACCGTACCCGAATCCACAATGACTCAACAAAAAGCAAAGTCTCTCTATTTATGTCAACCCTAGGTCAACTAGCATGCACAGAGAAATCACTATAAAATATAAATCCAAAAGCAAGCAAACAAGGGCTGGATCAGTGAGCTCCCGAATGTGGCCGGTATGTCTCGCCTAGGAGACGCTTGAGAGGCCCTTGTCACCACAAGTAGAGGTTCGAAACCAATTATTGTGGCCCTCAGCTTCAACCCGTAAAGTGACTGTGCTGTCCGACCCCAACCTGGCCGGGACACATGCAGAATAACCTCTACATGTACCCCCTCGATATCCTAGGTAAGGTCACTAAGGTCACCTCAATATAATCAACGCTCAGGTGGACAGTCGCAGGCGGGATTGACCGTATGGGCAAGGTAGCAAATCCCGAAACTCCCAAAAGAGCCCCCAGATACGAATACAATCTTGGCTATATCGCCGGTGCTACACAGTTCTCGACCAGGGGTTATCCCAATCAACAACCGCTCACACTGCCTAGTGCTTGACTCCCTTTTGAGAGGAGCTTCTTGAGAACGCTGGTTATACCAAGGATTTCACACACTCCCTGGACAGACACCTAGTTGTTGTTGTTTAGTGATCTTGGAGAATTAACTTTCAATGAACTATTCCAAGATCCTAAAACCTAAGCTTGTTGGTGCACCCTAGAAAAGAAAAGAGTGTAATTCATTTTATTTAGCGTTGATTTTAGTTGGATTTATTACTCAAAAATAGGATATGGTCGTGCAACTAATGGTGTTATGACGCAACAAGTAGTAAAATGCACACCTAACAATCAATGCAAATGCATTATGTCCATGAAAACAGGGTATGCGTACTACGTGAATGCACAATTTCTTCTTCAAATCCTGAATGCAAATTTCCCTATATGAAGTCCTAACTATTACTCCAAAGCAAATCTAGATCTAATGCAAGTATAATGCAAAATGCATAATGTAATGCATGATGATAAGCAAATATTTTGGATTTTTTGAAAATAAAGAGATACAAAAAGCAAAAGAATGATTCTACCCACCCCAGACTCTGCAAGCACACATAAACAGCATTCCAACAAAGCACTAAGGCAAAATGACTCTAATGCACTAATCTCAAACAAAAAATCAAAGATGCCATGACAAGAACTTTCCTAAAAGAAAAAATTTAGGCTAAAAAAATGTTTCTGGTCAGAAACAGAGGTATTAACAGACTCAGGCAGTGCCAAAGGAGACTCAGCAACTAACAGCATTCACCCAACAATCCACTATCTTCCACAAAAGGTAAAAACCAGGGTATACGTGACTGTGCACAGTGAACCCGCGTGTATACGCGAAAATCCCAGGGGAAACCACGTGTATACGCGACTGTAAGTGACAAACCCGTGTACAGGAAGAAAACGATGCACAAATTCAAGGTAAACATATAGGTTGAGACTAAATTCACACCAATCAGGCTCTACCAGGCATACATGCCCCCATACCCGAAACAGAAACAAAAGAGAGAGAGCAATTCAAATACATTGAATGCCAAGAGATCAACCCCCAAAGGAAAATTACTAGGAACTCCCCAGCAGAGTCGCCAATTCTGTTACAGAGAGAAATTCCTATGGCTTGGGGTACCACAAAAGACAACTAGACTCCAGAAATCAATCTTTCCCAATATTCAATAGAAATAAAAACATCTAACAATAAAGGATCGAACCTCGTACCTTATTCTGGACGGTTGAAGTAGATCCACGTTGAGCTTTCCAATCTTTATCTTGAATTGTTATAGCACATCCTCAACAACAAGTAAACAATACAAGCATACTATATTTCATGGTGTTAGATCTATTCTAGCATATATAATCAATAATGTATAAGAATTTGACATATTCCAATGGATTCAATATTCATTCAAATACACATTACTGGACAGGAAAATATATTTCTATTAATATGAATCAGAGATTACAAGTGACAACCTCTGACGGCACGTCTGCGAA
>LPNX010487204.1:47257-105311 GCA_001517045.1 Pseudotsuga menziesii
ATCTTCCATCACTTCGATAGCAAGCTTACTAGCAAAAGGCAAGCTTGGGAAGAACACAACAGTGCTCCAAGGGACAAAGGGATGCAGACTCAAGCATAAGTTCTGGCAACAATGGACTATAGTTTCGTTATTCTCAATTATCTCTTATGCTTTCAATGTCTCAATGGGTTCCTTATATAGCTTTTCAAATGGATACTCAAAGGTCGAATCCGTGCGATCTCAAGGCATATGGAATGCCAGGAGTCATATGAGTCGGATCCAAGTCAAGGAACGCTCCAAAGGATTTTGGATTATGCACACATCCCGATGTATGCGACTATAGAGGGAATATCTGTGTATGTACGTGGTTATCAGGGAAAAGTCCACGTATATCATTTTTCTAATAATTTTAGGGATGGTCAAGGATACATCAAAAGACAAAAAGTGGTCCATAGGGGCTAATGAGTCTGCAGCAGGACAGGGGAAGGCCATACAATGTGTGATTCACCTAGTGTGGTGAAATCCGCTATAACAACTCTTACATCAATGAAGAGGTTCCAGTTCTAGAGGGAGATGAGGCTAAGGACTTACAAAAGAAGAAATTGGTCATGGCTAAAAGGATTATTGCTGATTCAATCAAGGATCACCTCATACCACAGGTGTCCTCCCTAAAGACACCTAAAGATATGTTTGATTCCCTGACCAAACTGTTTGAAGGGAAGAACATAAATCGAAAGATGACTCTGAGAAACCAATTGAAGAATGTAAAGATCCAAAATGTAGAAACCATCTAGTATTACTTTACAAGAGTCTCTAATATCAAGGAACAACTTGAAGCACTAGATGAAGAAGTAGAGAATGCAGAAATTGTGATGACCACCTTGAATGGCCTCCCTAGATCACGAGACTCCTTTATTCAAGGGATCTGTGCCAAAAAGAAGCTAGTCAAATTTAGTAGATTGTGGGAGGAATGCTCACAAGAAGAAGCTCAGATAGTAGCTTGAGAAGAAGAGATGGGAAGTGAAGATAAAGCTCTTACAGTACACTCCAAGAAAAGCAGAAGAAACTCTCATCACCCCAAAGGTAATCACTTCCACTAGAAAGATAACACTAGAAAAGATTTATCTAAATTCATATGCTATACATGTGATGAAAGAGGACACTTTGCCAAATATTGTCCTAGAAACAAAAATAGCTCTCACAAGAAGAAGGGAAACAAGAGAAGACATCATGCTCATGCTGCAGAAGATGATGAAACTTCCACAACGAGAATCAAGAAAGAAAGTGATGATTCTTCAAGTGATGAAGAACATGTCTTGAGTTCCGCTCTCATAGGAAACATAACACATGGAAGCAATGATTGGATTATAGATAGTGGGGCTTCCAAACATATGATGGGATTCAAAGAATCCTTTGAGAAACTATCAGAACATGAATCACCCCACAAGGTGAAACTTGGAGATGACTACCAGTATCTAATAAAAGGCAATGGGGAATCCTCCTATAAGATAGACTCTGGAAAGTCTATGACAATGAAGGATGTCTTGTTTGTACCAAGAATTAAGAAGAACCTCCTCTCCATACCTGCATTGGATACAAAAGGCATGAGGGTTGCATTTATAGATGGCCAAGTTCTCATGTGGCCAAAGGGAAAGACTATTGATGATGCAATAGTGATTGGGGAACAAGAGGGAGGTCTATACAAATTGAAGGGCCAACTAGAATAAGCTTTGGTTCATGACTTAGTAGAAGCAAATGAACTTTGGCATAGAAGGCTTGCACATGTGAATTATAGAGCACTACCACTTACAAGAAAAGCTGTTGAAGGTCTGCCATAAATTCAGGAAAAACATGATGGTGTCTACAAGGGATGTGCGAAAGGAAATAAAACAAAGAAGACATTTCCAAGTAGCGAGAGAAAGGCAAAAGGAATCTTGGAAATCATCCACTCCGATGTATGTGGTCTGATGTCATCTAGTTCATTAAGCGGGTATGTATACTATGTTCTTTTACTGATGATTTTTCTAGGAAGACATGGATATACCTCTTGAAGAACAAATATGAAGTATTCAGCAAGTTCAAGGAATTCAAAGCCTTGATCGAGAACCATACAGAAAAGAAGATCAAAACCTTTCAATCAGATAATGGTGGAGAATTCACATCAAATGAATTCAAAGCATTATGCAAATATTCAGAGATTAATATGGAGTTAAATACTCCATATAATCCACAACAGAATGGGGTTATAGAAAGGAAGAATAGAACGATCATGGAAGCTGCAAGAGCCATGCTTCATGATCAAGATCTTCCCATGAATCTATGGGCAGAAGCTGCTAGGACAATAGTGTATGTACAGAACCGTACTCCACACAGAGTACTTGAGAACAAGACACCTGAAGAAGTCTTTTTCAACAAGAAACCAAAATTCAGCCATCTCAGAATATTCGGTTGTCCAGTGTACATACACATTCTGAAAGAAAAGAGGAAAAAGTTAGATCCTTCAGGAAGGAAGGGTATATTTGTGGGATACTCTAAAAGCTCGAAGGATTATAGAATATACTTCCCAGAATTCAAAAATATTGACATCAATAGGGACATAACATTTGACGAATACTCAGCTTACAACAAATACATAAAGAGATCTACTGAAGAACCTGAAGAAACATAAGTACCCAGAACTCATGACACAACCATGAACAAAGAAGTTCAAGAAGAAGATTGAGAAATAGAAGAACCTCAAGAACCTGTAGATCCACCTCAGGAGAAGAATCCTCACAAGATAAAACTTGCTTGGGTGCAAGAAGCTATCTAAGGTGCAGAAAGATATGGGGCTCTAGAAGAAAATCAGAAAGAAAGGAAAAGAACCAGGTCCTTCTCCGATTATGTAGCCTTATTATGTGACTTCATCGATAAAGAACCTTCCAACTATGAAGAAGCGGTATAAAGGAAAGAATGGAATGATGCTATGATCAAAGAGTATCAATCGATCATGAAGAATGATGTCTGGGATGTTGTCCCTAGACCAAAGGGGAAGTCTATTGTAACTTCCAAATGGATCTACAAGATCAAGAATGCTGCAGACGGCAGCATAGAAAAATATAAAGCAAGATTTGTGGCTCGTGGATTCTCCTAGAAAGAAGGAATAGATTATGAAGAAACTTTTTCACCTATAGCTAGATACACTTCCATCAGATTAGTACTTGCTTTGGCTGCAGTGTTGAAATGGAGGTTAGACCAGATGGATGTCAAGACTGATTTCTTGAATGGTGTAGTGGAAGAGGAAGTGTATGTGGAGTAGCCACTCGGTTTTGAGACACATGACAGTGAGACTCATGTGTGTAAATTGAAGAAAGCCATATGTGGTTTGAAATAGGCACCCAGAACATGGTACAATAGAATTGATATCTTCCTATCCAGTTTGGGCTTTACCAATAGTAAAGCAGATTCCAACCTTTACTACAAGGTTGAAGATGGGAAACCAATGATACTCCTGTTGTATGTAGATGATCTGTTTGTAACAGGTATGGATGGGTTGATTGCTAATACAAAGAGGAAGCTTGCTGTCGAGTTTGAAATGAAGGAATTAGGTATGATGCACTATTTTCTAGGCATGGAAGTGTGGAAAAATGGGGATGGAATCTCCCTTGAAAAAGGGACGTATGTAGTAGAGATCCTTAAGAGGTTCAAGATGATGGACTGCAAGGCCATGACCACACCCATGGCATTGAATCTGAAGCTTCTAAGTGATGCTTCATCAGAGACGATTGATGCTACAATGTACTTTCAGATGATTGGGTCTTTGATGTACCTGACGAATACGAGACTAGATACTTGAGTTTCTATGAACACCTTGAGCCAGTTCCTGACGGATCCGAGACAGGTTCACTTGATTGTTGCAAAGCATATTCTGAGGTACCTATTATCTCCCAAAATAATTTTTTTTGATAGTATGAAGAATTTAACTCATGCAATGAATTATATGAATATCATTGATAGTTTGAAAGACTCTCTTTTTTATTTGGATGAAAATTTCACAAGTTGTAGCTTTCGGTGGCTTAGGCGAGGACTATCATAGATCATTAGCCACCAAAAAGATATGTTTTGGTGGCTAAACAGTTGAACGCGGGCCAAAGGTGAACCACCAAAAGAGGTCTGAGCAAGCAGAGTCAAAGTAACACTTTCGGTGGCTTAGGAGAGACTACAGAAACTCATTATCCACTAAAAAGGGGCACTTTTGGCATATTAGAAAGAGAGATAAAAGGAATTTAAACCACCAAAAGCAAGTGGCAAGCAGCATTGGGAAAGGTACGTTCGGTGGATTAGGAAAGGCTCAGAACATCTCATTAGCCACCGAAAAGGGTCATTTTTGGAGGATTAGAAAGGGGTGAAACATATACACTAACCACCGAAAGATGGAAGATAATTATCAGGTGGAAAACCCTTTCGACGTGTTTGTGCCAGAAATTGTTTCCAAGGCTAAAGAAACAAGCCAACACAATCTCAAACAAAACTTAATAAAGTGAAATAGGTTTAGGGTTTCTGATATGTTTTCTTGGTTGTAAACTTTGGGAACAAGTAGGGAATACACTTATGAGAAAAATAATAACTAAATCATAAGCAAAAGAAGACAAAGATGCATAATATATAAAACAAGATCCAACAGAACACAATGTTGAAGTTCACTCATAAAAGACAAGCATTACCAGCATATAAACATAAACCAGTAATGAATATATCATTTAAGCAACTAAACAAGCTGAACAATGAAGCCAACACAGAAACTGAAGGGTTAAAAGTGTCATATATCTCATAATTTTATCATCAAGTGCATACAAGAGTTTTGATACTTAACTCATGAATAAGTCTAAAGACCTCCTGAAGCTCTCCCAAAATCGAACCCCTCTTCTGTCCCTTTGTCCCTCTTTTATAATTACAAATAATTAGTTCTATCTACCCTTCATTAGGTCGAAATTGAAACTACCCAGCAGTTACATTAACTAACTTTTAACTAATTGACTAAAAATAGTAAATCAGATTCCTGGCAAATATGGCGAATTTCTATAAAATAGGTGTCAAAGAAGCTTCCATATCTCTCAATTCGTGACACTTGTGTAAAAAATGAGAGAGGTTTTTGTGAATGGGTCCGTTATGGAAAAACACCTCTCTTGGGTTTTAAAAATTCATCTCCAATCAATCATAATCTTCCCCGCAAGATGAACACTAAAACAGGAAAATATTAAATATTAAAAATCCTGAAAAATAGGCTGCAAAGATTAAATTGGATATTTCAAACCTTGACAGCTATTGAAAAACGGAGAGAGGTTTTTGTAGATGGGTATCTTATGAACAAAAACATATTTTGGTTTTCAAAAATTCCTCATTAAACTGTTGATGAAACTAGATATTATGCACACTTCTCATTCAAATATTAGACCCTCTTTGGACTGTATAAAGAGAACCCTGTGTTGTAATGACAAGGAGAACAACCTCATGCTCTGTTCAT
Source organism: Pseudotsuga menziesii (assembly GCA_001517045.1). Taxonomy (NCBI): domain Eukaryota; kingdom Viridiplantae; phylum Streptophyta; class Pinopsida; order Pinales; family Pinaceae; genus Pseudotsuga; species Pseudotsuga menziesii. The sequence continues at coordinate 52,740 of LPNX010487204.1, forward strand.
TTTTCTGTTTCAAATTGAATTCAAAAACAAACTAATCAGCTTTCTGCATGCATTAAGACTAGGTCTTCATGAAATTTCAAATGTTTAGCTCCTTTACTACATTGTACACAGGTAACAGACTCATTTATGAAGTTTAAACCAATTAATTTACAGCTCTTCACATCACCACACTTTCAGGATTTGATAGGGTCATGCTCAATTAAAAACTGATATTTTTCAACTAGTCACTCACCAACACTTCTAGTCTTCTTATTTCCTCGACAGGGGTGTTGTTTAGGGCATATATTAATGTTCTGTTTAAACAATTTTGATAAAATAGGCTTCATCGAGAAAACCCCAAATTAACATTCATTAATTGGTGATCATGGAATACCTCCTTTATGTCTAACTGCAGATGCTTAAAATCATTTCCTGAGCTGTCAGATTGTCCACCTTAGATGTACAAGTGTCCTTCAACGTCCAATTTGATTGCAGGTGGCGAGACCAGCAAGCCCTAATTTCCTGTGTGACCATGAAAACCTCAATTCTGTTTTATAACATCAATCTTCAGTTTTTTGGCAGATGTCTTTGTTCCAGCGTCTGCACTAGCTCCATAATATTTAATTTAGAACATCTTCCTCGAAAATCTTGCTTTATTTCGCTCACTATCATCATTTGCCATAAATTTGCATCCAGTTGCCAGAATGGTTGCCAGAATCTCCCTCACATGAGACTGACGCTTGTTTACATGAAAACAACTTGGAAAAACATATATCAAACGTGACCAATGATTTATTTAACACTTTAGGAGCGAAATCCCCAAAAAATCGGACTGAAAAATGACCATTTTGGCAAAAAACGATTTTCTTGTAGCGTCGCAGTGTTAATTTTTTGGCAGTTACGCTACCAGAATAATTTGAAATCACTTTTGGTGCTATATAACTGTTTTTTCCATTTTGAATGCAGGTTAGGTGCTAAACTATGCTTTTGGAATATATTTGTGACATATTAACTCAACATAATGACCTTGAAACCCTTCAAAAGCTAACAAAGGAAAAACAATAATGAACCTAAAGGCAAAAAACACTCGAAAAATTTCACTAAATACCAAAATTTTTATAATAAGTGAAAGGATAAACTCAAGAAAATAAGCAAACTAAAATAAAAATAACAAGCAAACATAAAAAAAGGTAGAAACAAGTTCTTGACTTAACATCCGGCTCCAGCTGCGGGATGAAGTCCTCCCTGTGAGGCTTCAAGAACCTATAGACCAGTGCCTTTTGTAACCAAAACTGACTGCTTTTCTGCAAAACATCCATTGGGCTATGGAGTCTTTATTCAATCCTTCACACACTGATATATACAATGAAAAATCAAATCTCTTTCTCTGAGGAACCTTCCATCTACTGAATCAAATCGAAATCCCATTTCCAATGTAACCAAGAAGAAATTTGATCAACCCACCAAAACTTATTTCCAACTCCAAATATATATATAATCAGAAATATTGGAAAACATGAAGAGTAATGATCTAACAACATATACTCACTTTCATCAAATGGCATCTCTGAAATAACAGATTTATAACCTAGTATTGACTCTAAATAATCTGCTATTGGGTCATAAAAAATTCCATAAGTTACCTCTTCCTGCTCTATGAAAAGACAAGCTGTCCATAAGAATATTTTGTTCCATGAATATCAATAAGGCGTTGGCGAAAAAGGACATCAGGATCAGCCTAAATTTTCTCCATAATTTTTTGGATAGTATCATCAACAATGTCAACACTTTGAACCTCCTTTTCCATACTGTCTTCAAATGAATGACTATTAGGCATTGGCTTTTGCTGTTCAAGGATAATAGACTGAATGCATTCTTGAGTTTGTTGATCAAATTGTGACATATCACACACCTCACAGATTTCTGGGTCTTTCTTTTCAATTTCATCATCATATTTATTAAAAATAAGACCATCTTCATAGTGATTTTGAACAGCAGATTTATCATAACCATGAATAAAAGTAACTTCTGAAAAAATGTGAACAACCTGGCCTTCATCAATTTTACTATCAAAACCAAAAGGAATAGAATCTAATTCATCACAGAATTATTGTCTTGGAACCCTAATCTCTTCATCATAGCAACGAGTATTCTAAGAAATTTTGAATGATGATGCTAAAGGTTCATCTTTTCCTTCAATACAAAGCTGATCTTTAACACAACACTGATTTTCAAAAGTTTATTGAACTAGAGATTGATCTTCAAAAGGATTAGCATTCAAACGGTTATTAAGGCTGTTGAAATCATTATGAGAATGTTTCAAATTATCTCTACTGATCTCATCACTTGAATAATCCTTAAACTGACCAAAAACAACAACTTGATTATCATAATGATCATGGCATTCTTCCTTGACAGCAGTATCTGAAAATGTTACATTTTCATCTTCAACAAATTATGAAACGTCAAATTCTTCATGACATGTTTTGAACCCTTGATTGCACTCATCATCATGATTTTTTAAATCAGAAATTGTGTTATAAACATCAGCCTGCTCACAACAATATTTTAAAAGGAGTTCAGCTGAGAACAGATACTTACAATGTTTCCGAAAGCATGTGTGGAATTCTTTCAGTGAGGAAATGCTAGCAGCGGGAAGAGAAAAATACCAATCTCGTGCATCTTGGTCAAGTGAATACATGAATATCTTCATGAGCACATCTTCATGCTGGATTTTTAACTGGACCATACATTGATGAAATTTGATGAGATGATCTGATGGATTATCCTCTTTGCTTTCTCTAAACCGTAGAAGACAATCTCCCCAAACATCCATAGTAGGTACTGGATTTGGAAAACTTGGAATATCAGAAAAATTGAAAGGTGCAAACCTTCGAGCCAGAATATCTTCCATGGACATCGGTCTCTGCATCTTGAAATAGTGGAGTCGCCAATCAATTTGTGAAGACAGATTTTGTTTCTTCTTCTTAGAAAGAGAAAGGGGTGACAGTAGTTCAAATTAATTAGGGCCGCATAAAGCTGGGGATGACTGAAACCTTCTAATTCTTCTAGTAGCCACTGTGTCAAATTTAGTGAAAAATAGCCTTAAAGATGTGCTGGTTTAATTCCACCTCTTAAAACCAGTAAAACTGATAAGTATCCCAGGGAAGATATGTCTTCAACTTCGTCCCCGGCAATGATGCCAAAGATGTTTGTGCCAGAAATTGTTTCCAAGGCTAAAGAAACAAGGCAACACAATCTCAAACAAAACTTAATAAAGTGAAATAGGTTTAGGGTTTCTGATATGTTTTCTTGGTTGTAAACTTTGGGAACAAGAAGGGAATACACTCATGAGAAAAATAATAACTAAATCATAAGCAAAAGACGACAAAGATGCATAATATATAAAACAAGATCCAACAGAACATAATGTTGAAGTTCACTCATAAAAGACAAGCATTACCAGCATATAAATATAAACTAGTAATGAATATATCATTTAAGCAACTAAACAAGCTGAACAATGAAGCCAACATAGAAACTGAAGAGTTAAAAGTGTCATATATCTCATAATTTTATCATCAAGTGCATACAAGAGTTTTGATACTTAACTCATGAATAAGTCTAAAGACCTCCTGAAGCTCTCCCAAAATCGAACCCCTCTTCTGTCCCTTTGTCCCTCTTTTATAATTACAAAGAAGTAGTTCTATCTACCCTTCATTAGGTCGAAATTGAAACTACCCAATAGTTACATTAACTAACTTTAAACTAATTGATTAAAAATAGTAAATCGGATTCCTGGCAAATATGACTAATTTTTGGAAAATAGGTGTCAAAGAAGCTTCCATATATCTCAATTCGTGACACCTATGTAAACAATGAGAGAGGTTTTTGTGAATGGGTCTATTATGGACAAAAACCTCTCTTGGTTTTTAAAAATTCATCTCCAATAAATTAGAATCTTCCCCGCAATATGAACACTAAAACATGAAAATATTAAATATTAAAAATCCTGAAAAATAGGCTGCAAAGATTAAATTGGATCTTTCAAAATTTGACAGCTGTTGCAAAACTGAGAGAGGTTTTTGTATATGGGTATCTTATGAACAAAAAAATATTTTTGTTTTCAAAAATTCCTCATTAAACTGTTGACGAAACTAGATATTATGCACACTGCTCATTCAAATATTAGACCCTCTTTGGACTGTATAAAGAGAACCCTGTGTTGTAATGACAAGGAGAACAACCTCATGCTCTGTTCATTTTTCTGTTTCAACTTGACTTCAAAAACAAACTAATCAGCTTTCTGCATGCATTAAGACTAGGTCTTCATGAAATTTCAAATGTTCAGCTCCTTTACTACATTGTACACAGGTAACAGACTCATTTATGAAGTTTAAACCACTTAAAATGCAAAGATCTTCACATCACCACACTTTCAGGATTTGATAGGGTCATGCTCAATTAAAAATTGATATTTTTCAACTAGTCACTCACCAACACTTCTAGTCTTCTTATTTCCTCGACAGGGGTGTTGTTTAGAGCATATTTTAATGTTCTGTTTAAACAATTTTGATAAAACAGGCTTCACCGAGAAAACCCCAAATTAACATTCATTAATTGGTGATCACAAAATACCTCCTTTATGTCTAACTGCAGATGCTTAAAATCGTTTCTTGAGCTGTCAGATTGTCCACCTTAGATGTACAAGTGTCCTTCAACGTCCAATTTGATTGCAGGTGGCGAGACCAGGAAGCCCTAATTTCCTGTGTAACCATGAAAACCTCAATTTTGTTCTATAACAGCAATCTTCGGATTTTTGGAAGATGTCTTCGTTCCAGCATCTCCACCAGCTCCATAATATTTAATTTATAACATATTCCCCAAAAATATTTCCTTATTTCGCTCACTATCATCATTTTCCATAAATTTGCATCCAGTTGCCAGAACGGTTGCCAGAATCTCCCTCACATGAGACTGACGCCTGTTTACATGAAAAAAACTTGGCAAAACATATATCAAACGTGACCAATGATTTATTTAACACTTTAGGAGTGAAATCCCCAAAAAATCGGACTGAAAATTGACCATTCTGGCAAAAAACGATTTTCTTGTAGCGCCGCAGTGTTAATTTTTTCGCAGTTGCGCTACCAGAATAATTTGAAATCACTTTTGGTGCTATTCTAACTGCTTTTTCCATTTTGAATGCAGGTTAGGTGCTAAAATATGCTTTTGGAATATATTTGTGACATATTAACTCAACATAATGACCTTGAAACCCTTCAAAAGCTAACAAAGGAAAAACAATAATGAACCTAAAGGCAAAAAACACTCGAAAAATTTCACTAAATACCAAAAATTTTATAATAAGTGGAAGGATAAACTCAAGAGAATAAGCAAACTAAAATAAAAATAACAAGAAAACATAAAAAAAGGTAAAAACAAGTTCCTGACTTAACACGGCGATTTAGGCGAAAGCTCTGAACCATGGCCTTCACCTCTGTTTGTTTTATTGCTAAATATTTTGACTGCCATTGAAACATTTTTTGACAGTGGTCGGAGGTTTATTCCTCTACGACGCCGACGTTTCGGAGGGCTTGTACTTTATATCGCGAACACTGCGAAGAGTCTTGTGGTTTGGAGTTCCGATGCATTAGTGGTTTGAGGTTCTGATGTTTTAGTGTTTAGAGCTTTCGATCACCGACATGTTTTGAGTTGTTTGTTCGGCAGTTGAAAAAGGTTTTTGACATGGTCGAGATCTGCTGAAAGCAGAGATTCAACACGACGACGGGGTAATGATTCCAACAATTTAATCAAGAAAGATCACGTTTAGTTAGCTTCCAAAAGCCAACATTTTAGCAGTTAGATGAAAAAATCACGGAGCATCTTAAACCACCGAAAAGGCCAAAATAGGGAAACGGTTGGAAACTATCACATCCAACCCCGTCAGTAAGACAAAAGATCATTTTTTAGAGCATGATTACCCACCAAAAATATCTAGAGTCGTGTGATTGCATGTGAAATGAGTGAAAAGGGTCGTTATACAAGTAGCCAAAATTGATTTGACTGCAAGCCTACAGTTTTCCTCCACCTGTCCCAAATATCATCAAATAGCCATCGAGTGCTTTGGCTGAAGCAGGTTACGGTGATATGGGAAAAGAGATCTCAATGATCGAGTTGCTGTCATCATTTTGGTGACCTCATCTTCCATAAAATACATAAATCCCTCATAATCAGTGCCTTGGGACTCCATCGAATTTCATTGTCAAAATTAACATTGTTCTCACCAAAGAAATGAGCTCTGAACAAGCATCTTGCTAAAGCCATTGTATACAAAGTCTAAAAGTTGTTTTGCAGGGACCCAGGAGATACACCCACCAGGATGAAGAAAAAAGGACCAACTCTCAGGTAGGAGCTAGGTGATGTCAGTTATATAGATCCCATCCATAGGTTTACAGACTGTTCCAGGAGGTAGGCTGTTACAAATACTGTGAAAAATACAGGGTTTTTATCAGCAACTAGCTGAAGCTTTTGCGCTTTCATTTGATGGTTCAAAAGAAGTCATAGGAAGGGAGGAATTTATCATAGATGAAGCACTAATTTTAGAGGTGACTGAACTCCCTTTCACAGGAGAAAAGTGGTTCAAGACCACTATACCCAAAGACGTGGAATTTAGATCATATCTCAAGCCTGGGCATAGGGGAATAACATGGAAGAAGGCTATGCCATCATCATGGATGGAAGAGAACCGGCAGCAGCTGCTAAAATCCATTGTGGTCTATTTGACCTGTGAAGGGAGATACAATAGAGCAATGACCTATCATTTCAAAGTCATGAATCACTTCATAGGTAAGAACCCTCTTAATCTACCCTTTTATTTACACAGGAGTCTAGAGAATATGGCACATCAAGTGAAAGCCCAACCATCCAATATCGTTGGTAGGCTGTTCCACCATGGTCTTATCCAGCTATTGGTCCAGGAATTGTTGAAGAAAAGAAACAATACTTGGCCCTATTTTCTATTCTAGAATGGCTTTGAGACAGGCCTTCAGCCATAGGAGAAAGGGAAGTCTCATGTCAAGAAATCCAACACTCCAAGGAGTGGGAGAAGAAGGAGGAGGGCCATTTCCCTAGCTACAGCAATAGAACAACCTCCCTCCTCCTCTGAGACCAAGAAGGAAAAAAGGAATTTGGATTTTGGTGAGAAAGGTCAGGAGGCAGAAGCACACCAGGAGAATGTCTTAAACCTACCCTATTCAGATTTCGAGGAAGAACAAGGAGAGGATACAACCCTAGCTCTGCAAATTGTTCCATTCACTAGAGCATTTCCATCCCCCACACCAAAGGAACAAGAGGAACCAGCAGAAGGGCCTTCCTCAAGCAAACCTAGAAGTCAAAATATCAATCAGCTACTAAGGTAGGTTTATGAAATGGAGGTCTTGGAAAGAGAACTGAAGAGAAACAATGAAAAATTGACTAGGAGAAATAAGCTATTGCACAAGTCTTACTTGGAGCAGAGAGAGAGATACATTTTCTTGAAAAGTCTAAACACCACGTACCTGAAGGACAATACCAGGTTACTCAGGATGGTGAGGCTCCAAAGGCTGCAGTTGAAACAAGCAAAAGTAAATCCTAGCAGCCACCTTGCCTTATCAACCCTAGCTGAAATAGCCATCAGTCTCCAACCTCCTGAAACAAGCCAGGGCCTTGCAAACACTCCAAACACGAAGCTCTTGGAAGAAGAAAGTTGAGCATACGGGACTGGAAAGGAATTTTTTAGCGAAACCTAATAAATTTTGTGAAACAGGTATTTCGGTGGTTAAGAAGGTGCTGGAAAAGTCTATTAGCCACGAAAAGCTCCTCTTTTTGGTAGTTGAAGGTTCCGATAGACTAGCCGCTTAACCATCGAAAGCGGACAGAGATTTAAAGGCGAGTTTTTGACAGATAGAACCAAATTTTGGCAACTGCAGATGGTTCATGGATGTGAGATGAAGACAAAGGATGCTGAGGGACGCATCAGAAAAGGTCTATGCAAGATTCACTATGACATAACCACACCAAAGGATACAAACCCTAGCTATCAAAGAGAAATTAGGGGTCTAACTGACAGAGAACCAACAACAGTGATCACTAGCATTGCTTCAGTTATCAAAATGTTTAGTAAGTGAACTAGATATTCATTGTAGTTAGACAAGTAGTTAGGTAGGGTTTCAAACCCTAATTTGCAAAAACTTTCACTTTTGAGTATTTTTGTAAAAAACAGATCCAAGTTTTAGGATCTATACTTTTTGAAAAAGGCTATAAAGCCTAAGATGGATGATATAATAAAGGTTCAACTTCGGGGATTTACAAGCCTATAATGATTTTGTGCTTCTCATTTTACTTATTCTTGAATATATTATCTTTTGTTATGATCTGTTCAGCCATCATCTCTTTATGATTGAATGTGTATTTAGGTCATTTTCAGATTGATTAAAAAGATGATAGCTGTCATCCTATTAGTTTGTTAGCACAATTTGATTTATAAGTGCCATCCTTATCAAAATTAGCCATTTATATGCATGTGTTTTGTATGTAAATCTGCCAGCATGATGAGTTGTTCATCCCTGCACCTTATTGTCGACTTCTGAGCAATTATAACTAAAAGCCTTGTAAATGAGTGAGTTTTATGCATGTCTTGAGAGTGGAAAGGTTATATAGGTCAAATAACTTGATCCATATCAGAAAACCCTAAAAAAATTTTAAGTTACCGGGCATCCTCGAGTTACAACCTAGAGGAGTTTCCTGGAGTGATAACAAATTGGCGCCGTTGACAAGGAGAGGAGACTGAAGCTCAACTTCCTTGGGAGATGACACAGATCCTTGCTTTGATGATAGACAAAGATTGGACACTATTATGTTGTAATCATCTATCTGGCGACTCCATTGATATAAGGTGGCTTCAAGAAGACCAAGTACCAGAGAAAACCCTAAGGGGCCACTAGCAACACCAGTTTCAGATCTAGAAGAAATTTTTAGAAGAGCTAGGGCTTTACTAAGACAAACAAGCAGTGCTGCACAAAAAGCTACATCACGTATTTCAAGAAATATTTCTACTATTATTTCTTCTACTCAAACTCTTAATTCTTAGGAATTTATAGATACATCAGAAAAATATAGGGTTTGGGCATCTTCAAGCACTGCTACTTATGAAGATCCAGTCCCTAGTGAATCCACTAGGATTAGGATACCACCACCTTCTCATCAAGTAGCTTCACCAGTGCTTCCTTCCTCAACCCTGTCCATACCCATTTCCAATATGGCCGCACCTTAATTGACCAAGATAGAAAGGATCCTGGTAGCTAGGTATGCACCCCTAATTTTTCCAAATCCCCTCGCAGCCATGCCTACTGGGGATTATCTCAAGTATATGACTAATTTTACAGGGGAAGGGGATTTCATTGTTGAATAACATCTAGAGGCATTTTACAGCTATGCTAAAAATATTAACATAGAGCAGGAAGATATATGGGCTAGGGTTTTTGTGCAAAGCTTAGATGGCCAGGCTAGAAAGTGGTTTAAGGAATCTCCTACTAGATCAGTGGCAGGAATAGAAGCCCTAAATGATATTTTCCTAAAGAATTGGGGAGAAAGGAGAAATCACCTCTACTATATCACAGAATTCAGCAACCCGAAAAGAGAAAATGGGGAGTCTGTCTCCAACTTTACCAAGATATTCAACAATATGTACAGCAACATCCCTACTGAAATTAAGCCCACCGATACCTCAACTAGGATAACTTATGCAAATGCCTTTGACTCTGACCTCTACCTACTTCTCAAAGAAAGGAGGTCCGCCTCCTTATCACTCATCCAAGATGATACCTTCGAGGTAGAGTCAAACATTCTAGCATCTCAGAAGGTCAAAGGGAAGATAGATAAGAAGAAGCAACTAGTAGACCCTAGTGGGGCTTCTGCATCAGAGAACAAGATTGAAAAAATGACCAAACTGTTAGATAACCTGACTACTGAAATGTATAAATTGAAGGACTAAGGACATTTACCTGTGAGGGGTAAAGGGCTAAGTGACTTTGCTCCTCCAAACCCTAATTTTTTTCCTTATAGAAGAGGAAACCCCCCAGTTCAGATTCTCAGAAGGGAGAGGAATAAAGGGGAAGATCAAAGGATAAGAGCTCCATTTCACAATTTTGTATTAGAAGAAGAGCCAGAATCCATTGAAGAAGAAGGAGAAGCTAAAGAAAATATCCACTGCATGGAGGATGAGGTGGACTGTTCTTTTTGACACAGGTAGAATATGAGGATGCCCTAATTAATTAACATATCACTGCAGAAGTTGTCTATCGGGATGATGGTTAGGAAGGTTACAATATGAGGTCTAGGTTGGTTTCTCCTCTCAAGAAGAATGTTGTACCTGTCAAGTAGCTTGTTGCTCCAGCTATAAAGGTTGCTATTTTACCAAAGAAGTTGGCTATCACATCCAAAGCATTGTAGAAACTAGCACCTTCAACCATACCTGATCAAGTCCAAATCAAACCTACAACTCATGAGGTAAGGTTTCTAGATAGGCTGCATTATTCTTTCAACCTTGTGTCTGAAATTCAAAAATTGAAAATCCCTTTCCCTTTAATTGAGCTAATGAAGAATGATGCATTCAAGTCCTCCATTCTGAATTCCCTTTAGCCCAAGGTGCGTATTGGCATTGACTTTGTGAACCTGCAAGATGACAAGCATGTTTTAACCCTGGGCCCCATGATCGAAGACCTAAAGGACTCATGCCCACCATTCTACATATCCTTGAATATCCATGGTAAAATCCTCCATAACTTTCTGCTGGATTCAGGAGCCTCTCATAACCTAATGCCAAAGGCTGTGATGGATGAGCTTGGTCTCAACATCACCAATCCATACCATGATTTATTCTCCTTTGACTCCAGGAAGGTCAAGTGGTTGGGCCTCATCAAAGACCTAGTTGTGAACCTAACTCAACTACCTTTGAAAGGAATCATGATGGACATTGTAGTGGTTGATATTCCTCCAAAGTTGGGTGTCTTGCTATCTCGGTCATGGAGCAAAAGACTAGGTGGCACCCTTCATATGGATCTCACATATGCCACCATTCCCATGTTTGGAGGAGAGACTAAGAGGCTGTATAGGGAAAATCAGCTGTCATACATTATAAGCAAGGAGAGCAACTCAGTAAATCACCCCATCTATGCAGTGGACACTGATTTTGGGTCTTGCATTTTTCAAATAGATGATTCTCAGCAGACATCAGTCTAGCTCACTAAGCCCACTTGTTAGTAGCCCGAAGAAGTAACCACAACAATCTAGACCATGTATTTTGATGGGGCTAGCACTCATAGCTTAGTAGGTGCAGGTGTAGTATTGATCTCCCCATCTAAGGAAAACATCCACCTATCTTATAAGCTTTATTTTAAAACCACTAACAACATAGTAGAATATGAATCCTTACTGCTAGAAGTTAAAGCTACCAAGGAGATGGGGATCATGTGCATGAAGATTTTTGGAGATGTAGACCTCATCATATAGCAGGTCAACAACACTTTTCAGACAAAAAATATCAGACTGAAGGCCTACAGGGAAACTGAGAGACTCCTTTATGTTTTTTTAACTATCATATATTCCTAGGGTTGTAAATCACTTGGCTAGTTCCCTGGCTATCTATGCAAGTCTGTTCGTTCCTCCTTTACCCCCTAAGCTCAGCTATGATGTTCAGGTGAAGTACAGACCCTCTCTACCAGATAATGTAAAATTTTGGAGGGTTTTTGAGAATGATGACGAGCTTAGTAAATTCCTTCAGTTAGTAGATGAATTCTATGACATACACATAGACCAAGAAAACCTAAACATGGAGGAATCCAAACAACTCAAGTTAAGAGATAAAGTGATTGATCAGAACATTGTCCAATTGCCCAGCAACTACATACCTCGAGGTCTAGTACCACTGGAAGAGTTGTTTGATCACAATGACATCCCTTTCAAGATTTCCAAAAAGGATCTAGATCCTGCTATCCAAGAGAAAAACACAGGGAGCCAAAGCCATCCTAAACTGATAAACCTTTCCACAGGGTTTACTGCTGATCAGAGGTCTAAATTTTTTCAACTTGGTAAAAGAGTTTGTTGATGTTTTTTCCTGGGAGTATAGTGACCTAAAAACTTATGACACCAACATCATCCAGCATGAAATTCCTTTGGATAAGGACACCATTCCTTTTAAGCAGAAGTTGAGACCCACCATCCCTCTCCTATTACTAGTGATTGAAAAGGAAATCCACAAGATCCTCAAAGCCAAGATCATAATCCCCCTCAAGTATTCTAAGTGGATTGCAAACCTAGTAGTGGTAAGAAAGAAAAATGGGGAAATCAGGTTGTGTGTGTATTTTAGAAACCTAAACAAGTGTTCCAAGAAAGACAACTATCCACTGCCCAAGATGGAACACCTGTTGCAGAAAGTCTCGGGGGCTAGGGTTATGTCCTTCCTTGATGGATTCTTTGGTTACAACCAAGTTGCGGTGCACCCTAATGACCAAGATAAGAATGCCTTTACCACCCCCTGGGGCACCTTCATGTATGATAAAATGCCATTTGGGCTAATGAATGTCGGGGATACTTTTCAGAGAGCCATGGACCTAGATTTTGTAGGAATAAAAGTCAAGTTTGTGCTGATATATTTGGATGACCTAACAATTTACTCTCATAGCCATCATGACCACTTGCAACATTTAAGAAAGGTCTTTCTGAATTGCAGAAGGTATGGAATATCACTGAACCCCAAAAATTCCCAGTTTGCACTCAGTGAAGGAAAACTCCTGGGCCATACAGTTTCAGCTGAAGGTGTAAAGATCGCTCCCATAAGAGTGGAAGCAATTTAGAAGTTGACAATACTGAGGTCAAAAAGAGACATTCAGTCCTTTTTAGGCAAGATAAACTTTGTCAGGAGTTTCATTCCTAATTTCTCTGAGCTGGTGAAGCATATAACGGTCATGCTGAAAAAAGATGTAGAAATAAAGTGGACTGACCAGGTAAGAAAATCTTTTGAAGACATTAAGAAGGCTATCATGGAGGCCCCAACCCTGATCAGCCCTGACTACACCAAGGGTTTTTACATTTTCTCTTTTGCATCTTATGACACAGTAGCAGCTGCACTATTACAAAAGAATTATGAGGGTCTTGATCATCCCATTACATTCTTTAGCAAAACCCTGAGAGATGTTGAGCTGAAGTATGACCCAATTGAGAAGAAGGCTTATGCTCTCATAAAATCTTTGAAGACTTTTAGAATCTACATTCTCCATGCAAAGGTCATTCCATATGTCCCTTCAGCTGCTGTGAAGGATGTTATGACTCACCCTGACATTCATGGGAAGAGAGCTAAGTGGATTGCCAAGCTCATTGAGTTTGATATAGAGGTGAAACCCACCAAGCTCGTAAAGGGACTAGGTTTGGCCAAACTCATGGCCAAAGAAAACTATGAACTGATGGGAATAAATTTCACATCTGTCAAATCATCAAAGGTGTAGAATGTGGCAGCAGAAGAAGCAGAAGTGAATCAAGATAAGAATGAAATTCCATCAGTAGCTGAAAACATATCTTCATGTGAGTGGTACTCAGGTATCATTCAATTTCTGCAAAAATTAGAAGTTTCTCCTGATCTCACTCCTAACCAAGCACGAGCCCTTAAGTTGAAATGTGTTAGGCTTTGCATAATTGACAAACTGCTGTACTGGAGGGATCAGTCTAGAATTTTTCTAAGGTGTCTAGGTAAATAGGAAGTAGATCAGGTCATGCATCACTTTCATTCCAGCACATGTGGGGGCCACCACTATTGGAAAACCACAGCCCACAAAATCTTAAGAGCAGGATACTATTGGCCAGTCCTCTTTGCTAATGTATGCACTTTTGTAAGGGCCTATGACCAATGCCAAATATTTATAGGGAAGCAACAGCTCAAGTCCTTGCCTCTTAGGCCTAATGTGGTGAATGGGCCTTTACATCAATGGGGTCTGGATTTCATAGGTGAAATAAATCCATCTTTTGGTGGATAGAATAAATGGATCTTAGTAGCCACTAACTACTTTACCAAATGGATAGAGGAAGTACCCACCAGGAATACCACTCACCAAGTCATCATGAGATTTTTATATAAGAATATCTTTAGTCGGTTTGGCTGCCCAGTAAGGTTAGTAACTGATAATGCACCAGCTTTCAAGGCGAGGGAATTAGTTAAAATATGTGAATCAATGGGTATTCAATTGGTGTGCTCCACATCCTATTATCCCCAAGGCAATGGCCTAGCTGAGTCATCCAACAAAAGCTTAGTCAGAATAATCACAAAAATGCTAGAGACAAATCAGAAAAGCTGGGATTCAAAGCTTAAGTTTGCTTTATGGGCTGATAGGGTAACAGAAAAAATATCCATAGGGACTTCTCCATTCAATCTAGTTTTATGGCACTGAGGCCATTTTTCCTATCTAGCTCATCCTTCCAGTGGAAAAGTTCTTTCAGGAAGAGGAAGAGGAACCAAATGATATGGTGAGAAGGATGATGGATTTGGTGGAGTTATAGCAAATAAGGGAGCAAGTTATAGGAAAATTAGAAGCCCATCAATAGAGGATAAAGGGCATGTTTGACAAAACAGAAAAAGTAGACAACCTCTAGGTGGGATATTGGGTCCTCAAGTGGGATGCTGTCAGACAGGACAAGGGAAAACATGGAAGATTTGATGCTGTCAGATAGCCCAGGTACATGAGAATAACACCTTCAAATTGCAGAATATGGAAGGTGAAGAGGTATTAGATGGCCCAGTGAATGGGTGGTTCTTAAAACTTTATTTTATTTGAGGCTCTAAGGCCTTATTATTGTAAATTAGTATATAGTAGATTGTTTTGCTTTTAGAATAAACTCTGTGTCCCAATGGAACAGTAAATGATAGTGTTAAGTTACTTAGTTGCTTTTAGGGAAAGGCATTTTTGGTCTAGGGTTATTGGGACCTCACTGGGAGGTTCCCATCCCCAAGTAGGAGCCAGATGTTATCTCCCAAAATAATTTATTTTGATAGTATGAAGAATTTAACTCATGCAATGAAGGATATGAATATCACTGATAGTTTGAAAGCCTCTGTTTTTTATTTGGATGAAAATTTCACAAGTTGTAGCTTTCGGAGGCTTAGGCGAGGACTATCATAGCTCATTAGCCATTGAAAAGCTATGTTTCGGCAGCTAAATAGTTGAACGCGGGCCAAAGGCAAACCATCAAAAGTGGTTTAAACAAGCAAATTCAAAGTAACACTTTCGGTGGCTTAGGAGAGACTACAGAAACTCATTAGCCACCGAAAAGGGGCACTTTCAGTAGACTAGAAAGAGAGATAAAAGGGATTTAAACCATTGAAAGCGAGTGGAAAGCAACACCGGGAAAGGTACACTCGGTGGCTTAGGAGAGGCTCATAAAATCTCATTAGCCACCGAAAAGGGTCATTTTCGGCAAATTAGAAAGGGGTGAAATATATACACTAACCACTGAAAGTTGGAAGATAAATATCGGGTGGAAAACCCTTTTGGTGGTTTAGGCTAAAGATCTGAACCATGGCCTTTACCTCTTTTTGTTTTATCACTAAATCTTTTGACTTCCATCGAAACATTATTTGACAGTGATCGGAGGTTTAGTCCTCTACGACATCGACGTTTTTGAGGGCTTGTCCTTTATATTGCTGACACTATGAAGAGTCTTGTGGTTTCGAGTTCTGACACATTAGTGGTTTGAGGTTCTGATGTTTTAGTGTTTATAGCTTTCGATCGTCGATGGGTTTTGAGTTGTTTATTCGACAGTTGAAAAAGGTTTCTGAAATGGTCGAGATCTACTGAAAGCAGAGATTCAACACTGTGATGGGGTAACGATTCTGGTGATTTAAGCAACAAAGATCACATTTAGTTAGCTACCAAAAGCCAGTGGTTCGGTGGTTAGTTGACAAAATCACGAAAGATCTTAAACCACCAAAAAGGCCAAAACAGGGAAATGGTTGGGAACCATCACATCCAACCCCATCAGCAAGACAAAGATCATTTTTAGAGCATGATTACCCACCAAAACGATCTGGAGCTGTGTGACTACATGTGAAATGAGTGAAAAGGGTCGTTATGCAAGTAGCCAAAATTGAATAGACTGCAAGCCTGCAGTTTTCCTCCACCTGTCCCAAAGATCATCAAATAGAAATCGAGTGCTCTGGCTAAAGCCGGTTACGGTGATATGGGAAAATAGATCTCAATGATCGAGCTCTTGTCATCATTTTGGTGACCTCAGCTTTCATAAAAGACATAAATCCCTCATAATCAGTTCCTTGGGACTCCATCGAATTTCATTGTCAAAATTAGCATTGTTCTCACTAGAAAAATGAGCTCTGAAGGAGCAGCTTGCTGAAGCCACTGTATACAAAGTATAAAAGCTATTTTGTAGGGATCCAGGAGATACACCCATCAGGATGAAGAAAAGTGGACCAGCTCTCAGGAAGGAGCTAGGTGATGTCAGTTATTTAGAATCCCATCTATAGTTTTGCAGACTTTTCCAGGAGGTAGGTTGCTACAAATACTATGAACAAATACAGGTTTTTCATCAGCAGGTGGATGAAGATTTTTCCCTATCATTTGATGGTTCAAAAGTAGTCATAGGAAGGGAGGAATTTATCATAGATGAAGCACTAATTTCAGAGGTGATTGAACTCCCTTGCATAGGAGAAAAGTGGTTCAAGACCACTATACCCAAAGACATGGAATTCAGATCATATCTCAAGCCTGATCATAGGGGAATAACATGGAAGAAAGATGTTCCATCATCATGGCTGGAAGAGAACTGGCAGCAGCTACTAAAATCCATTTTGGTCTATTTGACCTATGAAGGGAGATACAATAGAGCAATGATATATCATTTCAAACTCATGAATCACTTCATAGGTAAGAACCCTCTTAATCAGCCCTTTTATTTACACAGGAGTCTAGGGAAGATGGCACATCAAGTGAAATCCCAGCCATCCAAGATTGCTGGCAGGATGTGCCACCATGGTCTTATTCAGCTATTGGTCTAGGAGTTGTTGAAGAAAAGAAACATTGCTTGGCCCTATTTTCTGTTCTGGAATGGCTTTGAGACAGGCCTTCAGCTAGAGGATAAAGGGAAGTCTCATGTCAAGAAATCTAGCACTCTAAGGAGTGGGAGAAGAAGGAGAAGGGCCATTTCCCCAGCTACAACAACATAACAACCTCCCTCCTCGTCCAAGAACAAGAAGGAAAAAAGGAATTTGGATTTCAGTGATAAAGGTCAGGAGGCATAAGCGCACCAGGAGAATGTATTAAAGCTACCCTATTCATATTTTGAGGAAGAACAAGGAGAGGATGTAGCCCTAGCTCTACAAATTGTTCCATTCACTGGAGCATTGCCATCCCCCACACCACAGGAACAAGAGGAACCAACAAAAGCGCCTTCCTCCAACAAACCTAGAAGTCAAAAGATTAATCAGCTACTAAGGCAAGTTTATGAAATGGAGGTCTTGGAAAGAGAATTGAAGAGAAACAATGAAACATTGATTGGGAGAAACAAGATATTGCACAAGTCTTACTTAGAGCAGAGAGAGAGATACATTTTCTTGAAAAGGATGAACACTAGGTACCTGAAGGACAATACCAGGTTACTCAAGATGGTGAGGCTCCAAAGGATACAGTTGAAAGAAGAAAAAACAAATCGTAGCAACGAACTTGCCTTATCAACCCTAGCTGAAGCAGCCATCAGTCTCTAGCCTCCTAAAACAAGCCAAGGCCTTGCAAACACTCCAAACATGAAGCCCTCCGAAGAAGAAAGCTGAGAATACGGGACTGGAAATGAATTTTTGAGAGAAACCTAATAAATTTTGTGAAATAGGGATTTTGGTTGTTAAGCAGGCACTGGAACAGTCCGTTAGCCACCGAAAGCTCCTCTTTTCAACAGTTAAAGGTTCCGATAGACTGGCCGCTTAACCACCGAAAGGCAAGTTTTTTACAGACAAAACTGAATTTTGGCAAATACAAATGGTTCATGCATGTGATTTGAAGACAAACGACACCGAGGGATGCATCCAAAAAGGTCTGTGTGAGATTCACTACAACATAACCACACCAAAGGATACAAACCCTAGCTATCAAAGAGAATTAGGGGTCTGATTGACAGAGAACCAACAATAGTGATCACTAGCATTGCTTCAATTATCAAAGTGTTTAGTCAGTGAACTAGATGTTCATTGTAGTTAGACAAGTAGTTAGGTAGGGTTTCAAACCCTAATTTGCAAAAACTGTCATTTTTTAGTATTTTTTGTAAAAAATAGATCCAAGTTTTAGGATCTGTACTTTTTGTAAAATGCTATAAAGCCTAATATCGATGATGTAATAAAGGTTCAGCTTCAGGGATTTATAAGCCTATAATGCTTTCATGCTTCTCATTTTACTGATTCATGAATATAAGCTCTTTTGTTATGATCTATTCAGCCATCATCTCTTTCTTTTCTGCACTTATGCCTGAATGTGTACTTAGGTCATTTTTAGATTGATTAAAAAGCTGATAGTTGTCATCCTATTGGTTTGTTAGTAAAATTTGATTTATAAGTTCCATCCTTATTAGGATTTAGCCATTTATATGCATGTGTTTTGTATGTAAATCTGCCAGCCTGATGAGTTCTTCATCCGTGCACCCTATTGTCAACTTCTAAGCAATTATAACTAAAAGCCTTGTAAATGAGTGACTTTTATGCATGTCTTGAGAGTGGAAAGGTTATATAGGTCAACTGATTTGATCCATATCTGAAAACTCTAAAAACAGTTTAAGTTACCAGGCATCCTTGAGTTACAACCTAGAGGATTTTCCTGGAGTGATAACAGTACCTAAAGGGTACAGTTGATTATGTGCTCAAGTATAAGGCTGATTAGATGATTAACTTGGAAGGTTATGTTGATTCATATTGGGCAGGAAGTTTCATCGATAGAAAGAGCACTTCAGGGTGTTGTTTCAGTATGGGATTAGGTCTGATCTCTTGGTTTAGTAGGAAACGGTCTTGCGTGGCATTGAGTACAACTGAAGCAGAGTATGTCATAGCTTGTTCAGCTAGTTGTGAGGTAGTATGGGTGAGGAAGCCACTGTCTAATTTATTTGATCTCTAGTTGGATGCTACTTGTATATATTGCGACAACCATAGTTGTGTGAATTTGTCTGAGAACTCTGTGTTCCATGACAAGTCAAAGAATATCGAGATCAAATATCACTATATCAGGGATATGGTGCAGAGAGGAGTAGTGAATCTCCAGTATGTTGTGACAGACAAATAGATAGCTGATGTGTTGACTAAGACATTGGCCAGAGTGAAGTTTGAGTACTTCAGGGAGAAGCTTGGTGTTCTCCATATTGAGGTTCCCTCCAAGGGGAAGTGATGATTCTATGAGCCATTCTGACATGGTGAGAGGATTGGTTCCTTCCATAGTCAGATGTAAGTGTTGATCCATTCTGAGGTGACTATGGGATGTGTTCCCACATGATCAGACATAAGCACTGAAGGCCATTCTCTAGGAGAATGGAGGCACCTGGTCAGTTACCAGGAATACTCATCCTAGAGCTGAGGGCCATTCTGATGTGACTGTGGGATGTGTTCCCACATGATTAGATGTAAGTGCAGAGCCATTTTGATGTGATCGTGGGATGTGTTCCCACATGATCAGATGTAAGTGTAGAGCCATTTTGATGTGACTGTGGGATGTGTTCCCTCATGATCAGATGTAAGTGTAGAGCCATTTTGAGGAGACTATGGGATGTGTTCCCACATGATCAGAGATAAGTGCTAAGCCCTTCTAGCATGGATGTGGGATATGTTCCCCACCTGGTTGGATATAAGTGTTGAGCCCTTCTGACATGGTTCTTGGATGTGTTCCTCCCATGGTCAGATATAAGTGCTGAGCCCTTTTGACATGGTTCTTAGATGTGTTCCTCCCATGGTCAGATATAAGTGCTGAGCCTTTTCGATATGGTTCTTGGATGTGTTCCTCCCATTATTGGATGTGAGTGCTGAGCCTTTCCTATATGGTTCTTGGATGTGTTCCTCCCATGATCGGATGTGAGTGCTGAGCCTTTCCGGTATGGTTCTTGGATGTGTTCCTCCCATGATCAGATGTGAGTGCCGGGCCTTTCTAACATGGTTCTTGGATGTGTTCCTCTCATGGTTAGATGTGAGTGTTGGGCGTGCCTTTCTAACATGGTTGTTGGATGTGTTCCTCTCATGGTCAAATATAAGTGTTGGGTGGGCCATTCTGACTTAGGGTCATATATAAGCATTGAAGAAGACCTACATGGAGGTTATGCCTACAACCATCATGACAAAGGGTTGGCTTTGTAGAACTTCCTATGACGCGAATAATTGAGAGATAGCACCAGTGATGATCCAGATTGAGTGATGATCCAGATCCAGTGATGATGATCCAACAATGATGATCCAGATCAAGTGATGATCCAGATCCAGTAATGAAGATGAATTGAAGATGAAGATGACTTGAAGATGAATATGACGAGAACTCGATGATGATCCAGTGGATACAAAGAAGAAAACCTGTGCTGATAAATTGTGTCGAGAGAATACCTTCCTAGTTAAGAGGGAGTGTTGATGTATTTGTAACTTTAGAATGTATTAACTTGTATATTTTATGTATTGTACCCCGATTTTTATTTTGGGAAGTATCTGTAATGTAATTGAGTCATGTCATGCCCCGATGTTCCTATCAGGAGATTCAATAATGTAAACAATTCATGTAAATTCATAGAGGGTAACCCTTCCTTTTGATCAAGGGATAAAGTCTCCACAGTTGTGGGGACCTAGGGTTATTAGACTCTCCTAGAGAAGTCTACCCTAGTGAGTTATTGTCAAGTCAGGAATTAGGTTAAAGTCTCTACAGTTGTGGGAACCTAGGGTTATTAGACTCTCCTAGAGAAGTCAACCCTAGTGAGTTATTGTCAAGTTGGGAATTAGTATAAATAGAGAGTGATTCTCTCTATTTATCACACATTCACTCACACTCAATTGTAGCACATAAATGAGAGAGAATACGTTGCTGAGACAAGAGAGAGAGAGAGACTACTGCTGTCGGGAGATCATCTTACTGTTTTGGGGTTTTGCTTTTGGTGCTAATTCTATCTCTGAGGAAGTTGCGGGTTTTTATCCTTTATGGTTTCCCTGAGGAAAATCTTTGTGTCTATTGTCTCTTGTGTTTGATTGTTGTGCTTGTTATTCTATCAGTTAAATATCCTAAGATAATGCTAGATTGAATGATAAAATCTAACATCCAGATGGTGCAAAGGAATCCTTAATCAGAGCACCCCTCAAACCAAAATATTTCGGGTTCATCAAATTTGGGAAATAAGGAAAAATCCAGAGGAATTTCTATGATGGAGAGGGGAGAAACATTTCCAATCCCTATTATTTGATGGAACCTCAAAAGGAAATCTAGGGAGGTTGGATACAGAGAGATCATCTTCGATCCTGGTGGAAAAATAATAAAAACCTTTGGATGGGGTATTGGAATAAAAACGAATAATGAAGTTGAGTGGCTGTCGTTATTCCTTGATTTAAAATTGATTGATTGGGGAACCACACCAAAATTATTATTCTTCAGTGACTCTTAACAATTCATCCAAAAGATGCAATATGGATATAACAAAGGCTCCATCATATGCATATAAAAATTATGACGAAATTCTTCTCTTAAATATGTCCCCCCAGGTATTGTGTTTCCACAATATTCGGGAAAATAATGGTTATGAGGAAAACCTAGACAACATTGGTGCAATAATTTCCCAAGGTAAAATTATTTATAATTAGAAAAATAAGTGTTTCAACTATGTTTCCTAACCCACTCCCAGTGGAGGGTTGGGATCCCGCCTCATCAAATTTTCAAGGTTTGTATTTTCTAAACAAAAAGACTCGTGGCGATAAGATGGACATGTGACCTCCACCTTCAGCCTGTGTTAACTCCCTACCCTCCTCTTCAGTACCAGCGGGTTCCGTTTTGGTAGTTTGCACAAGCAACATGGAAATAAGTGTTAATTCAGAATGAAATACCCATTTCCTCTATTCGCATCCCGACTCAAACGAAGACAAATCGGGCATGCAAATTCAATGTTTATTACAGGTATCTCTCTCAGGTCGGGACTTATTTCCTTGCTTCCAATGGAAAAGAAGGACATGGATGAAGGATTTTCCAATATTAAATATGACCAAGATGACATCAAGAAGAACCTACATAGGATACCATATAGTATTGTGGTGGGTATCAAGGACAACAAATAAATGGCCTTTGATGTGAGGTGTATGTCAAACCAAATTGGATTCCATGATTCACGCATAGACGAACATGACCGAGACTTAAAATAACTTATGGGGATGATGGATATTATCAAATAATAGGTGTTGAAGCTCGCAAGGATGAAACAATGCAGTCACTTCTAGGAATATCCAGGTGACTAGGCTCACCCCATGGAAGAAGTTTCTGTTACCCTTCTTGTAGGGAAATCAGGAAAAAACGTGTAGCCCTCCCAATACAAATTTTTTATTATGTTTTTTTTTTGCATATTTTTGAACCAACAATTCGTCCAAATATACCCTTCTTATGTAATGGTAATTAGTAAGAATTATGTCAGGAATTTTAGAAGGAATCCTATTTCTATGGATATTTTTGTAAAATTCTCTTCTCAGATCTCTCTGGATATCAGAATTTCCCCTATTTTATAATGTATGGTTGTGCACAATCTCTTTTTTAATTTACTTGTTTTCTTGTTTTTGTTAAAATAATAATAATAAGAATTCAAGAGAGGCACACTCCTTTAAATTATTGAGAGAATCCTATATTAATAGTGTCTTGGGATCCTACATAATGGTATTATTGTAAGAGGTTTTAGTAATTTTGATGTATAATAAGAGTTAAAAGTCTATTTTGACATATATGATATAGTTTTGATAGTGTAGTAGTATTTTAGACACTATAGGAAGACTATAATTTGATAGGGCCAATATTAGAGGCATTACTATATGACTATAATTAGTTCATATTAGGCATGATGAAGTCGAGTCAAAGAGATGGAAAGTGAAGAGAATCTATTGGGTAGAACTTTGAATATTATGATTTCCTTCTAAAAAATATCAAATATATAGAATTTTTTCGGAGAAATAAGTTTTTAATTGTCCATGTATATGAAATTAGGGGAAAATGGTGAGCACATGTGCCAAAGAGTTTTAATGTAGCACTAAGCATGTCTAATGAAGTAAATGAGAAGATATTGTACTACATAAAAATAATTGAAATATTAAGGATTATTTGACTTCCTTGACCTATAAATTATTAGGAGCTGAAGTCAATATCCATATCTCCAATATTCTCTTGGAGAATGGTACATTGTTATCCACACACTAGGGATGCATCTAGCCCTACCATACCCAATGGTTTGTAGGTGTATCCCTCGAGGAAAAAAAATCTAGAACCTTCCAATGTACCTTGGTTCTCTTTTGGAACCTCCTTATGTAATATATAAAAGGAAATTGAAGCTTAGCATTTTTGTACAAGAAAAAGTGGTAAAACATTTACAGGAAGTTTCCACTGCCTCGTGATTTTACATACTTATAGTAGGTTTTACACAAATATCATGTTATGTTTTTATTTTTTCTTTCTCAGTGTTTTACATTTTTCTAATGATAAATTCCATACCTTAAGTGACATGCTCATTACAAGTGAATGTAAAAGAAAAACTCACACCTGGACCTACATGTGTGTGTAGATATGATTTAGAGATGTAATAAAAACCCTTACTAATGAACCTTTATGGCATGATGCATAGGAAATTATGGTTAGGATGCATGTGAATCGAATCCTATCAACATCACTTCTAAGGATATCAATGTTGGAACTCCTACCACTATCACCTAATATGGATCTTATAATGTGATTCCTTACGACTATATATCATATGTTGAAAGGACATATAGCAATCAATTTCGAAGTAGAACCCCTATTGTGAAGGGAAGGTAACTCATAAGGGTCAATGAACTGATAGAAAGAATATCCCAAGGACATTACTATGGAATTTCAAAAGATCAAATTCCTATATTTTTCTAAGGTTCGTGAAAGGGAACATGTTGAGGCATGGATTGAGGGCATGACAAGGTTATTTGCACTAATAGTGTATTCCTACACCTCAAAGACAAATATAGCCATCTTCCAACTTCAAGGCTGCAATCTCTTGAATTTATGGGGAATCCTTGAGAGACATTTTCATATTAATGTGGAAAACATCTCATGGGAATTGTTCTAAGAGAGGTTTTGAAGGAAGTACTTTCATGCATTATTTCAAGATAATTAGGCAAGAGAATACCATGTATTGGTGAAGAGAGGTTGGCAAGTGGAATATTCTAAGCTAATATTTACAGAACTATGAGAGTATTTCTCATAAATAGACACTAATCAATGTGAATAATATCTATTTGTTCAAAATTTGAATCATAATATAGGGTCCTTGTGTAGATGAGGAAATCATATTCAATTACTATGGAAGTTGAAAATGTTCATTGTGCATAAGAACTTATAGATACTAGAGGATATCAAAGAGGGTCATAAAATTGATCACTCCACAACAATCAGGGTTTGTGTGGAGGGAACCTTGGACCATTCCTAGGGGATGTATCTCTATGCCACATCCTTATGAAAATAGTGTTGAACATAAGGGTTTTTCACTATCAATAAGTGTAGTATTTCAAACATTGTAACAGATGCATGAGAATCCATGGGGTTCAAGAGAAAATTATAGAAAGGTTATGGGTTCTATTGTAGATAACTATTCTGAAAGTTATTTTCAATATAAAATATAGGCACTATCTCATATTACTTGTTGGGGGTGTGGAGATCATCATTACCAATGCAACTACCAAGGGTTAAAATTAGGTATTGGGCACAAAAATGGAAAGGCCACCACAGGGGACTCATGCATTCACCACAATATCTATGCAACGGTTGATAATATATAGGATAAGAATAAATATTCTATGGTATAATATTCTAGATTTGTATAAAATATACTTCGTTATAGTACCATCAAATACATTATACACTAGGGTTCAACAACTAAGGAACCACTTAGTGGATCAGGCTAAGGTCCAATTGAAACAAATAGCCTAGGATATTCTACTTGGCAATATGCAAAGACCATGCACCAATATTATCCCACATTTTTTTATTGTAATTTTAGAATGAATTTTATCAATGGTTGGTTTTATATAACACCCCATTTTTTGACTTCCAATAGCTAAACTCCATTATGTCCTATCTGGTTATTTATTTTCCTATTTTTTGTTGAACTTGGCTAGAATCATAGAAATATATTATAAGGACATGTGTACCTACACAAATATGGAATTAATCTATGATTTTTTATTGTTTATATTAATAAGGATGAAAGTTATATGATCTCATTTAAGCATGCAAATTTAAAAGGAAATTTTGGTATGTGGATCCTGATTTGATTTAAATTGTCAATGAACAATTGGTGTAATGCACTTGGTAAATACATAAACTTGTTTACATTAAATGTCAATTCATAATGTTGTTAATAGCATGAAAATGGTTATATGTTTATGCATGATTATATGTTTTGGTAAGCTAACCTGCAATTTAATGGCCTGAGAAATAGTCAAATAACTATGTCATTGAAGTAACATTAATCTCAAAGAAATTAAAAGAGTAATAGTATACTATTAAGTATTATTTTGGATTTGATTATTGGTCCAACCCTTACTATGATATGTGTGTTGGTCACTCTATATGCCAGTTAATTAAAACCATCATGCAGAATGCTCAATATAAATTGTCAACCTAGGGAAGTCTTTTTATTTCAAAGATAACTCACACTGTATGTGCTTAAAAACCAAGTAGTTGATGACTAAATAAACTATCCTAATTATCTATTTTTTCAAACTCCTCCCATAATCAAACTAATCTAAAATAGCTATCTAAGAATTCAGAATTGTAATCACTTCCTACAACTTCAATCAAGTAGTGAATGATTTCTGAAATAAATATCTAGAATTACTTTTGCAGATAGTTAAATCCTAATTCATGAGACTATATGCAGATCCATTGTAACTAGCTAATCTGACCTTAATCTAGGAATAAGAAATAACAAGAATTGAATCAACGGCTCTAGACTATAGTCTTCCTGAATTAGCAAACCTGAGGAAGACAAGTAATTGAAAGAAACTAAGGGAGATCTTGACTGTTACAACTATCACACACATGCATAAAATAAATTAACCTACACAGTCAATTGTCACACCACACTGCTGCAGCTTAAAGGAAATACAAGTACTGAGTATTCAAGGAAACACAATGATTAACATGATTGTTTCAGCTAATGAAAAAAATGCACAAAATGTAACATACACACCACACAAATAATTAATCAAACATCTAATTAACTCGATGATCTCTGTGGGAAGGGGAGTGTAGCCTTCAAACATAGACGCAGAAACTAACACAAGTTAAAAGGCAGAGATATGAAGAATCCTTCTCCTTGTATTAAAATGGTGAAATGAAGGTACAGTCTTTGTTATAGCTTACACAATAAAATCTTATATTGTCCAACTCCTGGCTCTGAATACTTCCTGATACTTATACATCAACAATCATAACCCTCACCCACTAATATCAGGAAGCCATGAAGATCTACGATCTTCAGGATGCCCTGTTACATGTGCTGTTACAAATGTGGGAGGAATTAAACAGAGGTAGGGAATATAGGCAATTCTGTTGCCTGAGCCAGTAAATAAATAAAAGAACCAATTCAAGAGAGGCCCTGATTATTGTAGCTAACTTCAAGAAGTGGCATGCTGTTGCAGCTAAGTCTGTTGTAGCCGTGTCTATTGTAGCCATATCTGTCGCAGCCCACATGGAATGATGACCCTTGGTTGGATCTGCGTGTAGAGACGGGACTGGAAAGTCACAACTGATAGTGAATGCGCATATCCTCTTTGGACCACTCAGGATGCTACACCTGAACTCTCTCACATCTTGCACTATATTTGTGAAATCATAATGAGTTAGCATAATTCAAGAAGCAAAGTCCTGACTATAGCAATCATAAGCATTAATAAGATGAAACAATAAATAATCATACCTGTGAAGTTTCAGGGCTCAAGTGAGGAAAGAATGTCTGTTTGCTGCGAAAAATGGAATAAGACAAGAAAAATGGTGTATAAGGGATCTGGTTAAAAAGGGGAATTTTGGGACCCAACATCTCCCCCCAACTGCTCTGTTGGATGTCCTCGTGCAAGAACCTCCACTAGTTAGAATATCGAACTGTGCCTCGCTCATGGAGATATGAAAAGTTGTAGGAGGATTCAGGTGATTCCCTCCCATCTAGATATCCATTATGGGAAACCCAATATTTCCAACACCGACTTTCTTTTGCTTTTGTAAATGAAACATTTTCCCTATATGGTTTTGCTGGCGACCAAATAAGAGAGAATTTGAATTTAAGTCCCAACTAGTTAGCTCCACATTTCCTCATACAATCAACATACCCTTCAACCCTAGGGAGAGCCTGTTAAAAATTATTGAAGCAATAAAGATCCCTTTTCTTAATTGATGAAGGGGAAGCCTGCCACCTATGCTTATTGCCATCCAAAGCCAAACGTTGCTGCCTGGAATTCTGGCTAACACAAGTGGAGACGACTTGCTCTTGAAACTAGACCAGCTGCTAATTCGAAATGGGATATTTAAGCCTCTGTGCTTGATGATTACGAACAAGGTGAGGGGATTGAGGTTCACACCGAATATAGAGATGAGAGTGAACCTCATTATAGAATTTTTCTGAAATGAATCCTCCCATTGCACATGGTTGCTGACAAAAGAAGAAAAATCCCTCAACTAGACATCACCTAGGTGAGGAGTAGGATTTGAATATCGGTCCAAGGGGAAAACCATTTCATGTAAATAAATCTCACACAAAATATTTTGCTCGATGAAGCTACTTTTCATAAAGGTTTCCAAAAATGGGTCTAAAGATGCTACTTCATAAGATCTCCCTTCTTTTAGTGCCTTCATCTTAAACCAAGTGAACTGTTCATATAAAAATACAGGATAAGAGGGAGATGGAGATTTGGAGCTCATCAATTCTTAGGAGAGAATGTATAGTTGGTCTTTCTCCTTTTCTATGGACTTGAAATTCTTCAATTCCTTCAATTATTTATGTACTTCTTCCCAACGGTACTTCTAGAATATTATCTCTTCTGCCCATATTTCCCTCAATTCACTGATAGTATTCCTATGCTGAACAATGGGAATCATTCCTTTCTTATATCTATACACCTCATTTTTCCATTTCTTTACTTCTGTTTTCAGCAATGAAAGTTCTTCTATTAGACCTTGAATCTTTTCCTCTCCTATGTCCTTCTCCTCATCAAAATCTAAATTGAAAAATTCTTGGGAAGATTGCGTCCATACCTTATTACCCAATGTTTTAGCCTGATTGTTCTTGATCGAAAGTGAAAAAACTTCCTCTTCTACCAGTGGTCCAAAACCTTCTTCCTGCTAGTGTACTTCTATAATCAATTTTGAGGATGTTGGTTCTTGTGTGACATCACCTTCTTCATGAAACCCCTTTTTGTCAACTCCAACAGCCAGTGGTGAAGATGTTGGTTCTTATGTGGCAACATCTTCTTGTGTTCCAATCTCAACATATTCTTGAGTCTCAGATGGAACTTCTTGATTCTCGATTGTGGCTTCAACAGGGAGCTGCAGAGATGCTGGTTCTTGTGTAACAGCTTCTTGCTCTTCCAGATCCTTAGGAAACTTGGGTTTCTATTGAGTTACTTCCATATTCCATGAGAGATGAGGCTAGTCCCTGATTATTTCAGTGTCCCCAAATATATTAGACTGGTCCCCAAATTCTTGAGTGTCCCTAGATATATGAGAGTCAAGACTGGTCCTTGAATGCTTTAGTGTCCCCTAATGGCTGGGATTGCATCTATTCATTTTCTCCTAATTCCACATCAGGGATTATGTCCACCTTGATATCAGTTTCCCCTAGCGGAATGGGAGTCTTAGAAAGGTTTTATGAGGATGTTGGTTCTTATGTGACAACATCTTGATCAAATTCAACATTTTCCCGTTGCTGAATTTCTCCCTCCACTAGTTTTGTGTCCTGAGATTGTTCTGGGGTCATAGTAAAAACTCCTAGGTTCAGGTCAGGGATTGGCTCAACCTCTAGATCACTCACTTCCAATTAAGTAGCAGATTCAACAAAAATTTCCATGGTTATTGGTTCTTGTGTAACATCACCCTATGGTTGAGCCTAAAATTGATCACATTCCCTTACCTCTACATCGGGGATCCTTTCCACTTTTGGTTCTTCTTTATCTCTCAATTCTCCCGCAGATGTTCCTCTCTCTTCTCCAACTGCCTGTGTGGGTTTTTGTGCCACAAATGCATGCACTATGACTTTGTATCGTGATTAAATAAATATTTCTCCACACTCAGGGAAAACTACTTTTTTGAATTCATCACCTTCCTCAGTCGGAAGTGATCCTTCAATCTGATCTGCAGCTTCCACCAGTGTGTGTAATCTCCTTTCCACCTGTTTTTGACATCTTTCCTTCCATATTTCCACTTCCTTACAAAGCACTTTCACCTCTTCCTTCAACATACCATTTTCAAACATAATTCCCTCAATTTGAGGTTCCTATGCAACAGGTTCTTGTAGGGAAGCATTTGCCTTAGGTATCAAGATGGGAAATTCAATGTTTGCTTTGATGTTTGCTTATTTTTCCTGCACTACTTCTGCTGCTACTACTGATATGGTTCTCCTTCTTCTCATTGGCCTTGATGACTACACCTCCTCCTTTTATCTTCTTCTCTTCCTTTGTGGTAGAGAGGCTTCCAATTCTGCAGCTGATGTAGAAGAAATGTTTCTTATTTCAGTGTCTTCTCTGGTCTCTACCATCTCTATTTCCTCCTCAATAAGAGTTCCCATCCATTCCAGAGAATATTCAATGGTGAAAACCTCTACATTTTCTTATGTCTTCATAGCTCCTACAGCTTCAGCTTCAACTGTTGCAGCATCCAATGCTACTCTAGCTTCAGCTTCTGGTGATGGAGCTTCCAAATCCTCTATCCCTTCTACAGTTTTTGTTGCTGCTGCATCCTCACCTGATTCTTATTCTTGGCTATCAGATTTTGTCTCATCCTCTTCTTCTTGGTTATCTGATTCTACCTCATATTCCCCCCCAATTGAATTGGAGGGACTTAGGTCCTCCCATCCTTCTACCATTCCCCCCAACTGCACTCGTGCCTCCTCTTCTTCCTGTATTTGGACACCCCGCAAGAGTTCAGGTGCTTCAACTTCATGCTCTATTAGAACACCAAGAAAAAGTACAGGTCCTTGGTTTATTTGAGGTTGGCCAATAAACTACTTCCAAGTTTGGTTTCTCTAAGCTAAGGTCCCTAAGACGAGCAATTTTATCAGGTTGTGATGGGTAATGGATGAGTATGGGTGTTTGGATGATGTCAAAAATCCCACCATATGATGTAAGTCTTTAAATAGATAAAAGGGAATATTGATTAAAGTCCTATGGCGTAAATGAGACATTAAAGGGAATTAAAAGAACTACATAGTTTGATATCTACCTTCACACATAATGTACTTCTTCAAGAAGACCGCCACTTCATTCCAGGGATGAGNCTATCCCCATCTTCGCTTGGCGGACCTGTTCACATGCTAGGAAAAAATCCCACATTGCAGGAGCATTTCAGATTTGTCATCCAAACCAGTCTCTTCCACTTTGAGGAAGGCCCATGACCTCTGCCACAATCTCCTTAGTAACTTCTATATGTAAACCCCTGACCTCTGAATGGGTTTCTATGAGATTCAAAGAAAACTGCAGAACTGTTTCTTGGTGAAAGCCACTTAATCATTGGAAAAACTCAGTCCAGCCAGCAGCTGTGAAGATGGAAAAAACCTTAGCATTTCTGCGCAATTTCTGCATGTTTGTAGGTTCATGTTTGGCTGGGACACCCATGGTTCCTTTCCCTCTAAATGCTGGTATGAGTTCAACAATTTACAGGCCCAGTAATGGAGGTTACAACACAAGGTCATGCACTAACAACTGATGTCGGGGTTGGGGAAATTAGGAAAGTTAAGACAGTCATAAACAGGGAATCATTGGTAAGATTTGGCCCCAAATTAGGAAAAAGGTGATGGTTATAAGATAAGATCGAGTACCCATAAGATCATGTGGATGGATAATTAACGAAGCGTGGGTATAATGACAGGTATAAAAAGGAGAGCATGATTAATTTTTTCAAATATAATTAATGCTTAATCATGTAAATAATCGGAACCGCACCTTAGCAATTATGCGATGATACGTGACTTCTCAAGATAATACAACGTGTCAAATGCTGCCATCAATTTTAAACACAATTGTGTGCGTGCTGCGATGATGTTCCTTTTGGAAAACCAAAAAATGTATTTTCAACATTGACAGAGACATAATTGAAGTTGTGAGGTGAGTCGGAATCAACAAAATCATGGGTGGAAAAAATACCAGACAAATATAGAGGAGTCGCATCCCTTCTATGGATAAATTGGGAGGATTCGTAGCCACGAAAGATAGGAAATTTGCTGGAATTTGGCGGAGTCGCATCCGCGAGAAATGGGAAAATTCTACTAAAATTGGCAGAGTCACAGCCATGAAAAATAGAAAAGTATGCTAAAATTGACGAAGTCATAGCTACGTGGAACAAAAATATAAGTAGGTTTTACGGAGTCAGCTGCATGGAATGGAAAGATAGGAAAGTTTTACGGAGTCGTAGCTACACAAAACAAAAAAATGGGTAGATTTTATGGAGTTGCAGCTACGCGGAACGGGAAAAATAGACATATTTTTACAGAGTTGCAGCTACGCGGAATGGAAAAATGGGTAGATTTTACGTATTCGTAGCTGCAAAGAATGGGAAAATAGGCATATTTTTACAGAGTCGCAGCTGGACAGAATGAGAAAATAACATATTTTTACGAAGTCGCAGTTGTGAGGAACTGTCCATCATTCAAATTATTTTCTTCTTCATGGAGCTTTTTCCAAGGTAGGAAATTAGAATAGGGGCTCACAGTCATCAAAACTAGTCATTACCATTGCTCATTACGTCAATTCCTACACATATTCTTCGAAAAAAAATGATTAAGCGTAAAGGAAAACAAAGCAAGAAGAAATAAAAACAACAAACATCAATTTATTTATGTACAAAATATTATTTTGTGTGGAAATCACAATGACTTTCTAAAGATTGACAGGGGTAGAGAAATATTCCTTCCCTTGCGCTAACTGGTATCCCATATCAGTTGCAACCTGTGAAATAAATGTGTCCCTTGAGATTGGTTTGTGGTACAGTCGCAGCCTGTGACTATTAGCAAATAATGGTGTATGGTTTTTGTTGATGGTGATCAAGCAGATTGTACCATTATAAAACGCTTTGTCTATCTCATATGGACCCAACCATTTTGTGCAAAGATTACCTTTGAAGTCCCTTTTTAACCTTGAATAGTATAATAAATCCCTGACTCCTTCACAGAAGATTTATTTCTTGATGAACTGATCGTGCCATTTGGATCGTTGATGCGGAATCAATGTTGTTTGATCCACTGCAACTATACATTTTTCATCAAGTTAATTCAATTGATTCATTCTACTCCTCTATGCCTCTATTACATCCAAGTTTACCTCCATGGACGTCCTCAAATTCTTGATTTTGAATTCGATAGGGAAGACAACACTCTTACCATACACCAAGTCATAGGGGGAGAACCCTGTAGTATTGTGCAAAGTAGTGCGATATGCCCATAGTGCTTCTGGAATCCTATCATCCCAGTCTCTGTGATGGATTTTGACTATTTTAGTAAGGATATATTTGATAAATTGATTGGTACTTTCCACCTGGCCATTGGCCTGGGGATGGTAAGGTGAATTTATCCTATGCTAAATATGGTACTTCTGTATTGAAAGATTCAAATTTGTGTGGCACAAACTATGGTCCTCCATCTGTGATTATTTCCTTGGGTACTCGAAAATGAGTGAATATTTCCCTGTACAAGAATTCTATTACAGCCTGGTCATTGGTTTTCACCAACGCCATAGCCTCCACCCATTTTTTCGTGTAGTCCCTGCAAACTAAAATGTAAGCTTTTTGCTTCGAGGAAGGGTTGATAGGCCCAACAAAATATAAGTCCCATTTTTCAAAGGGTTCAACCACCGACTATGGTTGCAAATGAATTTAATCCAATCTATTAGGTTGGCCCATCCTATGATAGTTGTCACAAGCCTGGACGTACTTCTTCACATCCCTGAAAACTATTGGCCAATAATGGCCCATTCTTAACACCTTATGACCTGTCCTTTTATCTCCAAAATGTCCTCCACATGGCTCATCATGATAGGCCTTCAATATATGGAAGATTTCATCCTCCCTGACACATTTTCTGATCTCAAGAGCAGGACCGGTGTAGAAAAGATGACCATCTATCGAACAATACCTGGCACTTTGTTGAATCATTTTCTTTTTCTCTCTCTTTGATAAATGTGCTAGAAGCTTATCTACAGCCAAGTAGTTAGAAACATATGCATACCAAGGGGAATGAGCTGAAACTACAAATAAATGTTCATCTGGGAAAGAATCTTCATCCTGTGAACTGTAATCACTGTTAGTAAAACGAGATAAAAAATTAGCAACAACATTTTCTTTCCCAGGTATGTCAATAATGGTAATATCAAACTTTTGTAATAGTAACAACCATCTAGTTATCCTAGCATTTGTAACTGTCTTGTTCATTAAATACTTAATGGATGAGTGGTCACTGTGTACAAAGATGGGATATCCAGTGATGTAATGCTTGAATTTGTTAATGGAGTGGACAATGGATAAAAAATATTTCTCTGTAACAGTGTAATTGAGTTCAACAGGAGCCAAGTTTTTACTGATGTAGTAAATTGCATATGGTGCTTGACCATCCTGCTGTCCCAACATTGCTCCAATGGAAGTGTCAGAGGCATCTGAAGAAATGTGGAAAGGCATAGCCCAATTTGACCCCCTTAAGATAGGAGTTATAGACAACCTCTTCTTAAGTTCAGTGAACGCTATCTGGCATGCATCATTCCAAATAAATTGTACATCCTTCATCAATAAGGTAAATAAAGGAGAAGCTAGTTTGAATTTTTTTCTAAAAATCTTCTATAATAACCAGCATGCCCTAAAAGGATACGTACCTCTTTCTGTGTTCTAGGATCGGGTATATTTTCAATTACCCTAATTTTGGATGGATCTACGTGGATATCATCAGCAGAGATAAAGTGCCCCAACACTACACCCTCGCTCATCATCATATGGCACTTTTCAATGCTCAAATATAGCTGGGTTTGCTCACATCGTGTTAAAACATTCTCTATGTTTTTCAATGCCTCCTCAAAGTCACTGCCATATGGAGTAAATTCATCCTTGAAAATCTCCATACTATCATTGACCATCTCCAAAAATATGTCGATCACAACTCTCTGAAAGGTGGCTGGTGCATTGCACAAACCAAAGGGGAGTACCATGTATGCAAAGGTACCCCAGGGACAGGTGAATGTGGTATTGTCTTGGTCCTTAGGAGAAATCTGGATCTAATTGTACCCGCTAAACCCAAGTACCTAATTGATGAAAGGCAAAGGAAAGTGATCTTTCTGTGTTTCCTTGTTTAACTCTCTGTAATCTACACAGACTCTCCATTTTCCATTCTTTTTGGGTACTATCATGAGTGGAGAACCCCACTCGCTGTCTGAGATCGGGTATATAAACCCTTCTTCCAAGAGTTTTTGAATTTCCTCCTTCACTATGTCCCTAAGATTGGGGTTCATCCTTTGTTGTGGCTAGCACACAGGCCAGGAGTCACTCTTGATATAAATGTGGTGGGTGCACAGATTAGAAGGGATACCCTTCATATCCATGTACTCCCAAGAAAATTCCCTCTTATGCTTTTTCAAGAGAGTGATCAAGCGTTCCTATTCATCAGGAGCGATATTGGGATTTAGTATTCAGTGTTTTTCTCGGCTCTATCTCAACGGGAACACTTTTCAAATTTTTCAGCACTGGAATTATGTGGGTGTCACTGACTAATGTATCCTTTGTGATATTTTCTTTCTCTTCTTCACCTAGGGTGCTATTCAGGATCTAATAAATTTGTTTGTTAACAGAAGTGGGCTCACTGATGAAACCATTAATGGCATCGTCCTCTATTTCATCCTTGAAAGTCAAGGCCTTCCCTATTGTTAACAGTGGATGAATGCCCTCCTCTTCCTCTAGCTCCATACATAATGGAGTTTCAGCTTCTAGACTAGGTCAAGCTGGAGGATATAGGGTTAGGTTTTTTGTTTCGGTCCCATATGAGATGGTCATAGACCCTGCCCGACAGCTGATGCAAGCATATGATGTGGCTAACTAGGGTCTTCCCAGGATCAACAGGTGTCCCCCTAGCTGCGACTTGGGTTGTAAAACCAAGAAGTGAGAAGGGTACTCCCATGAGTCAACTGAGATGATGAGGTCATCCAAGATTCCCTCAGGTTTGATAGTGGACCTGTTATCCAGTTATAGAATGGTAGGGGTTGGCTGAAGATTGGTGAGCCCAAATTTTTGTACAGTTTCTATGGTCATAACATTAATAGTTGCGCCTATATCTACCAACACATTTGATATTTGTGTGTTCCCAATATGCACTATGATAGTAGGGTTCCCAGGGTCATCATATTTGGAAAGGAGAGTTTTTCCCATTACCAATTCAGATAGTTTCCATGAGACATGGACAATGGGAGGATCTCTGGGTTTTCTACTTGGTTTTCTTACACACAGGTCTTAGAATGTTTTGGCGTAAATAGGAAAATCATGGAGGGCCTGCAACAGTGGAATTTTGACATAATATTTTTCAACTCTCCTAAGAGGTTAAACTGAGGTTGTTCCACTACTTTCTGTAGTGTCAGTCTTTCAGGATATGGTGGTTCTCTAATCAGTTGTGTAGGATATGTTTCAATAGTTGTTTTTCTGTGCATTTCAGCTGGTGTCTCGATAGGACTTTCAACATCCTCAATAATGGGGACTGCTATGTGGGATGAGTAATGTTGGTTCATCCTTTCTTCAGACATAGAGGATGGAACATCCTCAATGACTAGAGGCTCCACTACTCTCCATGATCGTAAGCGTATGTCGTTACAGGGAACTGGAGTAATGGAGTAAGTGGGAATGTTGGAAGTCTCAAACTGGTGGACTGATTTATTGATTGGGTTGGGGTTAGGTTGAGTAGGAAGCTATAGTCGTATAGGAAGATTAGGTGCAACATTGTTTTGGAGTTGCAGCTGCGGCTGCTAGTACTGTTGGTATGGCTGAGGGTATTGTTGAGGAGGGTATTTTTGGTGAGGAAACTATTGGTGAGATTGGCTATGGGAAAACTGGTTTCCTAGATGGGAGTTCCTCCACCTAGGAGACCAAGAATTTTGTTGGTTTGGTGGCTATGTCCAAGGGTTCCAGGAGTTGAAATTCTGCATAGGAGGTTGAGAAGGATGCCATTGATGGTTGGAATAAGGTGAAGGGAATTGTGTAGTCATGTGATGCATATTATTCCAATTATTCATATTATTCAAAAATGGAAAAAAGTCTGGAGTCATACCTTGGTTTCGAGGTTGCCAAGGCTTTTTCTAGGCGATGAAGTAGGCTGGTTCTAATTCTGGAGTTGATGCCTACATAACTTCCTTCACTTGAGGTAGTGAGGGGAACTCCTTTGTATCATGGTTTAGTTCATAGAGCTGACACATTTATACCTTATCGAGTGGGCACTCCTTCAGGGGATGTTTCTTCCTACATCTGGGGCAGAAAAAACCAAGTGCTAGATCCCCTGCTGCTTGTTTCTACTTTGTCCTCATGACATCTATTTTTGAGGAGATGGAGCTCATCATTTCTGTTTTGAAGTTCTTGAGAAGGTTTCCTATTTCTACTCAGGTGGCTCCTCCATTAGATGAATTCTGTGTTCTGTCAAAGATATCTTGTTCCAATTTGTCCCATTTGTTCGTCTTGGAATATCCTCTAGAATACCTTCTACATAATTCCACAATCTTTTCAAAGGATTCCTTTGAGATATCCCCCTTTCCCAGCAGGTTTAACATACCTAGGAAGTCTTCCCTAATCCAACGAAGTAAGATTATTTTGAGCACATCTAACCCCATATTAGTCTGTCCAGCCCTCTGCACATTGTACAAGATCCTCTCAACAAAATATTCCAAACTTTCTTCATCCCTTTGTACCATTTTGAAAAACTATTCTCTTTTATCTTTAGTGTTGCAGTACTCCTGGTATTTTTCCAGGAACACCTGTTTCATTTGGTCCCACATGGTGACAGTTTCACCACCCAGGCTCATGAACCAATGTAGCACGTTATCCTTCAAAGTAGTAGGGAATTTTTTTAACTTCTACTCGCTGGAAGTGTAGTCATAGCTGCGACAGAGGATATCAAACTCAAAGAAGAATTCATCTGGATCCTCTGTGGCCTTTCCATGAAAACGAGGTAATATTGATGGTGATATGTTTTTCATGGGGGCTTGTCAAACTGTCTGTAGAATGGGGAACTGGAGTGTGGAAACTATCCCCTCAGGCAGGGGATCATCATCATTACAATGATTTCCCCCCATCACATCTTCATGATCTTCCAGTTCACGTGTGTTATTCATATTTTCTTCTTCTCTCTCCTACCTTTGCTTCTTCTGATCTTCCTGATTCTTATGAAACTGTGTCCACTCCTCCTTTGTCACCTCCTTCTCTTTAATGTGATAAATCACATCTTGATCACCTATTCCTATAGCACTAACTCTATCTTCCTCTGTAGGGACACTTGAGGGTGTCGCAACTCCTCCTATGTTCTCGATTGTGGAAACTGATGCTTCCACCCTAGGGGTAATTGGGATTCTTCTGATGGAGGACCCTTGATGGTGAGATCTGGTAGAGGAATTGGTTTTGGAAACTAGATCGTCAATGAATGTTCTTCTTCCCAATGCTGAATTTATCCACGACCTTGACCACCTGCAATGTTAGTATAATGGGAAGTTCTAGGGGTTATAGGAATGTCACGTTGTACTCTTCTCATATTCATGCAACCTAAAACATGCAAACTTAAAGACTGAAGAAAAATTAATAGATTCAACTACTATGGTATCTAATAATTACCTTCCCCAGCAGCGACGCCAAAATGTTGGTCACTCTATATGCCAGTTAATTAAAACCATCATGCATAATGCTCAATATAAATTGTCAACCCAGGGAAGTCTTTTATTTCAAAGATAACTCACACTGTCTAAGCTTAAACACTAAGTAGTTGATGACTAAATAAACTGTCATACTTATCTATTTTGTCGAACTCCTCCCATAATCAAACCGATCTAAACTACCTATCTAAGAATTCAGATTTGCAATCACTTCCTACAACTTCAATCCAGCAATGAATGATTTCTGAAATAAATATGTAGAATTACTTTTGTAGAAATTTAGATCCTAATTTACCAGAATATATGCATATCCATTGTAACTAGCTAATCTAACCTTAATCTAGGAATAAGAAATAACATGAATTGAATCAACAACTCTAGACTATAGTCTACCTGAATTAGCAAACCTGCAGCAAGACAAGTAATTGAAAGAAACTAAGGGAGAGCTTGACAGTTATAGCTATCACACACATGCATGATGCATAAAAGAAATTAACCTACATAGTCGAATGTCACACCACACTGCTGTAGCTTAAAGGAAATGCAAGTATTGAGTATTCAAGGAAACATAATGATTAACATGACTGTTGCAGCTACTAAAACAAATGCATACAATGTAACATCCACACCACACAACTAATTAATCAGACATCTAATTAACTCAATGATCTCTATGGGAAGGTGGGCCCATCCTTCGAATAGAGACGCCAGAACTAACACAAGTTAAAACACAGAGATCTGAAGAATCCTACTCCTTGTATTAAAATGGTGAAATGAAGGTACAGTCTCTGTTACATCTTACACAATAAAATCTGATATTGTCCAACCCCTGGCTCTGAATACTTCCCCATACTTATACATCAACAATCGTAACCCTCACCCACTAATATCGAGCAGACATGAAGATCTACAATCTTCAGGCTACCTTGTTACATACGCTGTTACAACTGTGGGAGGAATTAAATAAAGGCAGGGAATATAGGCAATTATGTTTCCTGAGCCAGTAAATAAATAACATAACCAATTCAAGAGAGGCCCTGATGATTGCAACTAACTTCAAGCAGTGGTGCACTGTTGTAGCTAAGTCTGTTGCATCCATGTCTGTTGCAGCCATATCTATCGCAGCTCGCGTGGAATGATGACCCTTGGTTGGATCCGCATGTAGATACAAGACTGGAAAGTCACAACTGATAGTGAATGATCATATCCTCTTTGGACCACTCGGGCTGCTACACCTGTACTCTCTCACAGCTTGCACTATCTTTGTGAAATCATAATGAGTTAGCATAATTCAAGAAGCAAAGTCCTGATTATAGCAATCATAAGCATTAATAAGATGAAACAATAAATAGTCATACCTGTGAATATTCAGGGCTCAAGTGAGGAAAGAATGTTTGTTTGGTGCACAAAATGGAATAAGACAAGACAAACAAGGTATAAGGGATGTGGTTAAAAGGGGCATTTTGGGACCCAACAATGTGTAGGGTTTTATAGGTAGCAAAATTTACCAAACTAGTTATTTGATGATGTAGCTCTAAGAACAAAAACAAGAACAAAATAATATGGTAAAAATAATGTCTTGACTCTAGCTCTAATATGAGGGGTGGAGCTGTTTCCCACCATTTATCATATGAAAATTGGAGTCTTGGTAGGATTTTGTTAACCCATGTTGGTCTAGACATTTGATGTTGACTATCAATTTCCTTCTAGGGATGCTAAGTCTATGCTTTATCCTATAGGTTATATCTATATATAGATCATCATATATGATGCTCCATCATATTGTACAATAGAGGAATGGATATAAGTTGGAAGATGGAAGTAGGTTAGGAAGGAAGGATGACTAAAAGTCAATTGAGAATCCTACGTGGGGATTAGGTGTACCATTCTAATTTCCTTATTTGGTTCCTACCATGTTTAGAGCACTCATTTAATTAAATTTTGATAAATTGAGTATAAAATATGATTAAATGATGAACTTATATACCTTCAATTAATAAGAATCGTTGATCATTGACTTACTTGATTATTACTTATGCATTGTTGATTGTGAACAATTAATGATGCATTACAGACATTCCTTTATTATAAAATTACACATGTGGTATACATGTATGCTACCTATGCTTATATATGTAGTTCATGTACATTATTATTGTTGTAAAAACATGTTAGTTATCAAAATACAATGTTAATTAATTAATATATAATTGTGTGGAATTTGCAACTATCTTATATAAACATAAGTTGTTATTGGTAATATAAACACTTACTAAATGTGGTTGGATTGTGTGAATAATAAATCAGTATAAATTTAATAATTGACACCTAACTATGGAGTGAAAACTTAACATTATTAAATGTTAGAAGGTGCATTGTAGGACTGCATTAAAATGGTGATTTTTTTTTATTGTTTAATTGACCTCCTTGGGATAAATATTGTTTTCCCTTATACCAAGGATATTTCATGTGAGAAAGGAAGGAGGACTAGGACAAGCCAATGGAAGAGACATAAGAAAGAGAGGAAGACGGTTTTTTTAATGAGAAAAAATATTCTAGAACTAAGAAAGGAGGATTAACAATTATCTAGATTAATCATTGGGTTTATATTGGATATTGAATTGATTATAAAATATATAGGGCACATTGTTCTTCTACTTGGAGCATAGGCATGTAGGGATAGGAAACCCAAAGATTTCCTAGAGTTAGGAAGCTGGATAAACTCCTAGTTTCTAATTCCCCACATTTTGATGGGACTGTTAAATGAAATTTAGATAAATATTGTATTTTCTTTCTTATTATCTATTTGACTCTTCTTAATTGAGTAAACTATCAGTGTGGATTTATGAACCTGCTTATATGCATCAATTATGTTTATTTTATTAATTATGATAGTTGTGTGATTATCCTTCAGTATGAAAAAATGAAATAACTGATAGGGTATGTGGATACAAATGCACATAGTGATTAAATGAATGAACAGATTCCATGCACATGGTAGATAGATTACTTTGCATATATTTAGTGGTGGTTGATAAATTGGTAACTGACTTGGAAACATTGAAAGCATATGTATGATATTATGTTTTCTATGAGACCAACCTACAAGTTAGAGGGGCTAAGTTATATCCAGATACATGTTGTGATGTGTGGAATAATGTAGGTTAATGTAGGAAACCAAGTTTCTGTAACTAATAATTTGATGATGCATATCGAAGAACCATAATAGATACTTAGTGTGATTTTTTATAGGTTTCAAAACTAGTTTTATTAGGAGTGGTGGAGGTATTTACCACAATATATAATCCAAAACCTGGGGTCATGGGAGGTTTTTGTGGAGTCACGATCCCCAAGTTGTGTGATGACAACTATTAGTTTCTTCTCGAGGGTGTTAAGTTGATTTAGTCTATTTGTAGGAATCCTTCCAACATATACATAGAATATCTCATGGGATTAGAAAGGCCCCCAATTACCTAACCTAAGACAAGAAAACAAACAAATGGTTTCCAAGATCTTGCCAGAATTAATATTTTATGCAAATCAAGAGGAGAGAGGGATAGATTAGAAAGTAGATAGATTAAATTGTTCCAAATGGTTTCCCTTGCTAATCCATCCTCTAGATTGATCTTCCAAAGCTCCTAAGATTGATAAAAATTGTAGAAGGAAATGAAACACTACCTTTATCCAAGTGTGTTAATCATAAAATAGATCTATTCTAATTTCTAGAATACAAAGTAAAAATACATTGAATAGAAACAAAATATGGAAGAATAGGCCAAGTTATATTGATT
Source organism: Pseudotsuga menziesii (assembly GCA_001517045.1). Taxonomy (NCBI): domain Eukaryota; kingdom Viridiplantae; phylum Streptophyta; class Pinopsida; order Pinales; family Pinaceae; genus Pseudotsuga; species Pseudotsuga menziesii. Next base: position 94,890 of record LPNX010487204.1, read on the forward strand.
ACAAATCTATGAAGAAACATAAAAGTATACCTGACTTTGTTGTAGTACTTCCCTCAATATCCCTTTCAGAATCCCTTTGAAAGAGAAAGGATCATAAGGTCCACCTCTTCTAGATTTCCTCACTAGTTTGAGCCAAGGCATGAGGTCAACTATATAGGTTAGGAGGCCAAACCACATAGGAGAGGATTTTGGATCAAGGGAGGATTATTTGGATCAAGTGATATGGAAGCCACTTTTTGTTGCACCTGAAAAATCCACTAGTGTCTGATGACCCTTCATAAATCCTATCTTGAGATTCATTTGGTAACTTTTTTCCAACCCTAGGATGACCGACGCCTTTTGTTAGTTATGACAGAGTGTCATCGGTGCACTGTCCTGTGAAGAAAAATGCGCCAGCTCTTGTTTTTCTTTTGGAACTAGGTGCTGTCGATGCTCTTCCTTTGTGAGTAAAAAGTGTTAGTGTTGTTTCACCTTAATCCAAGTGCACCGATCGACCTAAAATGTGAAAAAAAGAATATTCTTGAAGCTTCCTTGAGAAATCCTCCATGGAGTTGGTTCATACTAGCTATGGAGAGGTGGCATTCTCCTTCCTCACTTGTTGGGATCACATCCTATCCATTCCCCAAGTGAATATCATGTAATTTGGCCTACAGATGAAGCCTTCATGGAGTGAGTGAGGGGAGGCCAAAGAAAGCACCCTTATGCTATGGATTGAGATCTGGTTGAGAGGCAAGATAGAGTGAGCTTATGTGTGAAGAGATTGTTGTAAGTGTGAAATATTGTAGATTGATTATGGAGGATAATGCTAGAAACATCAAGGCTTTATGGTTGTAACTTTACTCTCTTTTATTATTATTACATAAGTGTTACCCTTTCTTGTATTTAATGTGTGTTAATATCGGTTAAATGTTGTTAGACTCCTTGATCACTAACATAGATGATTAATTTTACATGATACTCTCATCTCATGTTTTTGTCTTTTGATCTCTATTGCAGGTACTTAAGATCGCAAGGACTTTGGAACGAAGACAAAAAGTACTCATATATGAGGTAGGAGTTTAGTTTCATGTTGATCAAATTAATTATCTAGGAAAAGGATATGTTGTTTTGTTTATTTTGTTCTACACTTGCATCATACAGGGCAGAGGAACAAGCGATTTCTGCACCACTTGCATAATTCCTTGAAACAAAATTGGCGACCATACTAGGGATAACTTAATATAGTCAGATCTGGGGCAAATCCGGTCATATCTGGAGCAGATCCAGTTATATCTAGAACTGTTGGTAACTTTCTCACTTATGAAGTTTACATTTTCTTCTTTAGCTCATTGCAGTGGATAAGGTGGGTGATCCATCTTGTTGCTTTGTTAATTTCCTCTATTTGGAAGTTGATTTTACCTCTGTTAGTCCAATTCATTCAATTTTTTTGGTTTCTTGTGTGGATATTTACTTTTTCCATCCATAGATCTGTTGGCGCACTTAGCCTTATCTGACAGAGCGTTGTTTCCTCATAGGCGCCTCTTGCCTCTTGGAATTCAGCACCGTCAACATCTTTTTGTAGTTTATATAGAGCATCGTCGGTGCCCTATTGTGGTGGATGAAAAGCATCGATACCTATACAACGCTCTAGTGTAGCTTTCTTATCTACGTCGAGGTAGGTCATCATACTACCTGCATTTTGATTTTTGATGTTTTTTATTTCTTTGAAATTTTTCAGCGTGTTTTTCCTGAGTGCTTGATTGCTGAGTATGGTGGTTTAGATAATCTGATTCTCACTTGTTGAGCTCAACAGTAAAACATTTATTTCCTCTTTTAGTGAAGAAGTCATAGTGAAAAAGGAATTGTGTGCAAGTTGAGTTTTGGATTTCTTGATTAGTATGGTCCATTATTTGAAAAGTTTATGTTGAAAAAGGAAATATGTAGCCTCTCTTAAATTAGTTTGTTTTAAAATGCTTTATGTCCTTTATATTTAGAATTATATTTGAAAAATACAAAAAGAATCTAGTTACCTTGTCTTGGTTATGCATAAGAAAGTTTTATTCTTGGCTTGCATGAGTGATTTAGATAAATAGATATTTTTGGTGTGATTGAGTAGATTTAATTTTGATAAACATTAGAGGATTCATTTTCTTTTCTTGATTCAGAGAGTTAGAGTTCTTATTGGTGAAAAGTTTTGTGTTTGAAGAGTTGAAAGTAGCATTGAATTTGTGTTTTTGAAGGAAAAATATATGATCTCTTCCCTACTATAGATAGTTCTCATTGAAGAAAAAGAATTGCATCACATATAGATTAAATTTTCATTTTGAAAAAACACACCTCACAAAATTTGAGTAACCATCCAGATAAAATAAACGATAGATTTAGGCTAAAATTTTATAGAAATTTGAGTGATAGGATAGAGACGTTTTCCAACGTCTTTAAACATGGGTGTTGTCGTTACATGCCTGCATTGCATCCTAGGGTCTGAGTGGTTCCTCCATGTCTTGTCAGTATATATAATGGACTTTTATGTACCCTTGAGGTATATTGAAAGGTACTTCATGTACTCGATTTTATATTTGAGGGCCTCTTTCGAATGGTTTTGCATTAGACAACACTAAAATGGATTTGAGCTCCCATGTACCTTGTGTATATCAGGAGACCCTACTAGGATTCCAAAACCACCTGAGAAAATCCCTTTGGCCGTCTTATTGGAGAAATACAATGAGAACAATACTCGGGGAGCTACTACGCACGTGTCGTCCAGGCAAGGGACTGTCCCAATCCTCCTTGTCACGTTTCATTGTTGGACCCTACGATATATTGCTAGTTGCAACAACTTGAAAATCCTAGTGAGAGATCGACTATATTCATCCCACCTTGTCATTTAAGTCTATTTGTAGCCTTAGATTGCATAGGTTTGTTTGTGTGTGTCTTTCTCATTTTTTGAAGTAGGGTAGAAAACTTCATCCATCACCCTGGTTGAGCAGTTTGTGAGGCATTCTCGTAGATTATAGGGTTTACCACCTAACTCTCCTCATGTCATGGAAGGACACAAATGTGACACCATGGAATGACCATCTTCTGCTAATGCTCATATAGAAAATACTTCAGCTACTAAAACTAGATAATTTTCTCTGTTTATGATAATCCTTTGTTCCAACTTCCTCCTGCGGCTGACCCACTTTTTCACTTTTCGACAAAGGGTCAAGACGGCTCATCCAACTGGACATTCAATCACCCACCTAATGAAGCCATAGAAGTAGAATATGGTCCAAATGATCCTTTTTAGAGAACCTCCCTAGGACAGTCCATTGTTGATTATGAAACTACTACAACTGAACCAGAGCCATCTATACTTTCCCCTTTAAAGAGACACCTTGAGAATTCTTCGTCAAATGAATATTTTTTCTGAGATTCTATTGAGCATTTGGGAAAACTCGTATAAGAGTTGAAAAATGTAGAATAGTCAAGGAGGAGAATTATTTCTCCTCTTCCCAGTCCTTCAAGAACAACCCCACCTGGGTATCAGGCCCTGTCACCACCTCAAGTAGCTCTTCTTCTAGAGTCACCAATCCAAAATTTTGTTACTCAGAATCCAGTTCATACCTCAACTCCTAGTTAGAATATAGTTTAGAACCCCTCTCCTAGTAAGAAATCCCCATCCATTTCAACTTATCTGATAGTTTCTACATCTGGAGGGTATTCCCCAACACAAGTTCCATCATCTGCCAGAGGGACTGTTTCTAGTATGGGGAAGAAATTACCTATAGTACCATCAACAATGAAAATTCCTCCTCCTAATAACACTACGGTTGTACCTCCTATCATCCGGGGAGGATCCTCATGGGTCCAAACTATCATTACTCACCTTTATTGGGGATATACTTATCTCGCGAATCAACCACCAATGGTTCACCAAGCTTATCAACCAACACCTTCGACGATAGTCTACCCTAAAATTCCCTACCATGGAAATGTGTTTGTCCCTTGGGGACAATCGAATTTGTCTAATGTCCCATATTATGGAGGATATTTTGTAAACACTACTATAGGATATGGTGGCCCACCCAAAGGTCCACCACCTTGAGGACCCCCAAGAGGACCTGGAGGACCTAGAGGACCTGCAAGACTTGGAGGATATGAATGATTTGGAGGACCTGATGGAACATTTGGAGGACCACCACCTGGAGGCCCACCACATATAGGGCCACCATCTAGAGGACCCCCACCTAGAGGTCCACCATCAGGAGGCCCACCACCAAAAGGACCACCACCAAAAGGACCACCACCTGGAGGACCACCTTATGGAGGTACACCATCTGGAGGACCCCCACTTGGAGGACCACCACCACCACCACCCCCTAGAGGCCCACCTCCCTCGGGTGGCCCACCGTCTGGTGGACCTTCTAGTAACCAATCACCAAATCAGTTGACTACAGGGGAATTGTCTATTCCCATTTATCAATATGCCTATGTTCCTACTGGTTTGCAAATTCCATACCAGTATTACCAATATCCTCAACCCAATCAAAAATTTCCATTTCTGGCTACGTTAGATCTGCCATATCTGTCCAAATTGATAAATGACTCTATACATCATGATCCCTCCTAGCCAACCATTCTGGTCAAATTACCTTCGGATATACCAAAGTTTGATGAAAAACCCGGCTAAGAAGCATGTGATCACTTTTCATCTATGGTGTTCATAAAATTCTCTGATGGACGGTTCAACCTGTCTAGGATTATTTTAGAGAACCCTCACAGGTGTTACTACAAAATGGTATATAGAGCTACCACAACACTATTTCTAGGATTTTAATGCTTTAGAAATGGAATTTATAATTCATTTTAAGCTACCAATCCACTATGAGAAAGGTACAGACTTGTTAACCTCACTTCAAGAAACTACTTCAATGCATATCTCTGATCACATCCATGAATGGAGATGAAGACGTAGGTTAATCAAGGTTCCTATTCCTGACCAGCTACTTGTTGATTGGTTAACAAAATATTTACTTTCCCCTATTGCTAGAGATGTTTCCATGGGAGGTGTTGTTATGAAGCAGCAAGCTATTAGTCGCACTTAGTACTTAGACTTGGTGTATTCCTCATTAGGTACTACATATGACTTAATTCCCCATGCTCCTTGTTCCACATCAAACCCATCAATACCTATAATTGAACCACCTACAGATGGCATCCTTGGCTCAGTTCAAACTCAAATGATGAAAATATATACTAAGAAGCAAACTCAACCCACCACACCAGTAATCCAACCAGAATGACCCCCAAAAACTACACCCCCTCCTGTTTCTTCCATTGAGGTATATGCTTTTCAGTCCGCTAAATCTTTCGATGGAAAAAATAAAGGTAAAAACAAATGAAAAAAATTCGATAATCAATAGGAAGCTAATAGACCACAAAATATTGATGCTGATTCCAAAAATAAGAGAAAGGTAAAGTACTCATTCCTAATATGTGGAGGTGATCATTTCACCAAAGAGTTTCCTCATTGAGAGGAAATTAACAAGTTTTTGAAAATTTGACCCACCTCGATAGTTCTTATAGATCCTTTCCCCACCTAGCAACAGTTGATTGATCATCAATCTTTACATGATCCTTCTTCATCCATTGATGAGGTAAAAATGATGTCAAGTGAAATGATTAACCTAAATACAAGAGAATATAGTTAGGACCCCCCTCCAGAGAAGAAACCTGATTAAGTTCCATCTGAAAAACCTTAAGCTTCTAGCCCCCCTCAAAGAAATGGTCTTCACATTGATAAACCTATGCATGATGCAATTTTTCTCCCACCCAAGAGTACACTTCATAAGTCCGTTATCAATCATAACATGCATGTTTCCTTATACTATAACATTGTAGAATATTTGGCCAGGCACCATGTGCTATGTCGGCCCTAGAAGTACTCCAAACTTGTCCCACACAGTGAAAAAATTTGCTAACAACACTTGGAGCCATGGATCCTGAAAATAGTAACATCATTACTTTCAAACTGGATGACTTTAAAAATAGGCTCCCACATCAGTTGGCTTTCCAGTTAACCACAAATATTATTGGGAATAACATTCATTGCACCGTATTAGACGAGAGAGCCTCTACTTCAGTCATGTCTCTGTCTTGTTGGAGAGACATTGGTTCTCCTAAGATTAATCATTCACCTACTACTCTCAAGGCATTTGATGGTCATGGATTTCAACCATATGGATTACTTCCCTCTCTCCAGGTAGAATTGGGGGGGAAATTAGTTTCCATTCATATTGAAGTCATTGATGCTCCTTTGGATTACAACCTACTCCTAGGTTGCAACTAGTTCTATGCTATGCAAGTTGTAGCATCGTCCATTTTTTGGATTGTCCAGTTCCCATTACAAGGAAGGATTGTTATGATAGATTAATTTTATTTCATCACACCTAATTCTATTACAAATGATGCGAACAATGTTCCACTTCTGACTACCCCGCAATATCAGAACATTGGAGTATTCCTCATCAAAGACTCTTCTCTCATGGGATTATTTCCTTTATCAAATCCTCCTCCTTCCCCACATAATGCATCTATAAACATGATTTCTACCTCTATCATAGACAAAGGAAATTCTATTGCTGAACCAACATCGCTTACTCCTTTTTAGAAAGTCTAAAATGTCATTCAAACCACCAACAACCATTTGTTGGTGGCCTCCGATCCATATCACCTGCCATATTGGCTAGAAAGTCCCTCCCTATCTCTTGATTATCTTTCGTATACATTTCCCTTTGATGAATCCATCATGGAAGTTATGTCCCTAGAGGATATGCCTTGGAAATATCTTCACCATAGATCTTATTTCCTTCCCCCTTTCCATATGTTAGAAGAGAAATTCATGTCCACATTTTTGTCGGATATAGTCACGGACCCTCAGTCCCCAATCCTCACCCACAGGGTTGAATCTAAGGGTAATTTATGGAATATTACCAAAACCATTTCGGTGGATATATCGGTGAAACCCGGTGTTTCAAAGATGATTCAGATAGGCCATAATTCTTCTTCTTTAGAGGTTTAGTCATATAAGGCCTTATTCAAGGAATTTAGAGATATATTTGCTTGGTATTATGAAGAAATTCTAGGAATTGATCCCTCTATTGTTCTCCATGAGATCAAAACCTACCCTTGTTCCAAGCCAGTTCACCAAAAATCACATGAGGTACATCCGTGAAAAGCAGCAACCAGTAAGGAGGAAGTTGAAAAAATTCTTAGGGATGGTTTCATTTACCCCGTGCCCTTGACTGAATGGGTGTCCAACATAGTCCGTGTGAACAAAAATAAGGGTACTATTAGGATTTGTATCTATTTTAGGGATTTGAATTGGGCTTGTCCAAAAAAAAATTTACCTACCCCTTATATCGATCAAATTATCGATAACTATGCCGGAAGTGTCATATTTTCATTCATGCATGTATTTTTTGAATATAATCAGATTGAAATTCTCCCTTCAGGTTAACATAAGAGAGCTTTCATATGCCCATGGGGTACCTTCATCTACCACAAACTCCCATTTGGTTTAAAAAATGCTGGCACTATGTTTCAATGCGCCATGTCATATGCTTTTCATGATATAAAACACATTGTGGAGCCTTATATCGAGGATATCCTTGCTCATTATAAGCAGTAGGACCTTCATGTCGATCATCTGAGAGTTATTTTTCTTAGATGTTGACATTCGTTTGAACCCCCACAAATGTGTTTTCTTGTGTTGAAACTAGTCGACTTCTTGACTTCATCATGTCCAAGGATGGTAACTGTATTTACCCTTTCAATATTGAAGCCATATTAGCTCTACCCACTCCCACTAACGTAACAAAACTCCAAAGTTTGCAAGGGAAGGAAATTTGTTTACGTTGCTTCTTCTGTAACTATGCAGAAAAGACACACGGATTCATGTGGCTATTAAAAAAGGACACTCCTTTTGTTTGGGATGACTTAGCGCAACACGTGTTTAACAATCTTAAACATGTTATCACACATGCAGCCATGTTCCAACCACCTGATTATACAAGGGATTATTCTCTGTATGTGGCTACATCCTTGTTGACGATTGGTATGGTCCTAGTTCAAACTGATGAACATGACCAAGAACATGTGATCTACTACACTAGTAAGAGTCTCCTTAACTCTGAAACCTAGTACTCACATGTGGAGAAACTCACTCTGGCTATGGTATTCATGGTCTAGAAGTTTCGTCACTACATCCTACTCTGCACAACTACAGTCTATGTAGATGCCAACCCCATGTATTTTGTCTTGACTCGACAGGTACTTGGGGGAAAATACTCACGCTGGATTGTTATCCTTCATGAGTTCAAGTTAGAATTTTCTAAAACCACTTTGAAGAAGTCACTTGTTTTTGCTGAGCTCATGTGTGACCTTCCCCATGTTACTGAAGAAAAAGAGCCCATCGATTCATTTTCGGATGAAATTTTGTTTCTCGTTAGCATGAATGATCCTTGGTATGGAGATTTTATTCTCTATCTCCAAACTCAACGATTTCATCCCAATGCCACTCGTGATGCACATCATCGCATCTGACACTAGGATAAGAATTATCTCATTTTAAATGACAACTTATAGCACCATGGCATCGATTCTATATTATGACGTCACCTCACCCATGAAGAAGCTGAAATCATCTTGAATGATTGCCACTCTGGAGCTTGTGGTGGTCACCTCTCTGGGTTGGCTACTTACGAGAGGATTTTGCATGTAGGGTATTTATAGCCTTTGATTTTCAAAGACTGTATTGAAATTGTCAAGAAGTTCCTGCCCTGCCAAATGTTTACCACAAAGAAGCACACCCATCCTACTCCACTGGATCCTATCATAGCGGTTGGACCTTTTGAAAAATGGGGCATAGACTTCGTGCATTGTAGGCCTATCTCTACCGAGGGCATGGCGACATTATTGTGGCTATGGATACTTTTCTAAATGGGCTGAGGCTATTCCCACATACGCTAAAGACAGAAAAAAATTGTGTTGTTCTTATTTAAGCATTTCATCGCTAGGTTTGGGATCCCTAGGGCCATTGTGATCGACCATGGGTCACATTTCTAGAATAAGATGATGGCAGAACTGAGTAGAAAATTAGGGTTTTGACATGATAACTATATGCCTTACTAACCTCATGCTAATGACCAAGTTGAAGCGATCAATAAATTTTTAAAAACCATGATTCAACGAATGGTAGGGTAGGCCAAATAAAATTGGCATTTGCAACTGTTTTATACACTTTGGGACGACATGACTACTGTAAAGACCTCTACTGGTTTCACACATTTCAATTGGTGTACAGACATGAGGGTACTCTCTCGATAGAATGAGAAATTCCTTCTCTAAAGCTCATTGTAGAACTCTTGCCTAATACCACCATAGATGAAAAATGATTTATGTATTTGAATAAGCTTGATGAAACCCGCCATGATGCTGCTTTAGCTAATGAGGCACAAAAACAGTGAATGAAATCCCAATATGACAGATCTATTTAGCCTTGCTCATTCAATGAAGGAGATCTGGTATTGACTTATGACTAGAAACATGATAAGATGGGGGCAGGTAAATTTGAATCTATGTGGCACGATCCTTACATTATCAGTCGTGTTTTAAAAAAAGGTTCGTATGAGTTAGTGGACTACTATGGGATACCCTTGGGAGAGCGGCTCTACCTTAAAAGATACTATGCCTAGGTCATCTAGCATAGGCTCTTTTATAAATATTGTTTATAGATTGTTGTGTGTCTTGGTTTGGAAAGTGCAGTTTTTTGTGTGATATAAGATGTGTTTTCACAAACCCTACTTATGTGTGTCCTATGTTTAATGGACAGATGAATGATTTTACTAGATTCATGGACGGTGCTAATCGTTACACGCTAAATATTGCATCGACGGCTTGGGTATTGTACTCTCCTATAGGTGATCTGGTGAGTTCAGGGGGTGTTTGTTTAGGTACCTCCACCAACAATCTCGCAGAGTATCATGCGGTGATTGGATTGTTGGTGAAATCCCTAGATAATGGTGTAAGCGATATTAGGGTTTACCTAGTTTTAGAACTAGTTGTTTAATAGCTAAACTAAGTCTACACTGTCTGGAACCCTCTACTCCTTCGTACATTCCAGAGGGTTAGGATCTTAGAAAGGTATTTTTAGCAAGTCACGTATCAACATATTCCGATACATTTGAATGCTGTGGCAGATTCCCTGGCTAATTTTGTCCTAGATTGGTACATTTCTCATAATTAAAGTTCATTATCAGGGATGATTTTAAGGAACCATACTTATTTGAAAGTGTGTAAATGTTGGCGAATCTTACCAATTCTTAAAATGCCAACTATAAAATGTTTGGCGATATTTTTCAAAAAATATTTTAATTTCCAAGGATTTTATATCATTTA
>LPNX010487204.1:113385-224812 GCA_001517045.1 Pseudotsuga menziesii
ATAGAGTTTTAAATTCTAAAACAAAATAAATGTCGGCTCAGAAAAACAACTTAATATGGGGGAGATGTTGTAATCTTCCTACGTAACAAAACAATAAAAAAGTAAAAAAGTAAAAAACAATAAAAAAGTAAAAATTTAATTATCCCAAAAAAATTTGTGGATCATAAAAAAAACACAATATGGGGGAGATGGAGATGTTGTAATGTTCCTACCTAACAAAATAATAAAAAAATAAAATTGAATTATTTGCAAAAAAATGTTGGCCTTTTAAACAACCCATGGTTTTATTGCATATGGTTTAGGAGGACCGAGCACATGGTTTTAAAACCATGTGCAAGGCCTCCAAAAAAAACCCATGGTTTTATTCTACATGGTTTAGGAGGGCCTTGCAAATGGTTTTAAGACCATGTGCAAGGCCTCCTAAACAACCCATGGTTTTAGGAGGGCCTTGCATATGGTTTTAAAACCATTTATGGGGAGATGTTGTAATGTTGGTTCCTAACAAAATAAAAAATAATATTAAATATTATATGTTTTCCATAAATAATATTAAATATTAATAATAAATATATTATATGTTGACCTTAAATAAAAAGATGTGTCTTTTGGCTTGAATCAAATCAATGGTATATATAGGACACACCAAAGTTGATATCTCATTGAGTGTAATACCTAAGAAGAGGTTTGCACCTAGAGAGATTTGATCCCTCTCGGCGCTTGATAGAGCCTAGGATTTGGATCTACGCTGGTTTACCAAAAAATTAAATGTTTGTTGTCTAAGTTATATTAACAAAGACTTTTATTATTTGATTTGTTTTTCAAAAGTTTTTATTTAAAATTATATATATATATATATATATATACTAACTAATTAAAATGAAATATATACACATTATATTGTTAATGAATCAAAATATATATATATATATATATATATATATAGAAAAACAATAATATATATTAATTTGGAAAAACAATAATGGAAATACCAATAACAGAATTACAACATACCCCAGCCTAGGAAATGAAGCACTGAAGAGAACTTCTATATGATTAATTAAATAAAGGTTTGTCCATTAAACTTGATAGAGAATTTATATGTATAAATAAATCTTTAATCTACTAGCCACTATATGTTTGATTCAACTAGTCGATGAATCTAGATCACAATTGCTTAGCTCTGTAGCATGGGAAGGCAAAGCCACTCAAATATCCCTATCAACAGTTCAATGGAAAAAGAAAATCTACGATCACTTTCAATTCATTGCTTGCTGGTGGAAGGAAAACTCCAGCTCATGGAAATGTAGGAACAAACAAAGGATGTCGTTTTTACACAGTCGACTAGAAGGAAGAATGCTCACATTGGATTTGTTCTCTCCCAACATATATCAAAGCACAAAAAACTACCAGGATATAGATTTACATTCAATAATTAGTTGTAAATACTTAAAAACTCACTCATCATATACTTATCTCATCAAATAAAGTCAATTGTAACTTACGGTGTCTATGTTCGTCCATCAACACGTGTTGTTATATAAATCAATAGGTAGGTACTCACTCCGGCGAAAAAATATTTGTTGCAAGATTACCTACTGGATAAAACTCAATAAAAATATCAAAAGCCCCAAAAGATAAAAAAAAGGTAAAATTCCTCTGTTGTGGATTCTTATAGGGATTACACATTTAGGGAATCACACCTTTAACTAGGAGCCATCAGGTCAGAGATTGGATAATCAATATGGGTGAGAAGGGCATAATTCCCAAATGTTCATAACGTGTGTTGTGATCACTACAAAATAGGGCAGACGCCTCTACCCCACGGGCTTTTATATTGAAAGACTCTACCTGTGGCTTGCTTCTGGAATATCCACCCTCCTTTCTCAGTTCCTTGGCTTCTTCCTGCCAGATAGTAAATGTAGCTTTAGATCTATTAATTATAGTCCTCTCCTTGCGTGCGAGCCACCATTATTGGGGAGAAGCTATATAAAAACCATAATATAAGTTAATCAACTCAAAATTGGTTTTAACCAGCTCAAAAAGAACTCATGAAAATTGTATCCATGGAGTCTATTTTTTAATGGGTAGGCTATTCCATTATTTTGTAGAGCTTAGCATACCATGAATACACTTTCTCTGAGGTGATTTGTAGTTTTCTCATCGATCTCTTTTTGCTTAAACCTGGTAAACGATGAATTTTTGGTCTATCCTATACCTGTAGTGTGCATGCTTATGATTACACTTTCGGATTATGCCTCTACATATGCTTTAATTTCTTTTGGGGTTGGACCAACTAGTGAGTAAACCTATTGTTAAACTGGATCATATGTGGAGGGATCTGGATCTTTATGAGCTGATGGCTTAACCGTATATGCATAGCCTTGGATTCAGATAAACTTCCAATTAGTTATTAAACTGAAATGAACCTCTCACTCTGCCTTTTATCCCTTTACTGGGTCTTCAATTGATGGATCAACTGAATAAATTAGGTAAAGTCCATAAAATCAGGAAACTGAATCTACATATTGATACCGATTTTATATAACCTGATGATTGGCTACAATCTCCCGAATGAGCTAGAATCTCCAAGTAAGATAGCTACGCCGAATATAAATGAATGTGCCTCCCTCGTTCAATTTATCCGCAGTGATGGCCATGGATTTCATTGCAAAGATTGCGCTCAATCTGGCGGAGATTTAAATCATTCAATTTTCTAGACGTAAGGCTACCCGATTTAGATGGGCTTTCCCTCCTACCGTTGCATGCACCGATCATGGGAAGAAAAACTGCGTGGAAAAACTAATCGAACATTGCATATTCGGTTGGCGATTCTTTAGTCCTTTTCTGTTAGCATCTTCAACAATTATATGAAAATATGTTAACAAAGGAGATGCATGCAGTCTCACCTTCAATAAATACTTAACCTTCCCTTTAATGCAATGAAACCATTTTGAGCTAAATATAGATAGGATACCACTCAAAGATCATCACCATAAATGCATATGCTTTGCTGCAGAAATATATTATAAAAGAAGTATCAAAGATCACATCTGATGTATTTGAGAAAATGATAAATCCTCAAATTTTTATCATAAATTTATTACAAAGAAAGACTACATAAATCACGCCTCAGAATATTGCAAATTCTTAGTTCAAAATAGGAATGTGGAATTTGAGCATTTGTGGAGAAGATATTGTAAAAGGATAGCGCTCCAGCTACGTGCAATCTGTTACAATTGAACCGATCCATTTACTCGAGAAGACATAATTGCACAACACAACTTGTTAATATATAATGGCCAAGAAAAATAAAAATCAGAGTGAAGAAAGGTCATTTTGTTATCACCCTATTAAATCTCAGTAAATAAAGCTGCCATATCAGTCCATCTTGTTGGCAATAGAATATTGAGATTACCATAGAGGCATTCTCGAGTCATACATTGGAGAAATATTATATCATGAAGTGATTTGCCAATGCAAAGGGATTTTTTATCTTTTTCTAAGCTCTGAATCATCAAAATGGAAAATATGTGACAACAAAAGGGAAATCATGAACGACCAGGCTTCATATCTATCACAGAGATACTGATCCAAGATCTTTAATTTGCGGATCCGTAAATTGTTTAATTGTTTATATATACATATTTTTTAAAATTTATGTTTGCAGGTTTGTCAGTTCGAAAGATAGATCGAAAGACTAAAGCGTTTGCAGATACAACTATTTTTTTTACAGGTTTCAACGTAAAGGCTCTTTGTTCTGTTATATTTATTTTTATTTTTTTTAACGTATTTTTCTTTTTAATATTAATATTAATGTTGCATTGTTTTAATATATATATATATATAATGTTTCAAAAGTTTAATTTTTTATTATTTTATATATATATTTTTAATGTTTTATAGTTGTAGGTTTTTGTTAATATATATTATTAATTTATTAAAATTAAAGCTAATAAAGAAACACGATATATATATTATTTTTATTTTTAAACTAGATTTTTTATTCCTAACAAAACTATAAAGGTGTTGATCAAAACGTGAAACTTTTATTTTATTTAGATTAAATTTTTTATATTTAAAAAAAAAACACTAAAACAATCAAAGAAGCATAAAAGAACTATATAAAAAATTTAAAAAAAAACTAGTATATATATTTGTTTTGTTTGTTTATTATATTTTTTATTTGTTTATTGATTAATTTATTTTATTTTCTAAACCTTAATTCTTAATACATTTTTATTCCTAACATGACTGAAAATTCAGAATGAGATGAGATCAAGATTTCAATTTTTTTTTTTCTGATTTAAAAGATTAAAACTATTTTTAATTCCTAACAAAATTAAAAAAGTAATTCAAGACTATTAGAAATAAAAAAAAATTAACAAATAGAAACATTAAAACAAATTAAAGCATGCTAATTTTAAATTGAAAATAAAATTAAAACCTACCTACTTTACTTTAATTAAAAATTAAAGATTATTTACATAAAATGAAATTTCCAATGTAACCATCTATCTAAAAGAAGTAAAAGAATGTTCACATATGATTTTACAAAATGAAATTTGACATATACTAAAATATGCGAAATTAGGTATTGTAAACGTAGATTAACAAAATAAAAACAAAAACAAAATTGATCTAACCTAATACTTACTTGGAAACATTGTTCGATGCAGCTCTCGTTTGTATGATGATCACCCAAGATCCCTTCTTCGTCCTCTTCAATCTCCAGTTTGAATAGGTGTTCTTCATCTGATATACACGATTCTTCAAATGTTGATTCTTCCTTGTTTGCTTCAAGAGGAGTGATTTTATCCTTGGTTGTCATCAATATCTCCTCTTCTTGAGAAGAGGAGATCCCGGCTTTTGCTAGGATGTGAGTGAGATTATCTAAGATTATGCTCATACTAAGATCATTTTACTAAAATCAAATGCTTAAAAAAATGAAAAACAAGTACATGACAAATGAAAAAATAGTACGAAATGGGTTAGTACAAAACGAGTGCAAAAACAAAAAATAAAAAGTACACAAAAACCTGTACAAAACAAAAAATGAACAGATACAAAGTTAAAAGCAAGTTAGTATGAAACAAAGGCTAGCCCAAAAATGAAATCAATCCAAAATTTACACTACAAAATTGAAAATGAAAAAGAAAAACTTGCATAAAACAAACTTGCATTTGCAGAAAATGAAATAACACTTTTGCAGAAAAAGAAAACACTTTGCAAAAAAATAAACACACTTGCGAAAACAACAAGGCTTTGGGGTGACCCACCAAAGTGGATGGATTTGGCTATTACACCACAGAAATTCCATAAATTCTATAGTGAATCCGTCCTTGTGTCTTACCATTTCCACTCCCTCTTTCTATGTAAAAAAAAACATTGTCTACCTATCTAGACTTTGATCCCTTTTAGCACCTCCCCGGCAATGGAACAAAAATGTTGGGGAAAAACATTAAACAATTTTATAACATATATCCAATGATTTAATTTTCAACCCTAAGAGAGCGTAAACTTGTGAGGTACATACAAAATATATGCAGGGGAAGATTATTACTAACTTATTCTACAATTGAAATTGAATTAAGCTTGCAAAAGCAGGAAATGACATGAAAATAAATCTAATCTAGAAAAGTAGGAAATTGCATGAAATAAATATAATCTAAGAAAGCATAAGATTGTATGAAATAAACTGATTGAAAATAATCAACATTAACTTGTGAGATCATGACAAATCTATACTAACAGTTCATAAGAAATAAATAACTGAAAATCTATATTAACAATTCATAAGAAAGCAAATAAAATTAACATGATAGAGAATAAGAGGATTTGCATTAAGCATCATCTCCATTACATAACAATGAAAAATCCATTCTATGACTAACTCTCAAAAGACATAAAACTATTCTCTACTTCTACACCACTAGAGAGATCTCTAACAAAATGAGGAGAGAGCCCTCCAATTTATACATGAATTGAAGATAACTAATCATAATTATAGATCCACTATTATCTCAACTTATCCCTCAAAATACTCAACAAATCCACTTTTCTCTCAACTTATCCCTTCAAATCCTCCAACAAATATTGGATGAGATATTCTCTCCACATTTCCATGATCTTCTCCTTGAAATTAGCCCACATCTTGAAGATGAAATTCGAATTTGAGGCTAGGTGGTGACTTTTGAGCTTGTTAAAGTCTTCAGATATATGTGCAATCATCACCAAACTCACCCAACTTTAAGCTATAATGAAAATATTCTATTTTTCTCAATAATTAACCACAAATTCACTCAAAATACTCAAAAATAAATGATTTGGAAAATAACAAGGTAACCCATGTTTATTCATGAAAATGGTAGATATTAATGATCTTATGGAAAGATAAAATAGGAATAAGGTGACAAATGATATATGAAAGATGAATAAAATGTGGTATTTTTGCGGCTCAACACTTACCTTGATCATCCCACTCCTCTCCCTTGTGTAGTGGCAGATTTGGGTCCTCGTGGAAGTCTTCTACCTTGTAGGCATAATCCTCAATCATAAGTAACTTGTTCCTCAACCAACAAAATAAGATAGATCCATAGACTACCTTGGAATCCACGCCACTGTGACAGGCCATGCCATAGACCCACATGAGCATCCTAGGGTCCTTAGCATATACCCTTCTCATGGCTACCTGAGGTCTCATGTGAGGAAATCTCTGTAGGATGAAGGATACTATCACAACTCCATAGCCAAACTATTTGATCTTCCCCCGTTTTCTCTTGTTCAATTGATCCTTCAGGATGACTAGCATTCCCTTGCACTGGTTGAAGACTGTAGGTGTCATACACTCTAGGGCATATAACATGTGTGCCCTAGTGGTCAGGTGAGCGGATCTAGTCCCATAAACTTCCCGATGGTATAAACTACTGTCCTTAAAGGATGAACCACTATCAGTTTGATAGGGAGCTTCCCAAATTGGGCATGCATCCCAAATGAACAGTATTTGTCAATCATGTCATCCAAGGAAAAATCACCACCTCATGGGATAGATAGAACCACTTGTCTCCCTCTCTAAGATAGCCCAATTAAAAAGTATATGTCCTTGATATCAGTGGTCAGTATGTGGGTCCTGACCACAAAGTGCTACTAATCGGGGTCCCACATGTCTATGATATACTCCAAGAGATGTACATAGGCTCTCATGCTTGGCACCCTGAAGTATTTGAGTAACCCATAGTTCAAAAGGGCCTCTATAGTGGTTGGGTCACTGACAGTCTGGAAATCCTCAGTTTCATGCTCACGTTCCTTCCATATTACCATGGTGTGGATAATCCTTGCACCTACAAGAAGGTGTGAACACGCATTAAAACTCACATCATAGGTAAAGGAAGAATAAAAATTAACTTTTTATGGGTGAAATTGATGATTTTTGGGTAAACCCTAGTTGCGGCGCCTTTTCTCCGAGTAGACAGAGCGCATAGTGCTCCTGCTGGCTGTGGATAGAGTGCCTACGATGCCTATGTCCCAGCACTGCAGAGTACCCTTAGGCACTCCTATCGGTTTTTAATAGAGCTCCAACGACACTCTTGTCCCAGCGTGACAGAGCGTCGTCGCTCTCTTCGACAGAGAAAAATAATGCCACCCAACGCGCGTTTTCCGTTTGAAAAAAATGCCCAAAACCCCCCAAATTCCAGTCAAAAAACAAGAAATGATACCATGAAAATGAAGGGAAAGGTCTTGGAATTTACCTCTCTCAAGTGGATCGAGAAAAGATGAACTATAGCACCCAGAATCAACAAATGAAGTTTTTCTCCTTTTGCTCCAACTCCACCTTCTCCAAATCGTAAAACAACAATGGTAAAAACTTTTTACTATTTGCTTCTATTTATAGTAATTTTGGACTTTTTTTAATTATTATTTAATTAAAAATTGTTTTAATTCCAAAGTTACTTTAATATTATGGGTTTTATTATTTATTTCATATAGTTTTATTATGGAAATGGTCAATATGGTTATAATATGTTTTTTAATCTTCCAGGTCAAATCTATACAGCTCATGGTTATGATTTAAGCTCCTTTTGTCTTTTTCATGCTTAGAGTGGAAATGAAAAAGTACCAAGCGTCTTTTACACTTTTCACATGCTCGTTAAACAACCAGTAAAGAGTTTTGAGTCCACTTTTGCTGCTTTTTTAGACTCGTAAAAACTGGCTTATGAAAAAGAG
The DNA here is from genome assembly GCA_001517045.1 of Pseudotsuga menziesii. Taxonomy (NCBI): domain Eukaryota; kingdom Viridiplantae; phylum Streptophyta; class Pinopsida; order Pinales; family Pinaceae; genus Pseudotsuga; species Pseudotsuga menziesii. The sequence continues at coordinate 121,606 of LPNX010487204.1, forward strand.
AACCCATTACAAAGTTATATTTAAGCTCTTTTTAGTCTCCTTAAAAATAGAAAAAGATTGCCAAGTGAACTTGTTATATTCACGCTTGTAAAAGTATCAGAATGGTCAACTAGTCAGTAGTAATTTATCTCTTTTTTGGGCCGATTAGGTCTATTTGCGAAAAAGGAACAATCTGGTTGATATCAATTAGAAGAGTTCTCTAAGGCATTATTTTATACTTTTTCGGGCCTTAGGGACTAAATTTACGAAAAAAGACATTTTGGAGTGTCCTTGTGTCTTCATTCAGACTCTCTAAACATGGATGATACTGAGTTCACTTTCATCAGACTCATGAAATTAAATGATGAAGGACCCTATTTGGGAACAAACCCCTCCTTTATCATGTTTGTAAAACATGTGAGAATGGACTCATCGCTTGATGAGCTATAACGAGTGTTTGTTACCCTATTTGATCTCGTAAAAACAAAAAAGAGGCACTCATCCTTCAATATGGGTAAATTAAGGGAAAGGGGAATTGTTATCATATAAAATGGCACTTCTCAGTCCGAGTACTGACATCCAATATGTCGAGACACAAAAGGACAAACTGGATTGAAGTATACAAAACACTATAGATGGGCATGACTGTTGATACATCATCTCTTAACCAGCTGAATATATTTTTATTCAAACATTAGGGTTGCACACACGACTATTTGCATAGCAACCTGTGTGTCACATGTGAGTATGTGCATTGAAACTTGTGTGTACATTGAACACACAGGTTTCCTTGAAGCAAGGAGCGTTTCATACATGAGTTGCCTATATCAATACTCGCATGTACCTTAATGTGAAGTTAAAAATATATATAAATCATGATTATTTGAGATCAGTTGAGCCCCTAATCATAACTATCTCAACTATCCCAACCATCCTAATATTTGAAACATCCTTATTTCCCCATGTATAAATAGAGGGCATGGGATGGGGCTAATAAATCATTCTTAGAAGAGAAACATTATGCTGGTGGTATGAATTCATATATCTTGGAGTAGCAGAACTCAGTGTCATTGGTTTGCAAAAGGAGTACTTGTTTCATAAGTTGGGTTGTAATCTCACCATTATGTTTTTATTAATAGAAAAAGTTTCTTCTTCCAATATTATGCACTCTTGTATATGTTGATTATTGAATTATCTTATTATTTTAGTATGAATATGTATTTCATTAACCATATATATATAGATATAAGATATTTGTAGGAAGAAGTTGTTCTTTGCAGGTGATTGGAGAAAGCCCTGGAAACTGTGGAAGCAACTGGAAGAGGAGAACAAAAAGATCGGATCAAACATCATAAACCAGGTTTGTCCCATTTTCTTCCTATTCCTATTTCAATTTCTACATGGTTGATTGTTTGCAAGTCTAGCTTAGTAAGTTGGTAACCCTAGAGACCCTAGGTTATAAGGGTGCATTTTCCTAAAAAACAGAATTGATGACTCCACTGGGGAGTCCATCCTGCTCTGGGTCCATTCTTTACATTCCCTGACTAGTCTTTTACCTTTTTGATTTTGGGTGTGATTTGTCTGCTTTTTCCCTTTGATTTTTAGTTTTGCATGCTTAGGACCTACTACTAGTCCTATTTTTTGTTTGAAAAATTTTAGCAGTACACATGGGTTGTCTTGTTGACAGTCATGTGTTTCACCTTGTACACCCGGGTTGCATTCTAGACATTCGTGTGTTACACACGGGTTGTATTTATAACAGTCGCGTGTTTCTTGTAGATTTATTTAGGTTTATAGGGTTATGTTTGTCCCTATTAAGTGGCCTTCTGAATTCTTGTGTAGGTCTTGCTTCTGACATGATTCTGTGAATCATAGGTTTGTACATCACTCAGTCTGCTTGACCTTTCAAGTCCTTGGGTTATTTGTATTTGACTTTCTTAATTTTGTGAATGTTGTTGGTCCTTCCTACTTGCATTTTTGGGTTGAATGCTTGTGTTCTGGATCAGTGATCAAGTCCTTTGAATACTTTATACTTTGCACTGTTGTTTGTAGCCTGAGTTTGTCATTCTCCTTTTTGTGGATCTAGTAAATTTTTGGGTTTATTAGGTCCACCAAGGTTACGTTTTGTTCCATTTATTCTTGTTGGTTGAAGTGTGTTGCTTTGGGATCTACTTTACATCATTCACTGTTATATATTAGATTGGTCAAATTTACCCAAGTTTGCATTTAGTTGCATTTATAATTTTTGAATTTTTTTGAAAAGAAAAGACAAAATTTTATACTTTTTGCATTAGGTTGCATCAAGTGAGCTTTTTGTTATTTTCAAGAAAAATAAAAAAGTTAAAGTATTAAAGTTTCTCATGCTTAGTAATTTAAATTCATTAGCTTTCATTTTACAAAAAGAAAAGAAAAGTTGGAATAGTAGTTGCATATTCCTTCGAATTTCAAGTTATTACATCATTTTTGCTTTCTTTCATCGAGTCTATAACATCATACAAGTTTCACACCACTACCTATGACTAAAAACAACCTATTAAAAAGAACGACATAATTAAAAATGACTAGTAAGTTTCTTTTTTCTAGGTTCATACACCAACTAGCTTAGGCTAGATTTGTGGACTAGGGAGTTTTAATTGTCCATAAGGTAAATAATCCTCTATATTGAGTGCATCTGAGAAGCTCCTCTCACACATGAGTCAAGCACGAGGCCCCGTGAGGACCTGGACTGAGGAGATAACCCTTTGATTACTTGCTCGGGCATAGATCAAGATTTTAATGCATATGGGGATATTGTCAATACCACCTTTTGGGCCTCGTGTGGTGTCAATGTTGACAGATTTTTAGGCTTTGATACCCTACCCATGCGTACGAATCAAGCTTGCGACTGTTCCTCTAGACTCTCAGTGTAGTTGTGGTAGCCTTTAGTCTCTTGACACTATGGATCATACATAGGTAATACCGAAAGGATATTTATAGTTTACCTTGCACGAGCTTGGAAGGTAACCCCAGTAGAAGGGGTGGGATGATGGTTGGGTGATTCCTCCACTTGTTCCTAAGAGCATCTATAGGGATGCCAAGTAACCATCTATAAACTTTATTTTGGAAGGAATATCTTATACCTGTTGTGTCTATTTGGATTTAATAAAATTTTAGTGAGTGATGTGTGGTTTGTCTGTATTTAGTTTTCCTTTAGGAGCGTGTGATTCAAATTTTTATCTGTGGAGGACCAACCTCTTTGTAGGTCAAGAAGGTATCAAAACCTTCTTCCATCTGATACAATGGATCCTCCACTGCCCCATCGAAGGAGGAGACTAGGTATTGATGGTTCATTTGAACCAATAGGAGTTAGTGAAGTTCCAGGTGAACCCAAAATTAGGACTAATTAGGTTGATACAACTGCATTAGAGATCAGAAACTTGCAAGATCACGAGTTTGCAAGGAACTTTAACCCACCTCTTACTGACTTAAGTGATCCTGTAACTGTCCAAGTTCGTCCTTTTGATTCACCTATCATTGGTGTTCCTGTGAGTAGAGTGTTAGCACCCTGTAATTTTCCAATGGTTGCTGCAAAGAAGTCATGGGGGTAACCATTTCAACCAACTTTAGACTATATTCTAGTCGATATAGTCAAAGAGGGCTCTCTCTTGTCACAAAGGAAAGAAACACATATGCATAAAGCTTTGGACAACACACAGAAGGCTAGATTTCTGTAGGTAACGAGGCACTAATAGATTAAAAAAATGGCAGAACAGACATACAAGATAATCATTGGGAAATGGAGTCAAATCCTGAATAAATCAAAGATATTATAGCAAAAATGAGGAAGGGAATTTCCTTTGTATTATGAGGCAAAGTAAGTAGCACAAACAGTCAAATATATTGGAAGGGTGGAGAGCAGAAAAATGGAAGAATCCCAGTGAAATAGGAGGCACCTATCTGAGGGAGAATCTCTTGCACCACCTTTATTAGAATGAACAACAAAGTCTAGTATCTGTAGTGGATCATAAGAGATGAATTCCAAATCATTTTCCAAAACACAATAACAAATGCAACGTCTGATATAGGAGCGCTGAGCTGAGAGAGAATTCCTTGTATACTAATCTAGAGTACATAAGAAGAAATAACACATAAATGAATGTGATAACAAGGAAACATAGACTAAATGAAACCACCATGATGAATCTAAAAAACACAGGAGCATATTTCTTATTAATACTTCCAAGAGAGTTACAGAGGAAAAACAAGAGCAGAATTATTTCTAAATGAAAATTCCAACCCCTACCTCATCAATTGAGGTTTTATTTATAATGTTGTGGCTCCTGGGACCAACCTCGAAATAGAGCCCAATTCTGTTATAGAAACTGGGAATCAAATCCTGAATCATCATTCAAATCGTAACAGTTTTTTTGAGGTGGCAAGCTGCTACACCATATCAGGTGTAATCGATAATCTGTTTTCGGATTAAGTCACCCTGTATCCAGGTCTAGGGAGGAAGATGTTCCATCTTCAAGTAATTAAATGTATACATGCATGATAATTGAATGGATGATAAATTGCAATGGATATGGTTTCCTTAAATATGGCTTGGACATCACATATTGAAGAGACACTTCTCTTCATAAAATACATTTTAATATTATTAATTACTATTAGGAATAGTTACCTATTTATTACTATTTTATTGTTGTAACATTGCCTTCCCCTTAGGAAATCTTTGTCCTCAAAGCTTAGATTATTGTTGCTGTCTTTTCATTCTCATTTTGTGTTGAAACAGTGCCATTACTTCCTTTATGTCTTTCTTAGAACTGGTATAAAGTATGTGCTTGGTATTTACACAATAGTTTGTCATCTTCTTTTCATTTGTAACTTGAATTTGTATCCATTATGTTTATTATTATTATCCCATTTTCCTTGTACATGAATACGAGGAATATTTTTGTGACTGGCCATGTCAAGCATTCTTTTAGAAGTCGCTTGTCCTATAATACTTAGGATTCCATCACATAATGTTTTCATTTTATTATCCTTCCGAGTTATCTTGAGAAGTGGCATTTCATGAGGCATAGAAGAAGAATCTACGATATCTATTTCCTTTGACTTGGATTCCTTTGCATATTGTAGGATCCATATTTTTCATTATATGGATCGTCCTTATTGTCAATGATATTGGATTGACTCTCATTATGATCTTGGTTGAGCTCATCTTCGTCAAATATATTATTGTTATTTTCGTCATCCCTATGATATTTAGTTTCCTTGTCTTGTTTATTGTCTTGATCAATTTTGTTACTCTCATTTTTGTTGACATAGTCATCCAACATATCTGAGTTACTGATATGGTTTGGATTAGACCTTAGTTTTTGTAATGTTTCCATTATCGTATTGTGGTTCTGTGTCATGATGCTAAAGTTTTGTGCCATGGTGCTTATGTTCTGTGTCATCACACACATCTTGTGATCTAACTCTTTGTGTTTCTCGTGCATGATGTCTACTTTGTCATCAAGATTTCTTCCTAGTACTAGAACAACATCTTCTTTGATTGTTTTCTTAAGTTCCTTGTTATTTTTCATTTCTTCTCTGAAGTTTTCTTGGTTGGCAACGAGGGCCTTGATGTCCTTCTCCAATTTCTCAAGTTTGTCTTTTAATTCCGTCATAGCTTGGGTCCTTTTATGCAAATGTGTGTATTTTGAAGTTTATTTTGACTTATGGAGGAATGAAAGACAACTAATGTCTTTGAAATAATTGATGAGTTAATAATAATTATTATAATTATTTAATGTGTTGAAATAAAAAAATAAATATAAAATATTATATTTAAATATTGTATTAAAATGTGGATTACTAAATTTTAAAATATTATGTAATAATATTAATATTATTATAATAATATTTATTTTATTAATATGGTTTTTGTTTGTAGGGCTACGTGAAATGAGGGGGGGTGCAGCCTAGGTTGAAGTTGGAAAGCAAAACCATGTGTTGGTTTTACTTTATCTTTTCTTTTTTTACTTTCTTTTTTCCTTTCTTTTCCTTTTTTACTTTTTTTCTTATCTTTTATCTTTTCTTTTTAAATTTTTTCTTTCTTTTCTTTACCTTTTGTTTTTTTTACGTTATCTTTTTTCTTTTCTTTTTGGGACAATGCCCTATATTTTAGGGAAACCCTAAACACTAAATTTACACAAAGTGTAAATAATGGCCAAGGTCCATATAGCTTTGATACCAATGCTACACCGTATCCGATGTAATGGATAATCCGTATCCAGATTAAGTCACCCTGTATCCAGGTCTAGGGAGGAAAATGTTCCTTCTTCATGTAATTAAATGTATACATGCATAATAATTGAATGGATGATAAATTAAAATGGATATGGTTGCCTTAAATATGGATTGGAAATCACATATTGAAGATACACTTCTCTTCATAAACTATATTTTACTATTATTAATTACTATTATGAATAGTTACCTATTTTTACTATTTTATTTTGTAACACAAGCATGTCATGGTGTTTTACCCGAATCAGCCTTTTGGTAAAGCACCCACTCCGAACCCAAAATGGAAATGCAAAGTATAAGATGCATGCTTGCTCGTCTTCATGGTGGCGCCCCAGATTTCTCTAACAGTTTCAATTCCTCAGGTGTGACCTGCTTTGCTAAACTTTGCCAGTGCTCCAACTGAGCGTTGCATTCATGCAGAATCCTTACCCTTCGAACAACTTGAGGAATGCAACATTTCTTTTGGCTGTAGATCTCCTCTATGCAGAGATCTTCCATCATTTTCTACAGCTGCTCGCAGGATTTCACGACCCTTACCTTGGTTATCCTCCTTGCACCTTGCTTCGACAAAAACGGTGCATACCACTAATCTAAAGTGCATCAGGTCGCAGCCGTTGATCGATGAGGGACCCTTGAGTAAGTCATGCCAACCTCCTTCGCTAACTGTTGTGCACCTTTTTCACGTGAAACCTTCCACCACTGTGGATCAAACGTGCCATGAGATCTGGGCCATCCAGATGCATGGGCCCTACTATCCCATCGCAACATTATATCCTGCTAACTGTTGTGCATGTTGTCACTATGAGCTGTATCCCCGCCGTAGATCACAAGTGTCAGAGGATCGTTACTGTCGATGAATTTGAAGGGAGGTATGAATTTCACGATCCTCGATAGTTAAATAGGTCGTGCTTCTTTCCTATGACAAAAGTCTCCCACCTTTGATCTGATTTGGTCGTGCACTCACGTCATCACTTTCTAGGATCTGTGGGTCTAGACATGTTTGAAGGATTTCCTCTTATGATTCTACCTATATACCTTGTCGTCCTATCATCTTGGGATGGGGAAGTTTCCCTTTCCAGTTCGCTTCCAAAATCTTAGCACTGGTGCAAGCCAAGTGCTAACAATGGCTCCAACTCGGGGATGCTATCCTACCTGTGAGGTAGCAAAGGATGATGTAGACCATATGTCTTATCCATTGGATCACCCCAACCTCTCCTGTGAATTCAAAATTTATCTGAAAAACAAACTTAATGATGGTGTGTCTTGAGTATGTTACTGCCTCCACCTTGGGCTTTAAATCTTGTCAGATAGTAATCCACACATGCAATATATTCTTAAAACAAAGAAATGGTATATACAAATGATAATGGGATTAATTTCTTCTACCAAAATTAATGTTTCAGGAGCCTCCTATTAATGGGAGCTCCAGATACCAATCCACCTTCCATTTCTTCCAACACATAAGCATTCTTTCCCCTGAAGGTGGAGATCTTGTATGGGATTTTCCATAGGTGATCAAATTTTCCATTCTTTCCTTTCTCCTTGTGGGGTACATCCCACTACAACACCACATTACCTATCTGGAAATCATTGAGCTTGGCTCTCCTGTCAAAAATTTCTTTCATCTTGTCCTAGAATAGCTGGTTCCTATCGAATATCTGCTCCCTTTGTTGTTGTAGCTCAACCAATTGATCCATCCTCCTTTGGGTGGGGTGAGCTTCTGCATCCTCCTCTTGCAACAATATCATCACTGGTAAGCTCAAGGAGTTAGGAAAAATTACTTGTGATCCATAGACTAGCTGGAATGGTGAGGTGCCTATGGATTTATTTATACTAATTCTGTTAGCCCACAAGGCGTGGATCAGTTTGGTGTTAGGGTCAACCTTGACTTGAGATTGAGTCAAAGGTGGTTAGGTCTAGCACATGGTTTGGGCACATGGTTTTTTGTAGCCCATGGTATTGTCCCATGGTATTGCATGTGTTAACCTTGACTTGGGATTGAGTCAAAGGTGGTTAGGTCTAGCACATGGTTTGGGCACATGGTTTGTTGTAGCCCATGGTATTGTCACATGGTATTGCATGTGATTAAGCATTTATAAGGCTTGAGGAGGCTCCATTGTAAACAGGCCTGGAGGTGAGTGGTGGCTAGCTCACTTGGATCGGATGGCCAGTTTTGGCCATGTAATGAAGATCTTCATTGGTGCTGGTTTTCCCCGCATGGGGTTTCTAGGGTATATTGTGTGTCTATATGTGGTTGCTTGTTATAATGTTTATTTCTTGCTCATTATTATGTTAATGTTGCTCATTTTAACCTAACAATTGGTATCAGATCCATGGTTTGGCTTGGTTATGCTCGTTGGTGTTTCTATGTTGAATCAAATTGTGGGGTGCATGTTCAGTGGTACCCAACACCCTAGCAGTAATTTTTTGGTCCATGTGAAACTTAGCCGTAGGCAAGTTTGGATTTCTCTGGATGCTAAAAGCACAAGGTATCCCTCTTACATGCAAAGAAGGGAAGTTGCATCAAGTGTGGAATGAACAACTAGGTAGGCACGAGGCTGGCAGGTGTACTCGTAGCCTAGCTTGATGTGGATCGGAGAGGTTGAGTCTTCAATTGCGGGAGAAATGTGAGATGGTTTAATATCAGTTTTGGGACCAAGATTGATGAGCCATGTATGTGAAGAGAATTCCTAGAGAACTGGTGGTTACAGCGGCCGATGACCCATGTAATCCGGTAGATGGTTTTTTCTTTATATGGACATCAATGATAGAGTTTGGATGTAGGTACAAAGGGAGCATGGCAAAAGATGAGCAAGGAAGTGAGAATGGAAAGTGAGAGGATGAAGCAATGGATGGTGATGGTGTAGTCACCATGAAGGCACATGAAAAAATAAAAATAAAAAAATGTAATGGAGCGGTTTGCATGTAAATGGGCATATGGCTGTAAGACCTGGTAAGGCATGCATACCCCTGGTAACTCGCTGGTAAAGTTGAGAGATAGACCTAGGTGATAGGGGGGTGTATGTAAGATTCCTTGGTAAATACTTGAGGGGAGTTGGTGATTACTCCAAGTCAAGTTTAAAGGGGGGATTGTTAGGGTTAACCTTGACTTGAGATCGAGTCAAAGGTGGTTAGGTCTAGCACATGGTTTGGGCACATCGTTTTTTGTAGCCCATGGTATTGTCCCATGGTATTGCATGTGTTAACCTTGACTCGGGATTGAGTCAAAGGTGGTTAGGTCTAGCACATGGTTTGGGCACATGGTTTGTTGTAGCCCATGGTATTGTCCCATGGTATTGCATGTGATTAAGCATTTATAAGGCTTGAGGAGGATCCATTGTAAACAGGCCTGGAGGTGAGTGGTGGCTAGCTCACTTGGCTCGGATGGCCGGTTTTGGCCATGTAATGAAGATCTTCATTGGTGCTAGTTTTCCCCGCATGGGGTTTCCAGGGTACATTGTGTGTCTATATGTGGTTGCTTGTTATAATGTTTATTTCTCGCTCATTATTATGTTAATGTTGCTCATTTTAACCTAACATTTTGTGTGCCAAGCTTTTTTATTTTCCTACAGTAGTTTCTTTATGATCCTCATGAGGATTTTGTTTGAGGATTCCGTCAATCCATTTCCTTGGGGGTAGTAGGATATAGAATGCCCTAGTTTTATTTGGTATTTGAAGCAAAAGGTGATCATATTCTTTGATTTGAAAGCTGGAGCATTATCAGTAATTATTTTCTTGGGAAAATTCAATCTAGATAGGATATGATCTTGCATAAATTTCATGATCACTGTTTCGGTGGCTTGCCTCATAGGGATGGCCTAGATCCATTTTATGAAGTAATCAGTGGTGGTCAGGATCCATTTGTGTTGTCCCAAAGAATGGGGATTGATCTCCACAATAAAGTATAGTCCCCATTGTTTGAAAGGGGCTTCGACCTAGATAGGATTTAAGGGCAATGATACCAACTTTCTCCTACCTTAAAAAATATGACATTTATGGTAGGCCACTACTTTCTTATGGGTGTCAGAGAATATTTTAGGCCAATAGAATATAGCCCTCAAAATGTTTTTAACCATGGTTTTCTAGTAGTGATGCCCTCCACATTCCCCAGCATGGAAATATTCAATGAGTTTCTTGGCCTTGTGCTCGTCCACGCAATTCAGCAAAATCCCCCTAGGCTCTTTCCAATACAACTTCTTGTTCAAGAAGCAGAACCTCGTCATTTTCTTTTTGAGGAATCTGGCTCTAGTTTTCTCCATGTTGGGTGGAGCCTGCAAATTCTATAGGACGAAAATGAAGTTAGCATACCAAGGTGACGATAGACAATGCTCACCTATTGAGGGTTCATGCTATCATTGAGGATCCATCTCTTCAGATGACAACTTAGCAATCATATGTAGGATGAGAGCATCGCATTTGGACTGGGCCATAAGTTTAGATAACCCTTATCCATTTACCAACTTTGTCGGTTTTATTTCCAGACCATACTCGAGCAATATTGAAATCCATTTCCCCCTTTATCCTTCCAGATCTGGTTGAGTCTAAATGTCTTTCACAGCGTTGGTGGACACGTGGGCTATCACATGGGAGTGCATGATGTATACTCTAAAGTCCTTTAAGGCTTGAACCAGAGTGTATGCCTGCTTGTCCAAGATATTATATTTCATGGGGGAATCCCTTAACATATTTTTGTAGAAGGCGATGGGTTTCTCATATCCTTCATCATTTTTTGCAGCAACACTCCTGCCACTATGTGCTTGGAGGAAAACGAGAAGATGAGGAAATATTTGGAGAAATATGGGCTCACAAGGACAGGTGCCTCGACTATGTCCTTATTTATGCCCTCGAAGGATCGTCTGGCTTCAGGCATCCACCTGATCTCTTGGTATTTCCCCATCATGTTGGCTATATATTTGACTATTTTAGCAAATTCAACAATAAATATTCTAAGGAAATTTACCTTACCTGAGAATGATTGAACCTCTGCCTTGTTCTGAGGGATCTCAATTTTTCTAATAGCCTCGATCCTCTTCGGATCTATCCTGATGCATTCTTGAGAGATTATATGCTCGAGCATCTTTCCTTCCTTCATAGCAAAGAAAGAATTTTTAGGGTTTAGGGAGATGCCAAATTTTCTTCACTTCTTGAATGTTTTAAATAGGTGAGAGACATGTTCATCATATTTGGAGAAAACAGAGATGTTGTCCAGATAGATAACTAGGATTTTATCCTTTTCATCTGTGAATGCTATGTCCATTTCTTGTTGGAATGTTGCACCTGCGTTCATTAGCCCAAACAACATTTTAGTATACATGAAGGTGCCCCAAGGGGTGGTGAAATCCATCTTCTCTTGGTGATCAGGATGAGCCACAATCTAGTTATAACCCGAGAAACCATCCAACATAGAGATTCTCTGAGAACCTACTACTTTTTGAAAGATATGGTCCATTTTGGGAAGGGGATAATGGTCCTTCAAAGAAAATCTATTGAAGTTTCTAAATTCAATACCAATTCTTATTTCCCCATTTTTTTTCTTCTGACAGGGACTAGGTTTGCCACCCAACGTGAGAATCGAAGGGCTACGATAATCTTGGCTTCAAATAACTTCTTGATCTCCTTTTCCACCAGGGGAAACAACTTGGGGTTCATTCTTCTAAGATTATGTATGAATGACATCTCATCCTTCTTGAGTGGTATGGTATGCTGGATGATACTGGTGTCGTAAGCCTTGAGGTCCTTGTAACTCCAAGCGAAGACATCTGAATATTTTTTCATTCATGAGATATACCTTTGTTTGGCTTCAAGGGAGAGATTTCTCTCTATTTTGATGATCTTAGGTTTCTCTTATGTCACTATATTTACCTCCTCTATATCTTCATAGTTTGGGAACAATTGAGGTTCTCTCACCACATCATCTGGATTGAAGAGTTTCTATAGAGGGATCAAACCTCTAGGGATGGAATTTCCCTTTAGATGCAAAATTTCTTTGTCGCACAGATTATTCTCGTACCCTTGTTGCGACTCAGGCTCCCGAACCCCCTCCATCTCGCTTTCTTTGTTGTCATCCATAGAAATGGGATCCTCTTCCCAAACTAATTCCTTTATATCCTCCGTTGGATTTTGCAAATGTTCTTGAATGGAGGTTGCCTCCCATTGAAATTCATTTTCTTCATCGATAGAAGCTCCCTCGAACTCCCTAGCAAGAGTGAGAAACTGGTGGATTTGTTTGTCATCTTCGAATACTTTATAGTTTTTTACATTGTCTAGGCCAAAATGTCTGTGCCTCACTTCAATTTCATACCTCCATATAGGGTTCTCCGGTAGATTTAAAGTCGATGTCGAGGTGGCTGGGGAATCAACCACACAATTATGTACTCTAGGAATCAACTTGAAGCTGCATTCCTTGAAGCCTTCTATGAGGTCCTGGGTGGTGTTCCTGTAGCTTCTCATTCGAACATTCCTGGCCTGATATTTGCTGGTCATCTACTTGATTACCAGCTACGAATATCCACGCAACACCACCCTCTTGACTTGGAGGTTCTTTAAGTCCAGGATTTACAATATCATTGCTTCATATTATTTTTCATTATTTGTACAATTAAAAACTAGCTTGTAGTAGTACCTCAAAGCGCATATTCCTGGGGTCTCATCCATATTCCTACCCTTGCTCCTTCTCTACAGGCTGATCCATCAAAATCCACATCCCATATTCTGATTAATTCCTCTTCAGGAGGTTCAAAGGCAACATTTTGTAAATGTGATCCCTCTTCATCCTCATCTGTGAAGAAAATGGTGGATCCCATCTCCGTGTCCAGCGAGTATATAGGATGGTTTTGTGGGATTTTAGCACTGGTTACCATATAGCCCAATTTTTTCTCTCAAAATAGTCTTCTCTATATTCCAAAAACTGGAATAGTGTCATACGACATGTCCATCTGGAGGGTGCCTTTGAGCTTGGCTGCCCAAGATCTAGATAACAACATCCCGAATTTTGGGGAAATGTCAGCCACCACCACATCCATGACCGAGGTTTTAGCCAGGATTTGAGCAAGAGAGATGACCAAGTCTTTGATGAGGCCCAGGAATTTGACTTTATTAGAATCAAAAGAGAATAGATCCTTATAGGTTCTAGTCACATCCAATCCTAGTTGATCCATGATCCTTCTAGGAATCAGGTTATGGGATGCTCTTGAATCAAGCATGACATTGTGAATGTTTAGGATAACATAGAAAGGGGGAACCTCTTCATCAGAGGGCTCACCTACATGGGGGGCGAATAGGATGGTGGGCCTATCATCTTGCAAATTCAGGTTGTTTGATATGGTAGAGATTTCCCCTGGAGGTTGCAAAACCATAGCAATTTTGGAATGATATTCAAAGTTCTTCAGCAGTTTGGTGAGGGGGACAAAGATTATAATCTTCACAATTTCATCCTCCACGTTGAAAGAAACCTATCCTTGGTCGATGTTTTGGGGATTTTGTTTCCTTCATTCCTTCCCTCTGGGCTCCAAAACATTCTTAGGGTTATCTCTAGGGGGCGGGTTAGCTTTTAGCTTGCTGGCAGAGGCTTTGTTCCCCACCTCTCTATTTTTCATGACCGATACGTCTCTGTTCCTCAGGATGATTTGTATTTGCGCATCCAAGACAACGAGCTAGTAGCATATTTTGAAGTCATGTGTTTCACTTGGAAGTGTCTCTCCTCTTTCCAGGCGGGCATTGTCATGTTCTTCCTTGGTGAGGAAGGTGGTAGGGGAATCAGTATCTAACTAATGAATTTCATTGTCATTTTTATTTTCCCCATCCTGGTCCACGAAATTATCTTGGAAAGGGGGTCTGACAGGTGGGTCGGGAAGATTCCTCTACCTATTCTTGGAGATTTGAGGCCTTCTGGCATTTAGATTCCTGCTTTTTTGTTCTTGGTTTTCCCTGGGAGGGGTCTACTATCTACAGAGAGCCTCTCCATCATTCTTTCCATGGTTCTCAACATTGTGTCAATTCTGGCCTCTTACGAGCTTGAGGTGGAGGGATATTCTAAATCTTTGTCCACCTTTCACTCACCTTCCTCTCTACTCCATTCCCACTCATCTCTTTTTTTCTCTCTCATAGTGACAAGGTTCACCTCCACTTCTATGGAATATTTCATCATGGCCGCCAAGGAGGTCGATCTTATTTTGCTTAGCCATAAGGAGAACTTACCATCAAAATATTTCATGTACTAGAGCTGGGAGGAACCTATGGGAGGTTTGAATTGAGCAGGGATAGAATCGTACACTTTCATGAACCTGTCAAAGAATTCTTAGATGGATTTTCTCTCCTTCCTTCTTGTGGAATGGTATTGAGAGAGATACTGCTTGGGGTTATTTTGATCTACGCACTTGTCTTTGAAAGCATATTCAAAGGCTTGATAGCTTAGAATAGAGTCATCTATGAGGTTTTTATACCATATCCTTGATTCTCTAGCAAGGGTCTGGGAGAATAGCCTGAACTTAACATCGTTGTGGTCCACCTCTTCTTGGTTGACCCAGTCTGAGAACCATCCCAAATGTTCTTCAGCCGAATATCCTCTTTCTCCATAGAACTACCCAAGTCTTGTGGCATACCCTAGGGGAAGGTCTCGTAGAGCCACAGGGAGGTGTATGGGAGAAAATATGCTGGCCATTCTTGGGGTTATAACTGGGTTTGTTAAATGGGTTAGGACCGGAGTGATAGGAATCAATAAACTGTGAGGCACAGAAAGGTGGTGAGGAATGATGAAATTAGGAGATGAAGGCTAACCTTGTCTAGAAGTGACAAGAGATGTAGGTGTGAATGGAAATCACCTTATTCCATCAAGGTTTGATAAGGATTGATTAGTAGAGAATGTGAGGCACCCGGAGTTTGGTAGGTATGGGAAGACCCTAACCAAAGACTTAGGGGTCAGAGGTGACCAGGTGATGCAGGGAAAGTAAAATGGAGAGGTATCGTATGCCAGGTCAGAGAGACTGGATTTATATTTAGTTCTGGGTGGGACTAACCCACATTCCTCATTACAACATTCATAAATATTGCCAACAAAAATAACACTATTAGTCAGAGAAAAATTCATGACTAACGTTTGTAGCTTGTTGTATTTTCGAATCAAACTTTCGGGGTCAAAAACTTCTTGGAAGGAATTCACGTTAGGATTCCTTCTCATATGATTTCTTCTAGTCTCCATTATTTTCTAGTGGAGCCACTTTCACATTTTTTGTGGAGTCAACAGAGCATGTGCAACCAATTGTGTGTCTAGGACTGATCGCTCAACCAGGTCATATAACTGAAGCTGTGTCATTTTTCTTGAGGAGATAATAGCAATTAGGTCCCTGGAAATGGCGCCGAGATGTTATCACCCTGTAATTTTCTAGTGGTTGTTATGGGAAGTCACAGGGGTAACCATTTCAACCAACTTTAGACTGTATTCTATCCGATACAGTCAGATAGGGCTCTCTCTTGTCATAGAGGAAAGAAACACATATGCATAAAGCTTTGGACAACACATAGAAGGCTAGATTTCTGTAGGTAATGAGGCACTAATAGATTAAAAAAATAGCAGAACAAACATACAAGAGAATCATTGGGAAATGGAGTCAAATATTGAAGCAATCAAGGATATTATAGCAAAAATGAGGAAGGGAATTTCATTTGTATTATGAGCCAAAGTAAGTAGTGAAAACAGAAAAATATCTTAAAAGGGTGGAGAGCGAAAAAAGGGAAGAAGCCTAGTGAAACAAGAGGCACCTACCTGAGGGTGAATCTCTTCCACCACCTTTAGTAGAATGAACAACAAAGGCTAGTATCTACAGTGGAGCATAGGAGATGAATTCCAAATCATTTACCAGAACACTATAACAAATGCAACGTTTGATACAGGAGCGCTGAACTGAGATGGAATTCCTTGTATACTAATATAGAATGCATAAGCAGAAATAACACATAAATGTATGTGATAAATACAAAACAAAGACTAAATGCAACCACCTTGATGAATCTAAAAAATGCAGGAGAATATTTCTCATTAATACATCCAAGAGAGTTACAGAGACGAAACGAGAGAAGAATTATTTCTGAATGAAAATTCCAACCCCCACCTCATCAATTGAGGTCTTATTTATAATGTTGTGGCTCCCAGGAACAACCCCAAAACAAAGCCCAATTCTGTTACAGAAATTGGGAATCAAATCCAGGATCATCATTCAAATCCTAATATTTTTTTTGAGGTGGCAGGCGTATCATGACGTTTTACCCGATTCGGTCTTTCGGTACAGCACCCACTCTGGACCCAAAATGGAAATGTAGAGTATAAGATGTATGGTCGCTCCTCCTGATCATGACACCCCAGATTTCTCTAATAGTTTCAGTTCCTCAGATGTGACTTGCTTTGCTAAACTTCTCCAGTGCTCCAACTGAGCTTTGCATTCATGCATACTCCGTACCTTTCAAACACCTTGACGTATGCAACGTTTATTTTGGCCATAGATCTCCTCTATGTAGAGATCATCTATTGTTTGTTGTGGCTACTTGCACAATTTCATAGCCTTTACCTTGGTTATCCTCGCACCTTTCGTCGACGAAAACGGTGCGCATCGCTGATCTGAACCGCATCAGGTCTCAGCCATTAATATATGAGGGACTCTTGAGCAAGTCACGTTGGCCTCCTTTGCTAACCATTGTGCACATTTTTCACGTGAAACCTACCACCACCGTGGATCAAACACGTCATGAGATTTGGGTCATCCATATGTGCAAGCCCTACCATCTGATTGCAATGGTGCATCTTGCTAACTATCGTGTATGTTGTCACCACAAGCTCTATCCCTACCGTAAATTGTGAGTGTTAGAGGACCATGACCATCGATGACTTTGAAGGGAGTTATGAATTTCATGATCCTCCACAGTTAAATAAGTTGTGCTTCTTTCCTACGGTGAAAGTCTCCCACCATCAATCTAATTTGGTCGTGTGCTCACATCATCACTTTCTAGGATCTATGGGTCTAGATGTGTCTGCATGCTTTCCTCTTCTGATTCTTCCTATCTACCGTTTCGTCTTGTCAGCTTAGGATGGGGAAGTTCCCCTTTGTCATTTTGCTTCCAAAATATTAGCACTGGTGCAATCCAGGTTCTAACACAATGTTATGGCTAACTCTGAAGAGGGTATTTGTACCCCCACTTCAGCCATTTTGGATGGAGGAGTGCCACCTCCCCCGGTTGTTACTCCTAGACCAAGTGCATCTCCTGCATATTTATCACCAAGCAGTCGAGTTGTCCAACCACTTGCTTCCTCCCATGTAGTAGATCCTTCTAGTGGGGTGGTCACTGGGATTCCCAGTGCACCTTTTTCTTCCCCCTCTTTCATGCATACTGCTTAGAGTGGTCCTAGTGGATCCTCCTTAGTTTTCTAGGGATTTTCATGGAATTGGGGGCACATTCCTCCATCCACTCCTTATGTAGGTCCTACACTTACATATGTGGGCATGCAGTTTGGAAACATGAATTCTTTTGTTCAAGGTTTCTAGACCCCAGTTTTGATCCCATTCATGAGCTCTCTATTTTTTTTCTTTTTAGTGGGGGGATACTTGCTCCTATCTTTCATACTCCAGTTTCATATGGGGCATCTCAAACCACCTATACTACACCACACACAAGTAATCCAATGTCTTATGGGTGGAATCCATTTCAAATTAGTCCAACTAATTCAATACCACTGGCTGGGGAAACCCCACTTTTACATTTGGGAACTGGGGGGCAAATCGTTCTACTTCGCAGACTCCAGCTTTTCAAGATCCGGTTACGCCTAAAATTCCATTCCTGGCACCTTTAAACTTGCTAGATTTGTATAAGTTGATGAATGACTCGGTGAGGCATAGTACCACATGGCTGCCTATTCCTAACAAGTTACCCTCGGACATTCCCAATTCACTAGTACAAAATGAGAAATTAATGACTAAAAAAATGACTAAAATCGGGCTATAAACGACTATTTTTGAGTCGGCGACTAATAGTAGCTAATTTCCACTATCTTATAGCTAGTAGTATTTCACTCGGTCATTAATAGCTTTACTTATTAGTCAATGATTTAGTCATTGATAGAAAATGATTTAGTCATTGATAGTCAATGATTTAGTCAGTGATATTCAATGATTTAGTCATTGGTATTCAATGATTTAGTCATTGATTTAGTCACGAATTTAGTCATGGAATTAGTCATTGATTTAGTCATTGATTTAGTCACTGATTGCAACAATTAATGACCAAATATATGACTAAATAAACTACTAGATGATAACATATTAATGACTAAGCTAAATATGACTAAGATACGGGAAACTAGCTACTAATAGTCGTATATATGCAAATTTAGTCATTTTTGTAGTCAAAAATTTATGATAGGGAACGGAGGAATAAAACCACCAACCTCCTGCTTATAATTAGGAAGGTACTCTACCACTGAGCTAGCATCCTTTAAGAATTTGTTAATGCTTGACAATGATGATATTCATACAAATTTATGATAAATAGAGAAGCTAACCTATCAATATTTGAATTAGCATGACTATATTTCAAAATTGCATGAGAAATTTCTAAAAGTAAAGCTAATATAGTGTGCTCACATCCAAATTGACTAATGAAAAAATGGATAGAACTTTCAACCCAAACTATAAGAGCTTAAGAGACTTACTCACAGATCCTGGCAGTATCTGTATACACCTTCATAGCCTGAGTTTTTTCTCCATGCTTTGCATTGTCATAATTGCAAGGCTCTAATAATGAAGCACCATGAAGAAATTTTAAAGCCACTTGAAAGTAACGACCAGTACTAATTTCAAGGTCACTACCTCCCATAGTATGCAACATCTATTGCAGCTATGTAAGACTTCTAAGGTAGTTATCGTTTTAAACATTGGATTGGATCAAATCATGAGAATAATTTTAGGCTATGTATAGGTGGAGAAATAAGGATAATTAACATCAAGCATACCTTCAATATGTCTATAGAGTGTTTCATATCCTTGGCCTCTTTCAGTACAGAACTTCCTATAGCTTTCCCATGGTCTCTTCTAATAGGACTTGCAGCAACTGCTCCATCAGGATCCCTTCTTGTAACTCCATTAGATGCACAGTTCGACAGATTACTAATAGTCATCAGGGCCAATAAATATATTCAAATATATACATCCCCTAAGTAATTAAATTATTGCTTTCAACTCATATACTTCTATAATAACCCTGCTTTTGAGGTAAATTCCAACAACAATACAAGGGAATGAACCCTCAATTACCCCTAATAAAACTAGGACATTGCAACAAGAAACACTAAAACAAGGATATGAACCTTCAATTACCCCAAATAAAACGTATACATTGCAAAAGGAAACACTAAAATAACAACAAAGGCTCTTTATGTACTCAAGAATAAATAACCCCATCAAGCAACTTTTTTCTGTAGAATTTACCTCATCTTCAAAAAGATATCCATCAGGTACAAAAAACCCATCACTGTCATCATCTTCCTCAGTTTAAACTTATCTATGACAACCTCATTCTTTTCTTCCTCACCATCCTTGTCACAGTCAGAAAGGATTTCCTTGGGATCTTCCTAAATTGTTTAACAAAGTAAGAAAGTTAATAAAAATACTACAAATACTCTTACCAAATATATTTAGTGATGAATACCTCTTCCCATTCTTCATCACTATCATTCTCATAGTCCAAAGAAGAGTCCTTCCTGAAAGGATTCCGAGGCCCAATTCCATCATTGCATCAAAAACAAAGAGTTAGAAACAAAGCTTTCCCTATTGTCTACTACAATATTAAGAATCCATGAGCTTCAAGGTGTTTCAGATGTTCCTCATCATGGGCTATCAAAATTAAAACACAACCTGTTTCTTTGATAATTAATAAACTTAAAATTATGCAAAGTATATTCACCTTTTCTTTGAGAAGCTTCCATAATAAGTAGGTCTATGGTTGTGATCAAACTGCAAAAGCTTTCTTCAATTATTGTGAAGCCTATTTTCTCTATGCACATTGGTATTCCCATTATTTCAAGGTAAACCATCACTCAAAACTTCTTCCCAGTCATTTACAAGGTTCTTTGACATGAACTCATGATCTTCAACCTCACTATATGTCTATTTTTTGTTTGTAGAGGATTGCAATTTTGGCAGTGCTACAGCTTCAGCAGATGCCCCCTACAACTGAAGTTCATTGAACAATGCAACTTTGGGTTTATACCAAATACCCCAACTTAGATGTCTTTGTGTAGAAGTGCACTAATTAAGATGGCGCCAAGATACCAGGTGTGACCTAAGTACATCGCACAATCAAATCGATTCAACTCAAAGTACTTAGAATATGGAAAGAACATGACATATTCATGCCACATTTAGACATTTATAAGCTAGAACATCAACCTTAGAATATCCCCTATATCTGTCTTTGCTGCTTTCAATAACATTTTATCCATTGACAACATAACACCACTGCAAATATGTGCATTTTCCTGCAAAGAATTATAAATTGGTTCATTCAATACAGTGGGAATTGTTTTAGTGTTAGGTGCATCTTTTTTAATAAATTGGTCCATCAGTGTGCCCTGTTTTTGTATTACAAGTTTCTTTTTCATCTCAGCTTCTTCCTTTTCACTTCACTTCTATTCTTTTTTCTGCCTCTTCTTACTATTGTTTCTTTTCCTTCTCCTAGTTCAAGGAAATTAAAGATGTTAAAAACTGTATATGGTGCCATTATGGGATACAGAGTATAATTGTTTCCCTATTGGAATGATAAATCTTAAATTGGAAAAAGAGGTTTCCTGCTTGAATTTGAAAGTTTAACTGTAATGTTAAGACAAGTATATTCCACATATACTACAGAAGTAGAAGACGGAAAATTTTGATAAATAACTTGATGAAATGGAATAAATAGAAAACATGATAAACTCAATATAGGATAACATGTCCTCATATTTGTAATAATATAACAAAGAAAATTGATATTGCCAACTTCTCACTTTCACAATTGCATACAAAATTGGATTAATAAATCATGCAAATGTGTTTCAATGAACAATTAAAGAAAGTGATGTAGCCTTGGAATCTTACTTGAATGATGGCTTCCTTCTGAGCACAAGATTGTTCCTTTTCCTACAAAGGTAATAAAAAATATTAGTAAAAACTCCAAACCATGGATTTTAAAACTTGCATTCTTCCATAACATTCCAACTAACCTGTTGAACCTTCTCCCTTTTCAGCTCCCACTCCAACCATTTTTGTTCCATCTCATTGTTCCGTTCATTTATTTCTTTCTCCTTCAGCTTGGATTTATTTTTCATTCTACATCAAAAGAAGATATGTTAGCAACATTGAATATCTTCTACAAATAGTACATATCCAAAAGGATAAATCTAACAACATCCAATTGAATTGACTTGCAAATTGATCCAATGCATAAATATGTGATTGAGAATCTTACATCTGTGCATTAATTTTCTGAAGCAAGTCCGCTACTGTAGCACGAATACTCATATCATCATTAGCTTTAGCAAGAAATTCCTCAGCTTTGGCTACATCTATTTTCCCACTTCCTTCTGATTCCAGTGATGACAGTGCTGATAGCATTGTTATTTGTAAACATGAAATAAAAAATATAGTTATCTTTTCAATACTGTATGTAAGAACACCAAAGATCAGAACAAACTGGAAACAATTTGGGCTCTTCTTCATTGCAGTGGTCCAACCTATTGACCTAAGGCATTTTGGGACATGGGAGAAGGTAATCCAACTTGATTTTCAATTTGTCTATTTTTTAGGAACATTTGAGCCCTTGGGTATCCAATATTTTGAGATTGCATTTCCTCATTGCTCTGGGTGGAAACCCTCCTAACTTCACAAAGTTGTGAGACTACCTCTGCTACAATGGATGGTCATAGGAATATAAGTCATATTTCATGTAAAATAGCAAAAACTTGCATGGTAATAAGAAGGATGGTGCACAAGACTGAATATCTTCAAGTAGTAGCATCCCATTTCAACAATAGATTGTTTTCACAATTACAATTTCAACTGGTTCGAAATTCAGTGCTGTAAGTCAAAGTGGAAATACAAAGTGAACAAATTAAGAAAATTGTTGCAGTTTTTAGACTTAGCCAAATGTTCAAATTCAAAAAATTATCCCCATCAAGACTCAATCAACTCCATAAAGGAAGTGGCTATGGAGGAAGACACAGTCCAACAGAGACATGGAGATATGGAAAATGAAGAAACAACTCCAGTGTTCGAAGCAGAGGATCAGCTGGAAGCCCACAGTGGGAAAGGTTTTCAATGAAACATTAAGGTTATATATATTATTACTTGATAATAGTATTAGGGAAGTTATATTGAAGTAAGGCATTCAGTTCTGTGAAGAAAAATGTAATGGTAATGCTTGATGTAGACAGACATCTGTCAATTTTCATATATTTTAATTTCTTGTGACTTCATTCCTAGAGTTAGAACATGTTTCTCGCATGGTATCTTCTTATAAATTTATTTTAGGGTTCATTCATGACCATACCACTATATAGTTCAATATTATTTTTTCATCAGGTTTCTCATGCTTGCATGTGACATGCAATATTCGACACATGCATTGGAAGGTGAGAGCTTAACAAGGGTACTTTCATATTTCTGAGACTTTTGTTTCTGGTAAACCTTGTATTTATTATTTTTAGAAAGTTCATATTTTTAGACACTGATCATGTTTGTAGATACACATTATGGAGAAGTGAGAGTTTCAAAAGGGTACTCTCATTTTCCAAGATTTGATTTTTAGGAAAGTTCCTAGTTTTAGAAAGTTCATATTTTTGGATACTAGTCATGTTTCTTGATACTGTTTATGGAAAAGACATGGAGTATAAGGCAACAGTCAGTGCATCAATATAGTTCACAAGGATTTTCAGTGATCTAAACCTACAACAAGTTCAGGCCATGCCTCTCTCGTCTGATAATCAATAGTGTATAGAACTCAAAAAAATAGTGTTTCTTACAAGAGCCATGGACATTAAGATTCATGACTACTACATCAGAGAGCATGCATAGAAAAAGGGGATCTAATTGATCTATTGCAGATGTCAATATCAACAAACATGTATTTTCACTAAGCCAATGATCAAGGATAAATTTCAAAGGTTTAGATCCTTAAAATCAAAGAAAACAAAATGGCTTTTGTATACTAGTTGTCATGCCAGTGGCACATCAACATCTAGCTAACACAATAGTTATGCTTAGTGTCATAGAAAAAAAAATGGATTATGTATAATAGTTAACATATTAGTTATGGAACATCAACATCTAACATACTTTATGATCGAAAATTGTTTAATTAGAATTAGCATGTAATTTCAACGAAATAAGGCATGAACATGACTTGCATGAACTACAAATAGTCAGGATTTTTATACATGCAGACTAAATAGAAGCATATGGATAGAAATTAATTAGAACTATATAAAATCCAATTATATAGAGTTTATGAAATGATACTGTAAAAGAACGAGATAGTCCAGTCTACAAAACATTCATGAAGTGTGCTCCTTTTTACATCTATTGCTGCTTTATTTTTAGCAGGCATGTCTTAAATGCAGTAATGAAAAATTTTAGTCCATCCAATTTTTAGATACAATAATCAGTTACTCCACATATTGAGGTATTAAGTAGAACTTGTAATGCACTTGGAAAATAAAATATCATAACAAAATAATCCCAAATTCCCAATCAAGTAGACTCACCAAAGAAGATTTTCTTGGCGATGCATTGCCATCATCCTATATGTGAACATGTTCATTTTTTCTCTCTCCTATCTGAACTAAATATTTGCAATCCTTGTCAATTTCCCTGATGGAAACCAACCACCTTCGTAGTTCCTGGACCCTCTGCATTCCCCTGACAGATAGAGCAACCTCTTCCAATCTTCTCATAGTAGTTTAAAGCTATTCAGGTTTCTTATAGACTACAAGAACATAAACATGTCCACTAATGAGATTGACATAGATAATAAAGAAGAATTTGGAATAAAAAACGACGATATAAAACACACAACAGAATGTGTACAACCTTTGGATTTTTCTTATCAAGGGACTGTGATATCTATGGATACTTCATCACGTGAACGAAGAGATCAGATGAATTTGAGAGTTCTGATTTAGATAAGGATCAAGTTCCTTTGGTGAATAATGGGACTTTCGCAGCTGACTTACAAATGGTAGTTGTAGATCCATCACTAGAATAATAGGGAAAGGTGAAAAAGGATTTATTTATTATTACTCGATAATAGTATTAGGGAAGTTATATTGAAGTAAGGTACTCAGTTTTGTGAAGAAAAATGTAAGGGTAATGCTCATTGTAGATAGGCATCAGTCAATTTTCATATATTTTAATTTCTCATGACTACACTCCCTGAATACATGTAGTAACCGATTTTACAGTGCATTTGCAGCTTTCTCGTGACTACACTCCCTGAATACATGTAGTAACTGATTTTATAGTGCATCTGCAATGGTTCTTTCTTTGGTCCTTCTGAAATAATGGTTGCAAGAAGAGTTATTGTAGAAACACATGCAAGGAATGATGCTAATTGTATTGCAGCAAAAGTTTCCAACTTGGAACCAAAAGTAATTCTTAGAACTCTTCTTGCTATTGTTTATTAACATTTAGAAATATATTTAAATGTTGCTTTTGCTTATTTTCATTTATAAATATATTTTTATATGTTACTTTTTAGGTTTTATTTCATGTTACTTTGAATGGCTTTCCACTAATTTTTTTGCATGTTGGTTTTAGAGGGTATCTGAACCTGAATTAAATACAAAATCTGAAGACAAAGATCCAAATCCATGCAGGGTTGTTGATGAGGTATGCACGAAAACTAGAATGTAATGGAAACCATTAGAATTTGGTATGCTATTGGGTCAAAATGCTTTTCAAAGCAACCATTTTTTGTGTGATAATACATGAAAAGAGCATCTTTAAAGTTTGTCCTAGATTTATCTCATTCTTGGAGTTACAATTATTGTATGGTTTCTTGAAAAGTGTCTTTTTTCACAATCTATTTGTCTCTATTTACAAGTTCTCTTTTATAGACCATGACAAAAGCACAACAATTAAAAGCAATAAGGGACTATTCCTTCCTCTTTTGTGACAATGCTGGAATTCTTGTACCTGATAAAAGGTCCACGTCTGATCCTAAATATGCTACCAAATCCATACCAGGTAAGGCCTATTTTGTAATTATTGAGATAACCCCATTGTTTTTAGCTCAAACATTTTTTATGAATCATTGAAATCATTTATTTTTATAGGTAATGTTCAACAAAAACAAACAATTGGGAAAAATTCTATGGGGGCATTAAAGATATCTGCAGCATCCAGTAAGCCAGTACCTTCTTCCAAGGAAACTAAAGGCATGGTAAAAACTTCTAGACAAATTTCTGCCAAGGCTGGTTCAATTACAATATCTCCACGTTCTAGTCTAAATGGATCATCTAATCCAAAGAATCAAGCAGGTAAAACGGGATATGGATTGGGGCATTCTGTTATTCAGGCTAATGGTTCCTTGCGTAACCAAGGGAGCAATGGTGCAAAGGTTGTAACTCCAGGGAGTAATGTTGTAAAGGGTGTAAAATCAGATATTATTAAGAGAAAGGAACCTTTACTAAATGGTAGCAAACTTGGGAAGGATCAACAACATTTATCAAACTCCCAACCTACAAATATGAAGAAGACAATCCCTATTAAGGCTCCATCGTAGACATTTCAAGTAGAGAAAAGAAAGCCTCTAGTGATGGAAAAGTCATTGTCCAAACTAGTGCAAAAATTGGGAACAAAAGTCCCACCAAAACTGGCACCAAAACCAGCACCAAGACCACCACCGAAACTACTGCCTAAGTCTCAGGTTTGATCTATTCTATCTTGGTTCTGAACTTCTTTGTTTGTGCATTCTGATCTCAGTTCAATGTCGTCCTGTTATCACATTTTTAATTGAGATCTCCTTTTCTTATTTCATCTTACAGGTAAAGCCCGCAAAGGCCCCTCTATCTTGTGAGTCATGTTATGACCGACCCAAGAAGAGGAGGCCTTTAGATGATGACTATGATGATCTAGAAGATGAGGGAAATGTTAGTAGCCTCATCAGACAGATGTTTGGGTAATGTCTCTTTTACTTTTTTTCCTTGTGAAATACTATTAACATGATTGAAATCTAGCCCTTGAGCTTTTGTTACTATGGTTTTATTATAATGTATTCTCGGCCTTTATTGATCCTAATAATTTCTTAATGCTTTCAGGTATAATCCAAATAAATATAAGCATATGGATGATGACGATGACCATGACATGGAGGTTTGGTTTAGTACTATACAGGCTAAAGAGAGGAGGAGGCAATGTTTAGTGCTCTCCTTTTTGAAGTAGATAAGTTTCTTGTTTTATTTCTTTGGTCATTGAGGATGCACTTGAACATTTTGCTTATTGTGTTTTGCATGGCTGTATTTGTAGTGAAAAAATTTCTAGGGAAGAGGATGAAAGGGAGTTGGCTCTAATTGAGGCAAAGGAAAGGCATGAGAGGGAGAGAGCACTAAAGAGATGAAAATTGCAGAGAAAATAGTCACTGGGTAACAGAAAATGGAAGTGACTATTGTATGTGGCTACAAAACTTGTTGGAAGCATAAGCTATTGTTAGGGAATTTACTATGGAGGACACGAATCTATTACAAGGTATCTATTACAAAGGACATGAATCTGTGAAGCGTTTGAGATGATCTGATGACAAGAAGATTGCATACATATAGATACCTGTCTATGGTCCTTGCAATGAGAGATATTAAGAATGATGGCTCATCTATCTTGATATGGTGACAACCTAGGTTCACTGTATAATTGACCTTTTCCGTAAAAGGAAATCAAACGTCATCCAATAATGTTGCTTAAATCATGGATGATGGATCCTATGTTTGTAATTGCATAGTATTTTCATTGTTAACCAGTCATTTGTCTAGTTGATTTATCTACCAGTGCAAACACCTCCTTCATATTTAAGGTTGAGACAATTCTTCTGCAATTTTGAGGTAATACTATTGATTAGTGCTGGATATTGAGCACCGGAGGTTGTATTTGGAGTGTAATTACAACACCAATGCGCAGGACCTGTTGATTTGAAAGTGTGAAGAACACTATAATTACTTCCATGTAATTATGTTACAAGTCCAAAATATGATTTGTACAACAAACTTGTCTGAAGATAACGATTCAATTTTAAGGCTCAATGTACACCAGGGCCATGGATTTCTTTGCCAACATAATTTTATATTTTAATATGTTTCTTTAGTTAAAACATTGATTTTGCAATGATGTCACATCACCTATAGAATTGAAATAGTTCTATTTTTGGATAATCATGAAAGCGTAAAATAGAAAAAAATCTAGTATATTGCTTCCAAAAAAATGAGTAAGATAGAACAACACTTGATTTTATATCTAGAGGAAAAATAATAGTTTATATATGTGGAGATCAAGGAAGCTAACTAATTACATTTCACAGAAATAGGAAGCAAGACTCAAGTCTATTAAGTGTGTTGTCCATTTAGTAACTAAACTTTGTCATTAATCGAGATCTGTGATTAGAAAGTTTTTAACCTTTAAACTCCAAGCATCTAGATTGGCTTATACCTCAGGAGCATTTATAAATTGAATATGATAGAACCCTTTTTAACTTTTCAGCCATATGCTCCTCAGTGTATAATCTAATCTTAGAAATCTCTGGAGATAACTCAGTGAATGAGACAACACCTGAACTACATCTTCACCTTTTATAGCATGCCCAAAGACATTAAGCTTATCATTTAAATCTGGAATGGGTGTTGTTGTTATGAAAATCCCAAATCCGTCTCCTTGATCCTCTGATTTGGAGGTCCCCGACATGAATGCTTCATGCTTTGGACTGATTAAAATCCCAATCCAAACAAATAAAATTATTATCTATCTTAAAAGAAGCAAATGCTATACAACTAGTAGCTAAATAAAATTCAATGAAAACCCTAAAATAACAAGATTGCACAAAAGGAACAATTTTTTAGCTCAATCCACTTATGACTAAAAAATTGTAGCTAACAAAGCAACCTCTTTGTCAGACTTAGATGGGAATATTAATTTGTTAATAAACAATAACTATGATGCCTTACTAGATAAAGAGTATCTTACTGGCCACCAGATGACATAGAAAGCTAATAGCCTTATTAGAGTTTATAGGATTATCTATGGTAGTTAAATAAGTACCCATATTACTTCTAATAGACAAAAAAAGCCAAAATAATATGCAAATCAGCAGTTAAGTACACCATTAAGACATTCCTGTTGAGATATACACATTTAAATCCTAGCTTGCAGTGCTTTTTTGTGACAAGTTATAACAAGTGGGAATTTTTTTTTCCATGCACAACTTACTACAATAAAAGACAATACAATGTGACACCAAATTCAGCAATTAATTTAAAAATTTTTGATAATACAAACATGAACTCAAGTTGAACATTGAGCTAACCACCAACAGTCCAGTCTTCCCTGGTTCCTGCCAACATTGGATCCCCAACTTGAATTACAAAGTGTTTAATGACACGATAAAAGGGTAATCCATTGAAGAAACCATGTTCACTGCATGGCAGAAGACATACTTATATGGTCATAAAAATCATACCTTCTCACTAAAAAAGCAATAATTCCAACCCTAAATGCTTCCAATCAAAATTTTATAAACAGATAAATCAAGTTGCAGAGATCTTTGTCCTCCATGGTTTATTTTCTGGTATACTTATCTAAAATAAAATAGCGAGAGGTAAAGCTTTTGAAAATAACAAATATTATAGATTAAAAAGGCGCCATCTAAAAATACTATGTTATCTTTTACGCTGGTTACCCCCATTGAATTTTAACAACCAAAATATGTAAATACATGCCTAAGAACAATTTTGTAGAAGTTGAAAAGTAGCTGAAATAAAGGTACCATAACTGGAAATGTTAATCCTATCATGTAAAGGAAAAATGGATTATAAAGCATGCTATTTTTGTAAGAAAAATGAGACTTTTATTACACTAAATAATACATAGTGCATCATAGAAAACAGGGCATCATACACCTTCCCTTTCATAACCAAGCAATAACAGAAATAATTCTTGGTTGAGCTGCACAATAAGAATGCACAATGTACTTCCCAAGCAACATGATCTACGCACAAGGTTGACTCGCCAAGCCATCCAAATACTTATGAAATTGCATGCTACATGCTTCTTCTACAAAGCCTCCAAAAGTTAGATTACAGCTCACCTTCCAAGGAAAGGGTAAGAAATTAACTAAATAACATACATAAGAAACCTGCAAATTGCCAATATAAGGCCAGTGCAAACCTCCCAAGCCACAGTAAGAACATGGTTACCTAGTAAGCATGGGGTTTCATTTGATCCCTTAACTTTATCATCTCAAAATAAAAATCAAAACCAATTTCCTACAAAAATAGGAATCACCATAGAAGATTGTCATTCAACAAAGAGTTCTACAAAGGATATCATGGAACCATTGACCAGTGGTAAATCCAAAAACTACCTAGAAAACTTGCAATCCCAAATATATTCTTCCAATCCTCTTGTTTTCCACACTCTACTCATACACCATTTGAGAAGCCGTGTTTTAACTTATAGCTAATCTGCACTGGATGAGGAGGATAGCAGGTTATAGAGCTTGGTTACAGAGTGAGAGCATAAAGAATTATTCTCCTTGGTGGTTTAATATAGGGAATGGTTATATTATAATATTCACAAACATCAATGAATGAATTTCTAATATAGTTGCAATTAGGGGAATACCAAAAAGGTTTCCATGTCTTCCTACAAGAAGATGAATAAAGCTGAATTGTCTGTAGACAAAGAACAAATAGGCATTGGGAACTGACAAGCAACCAACCATCTAGAGATGATAGATCCTTATGACAAGACCAGTCTACGGGAAAGTTTAACCAAAAGTGATGTTTGGTACCAAAATTTTCTTATACTGTTGGGCACTGAATGTTGGGATAAAGGATTCTTTAATTTGCTTCTAGCGGTTTTATATTTTTTTACTTGTGCTGCATTTGACTGGTAGATGGAAATTAAAAAATTTGTTTATAATAGAAATGGCGATAAATTACGAAGGTATATGTTTCCTTTCCATAAATCATCTCTACCTTCGTGCAAAAATCCCTTGCTGTGTATCAATTTGGATGGATAATAGATCAATTATGTTGCAGGTGTTGCATGTTGAAATGAATTGATATAATGGAAAGTGATGCAATTAAGCAAAGCGACGAAGCTCTCAAAGAAAAGGAAGAGCTTTCCCATAAGTTCGATCAAATTTCAAAGAAGAAGGATGAGCTTGAGAGAGAAAATTATATTCTTGAGGGAATTTTCCCGAGAAACTGCAAGAAAGGTCAATGGTTTGGAACTTAGATTATCCGATGATTTTGAGAAACGCATATTTTTTGAGCAAGCAATTTGCATTTCTAAAGATCATGAATCACTCGAGAGAATAATGAAGATGCTTAATGATCAAAGATTCAAAACTCACAGAATTCCCAAACAACATAATCTGTTTTAGATGACCCCAAATCATCTTGCGAAGACCAAAATGAGTAAGTCAAATAATCTCCATGAATATCTGGAAATGGATGGGCATCTGCAGGCCTCCTTAGTGGGGGCAAGGGCTATGTTGGAGCTTGCTGAGTTAGTAGAGGCAATGTTAGAAATTACGAGCAAATAAAAAGAGGGAAAAAAAGAGTTAGAGAATAGTGTTATAAGTTTAACATAAGAGAATAGGGACAGTATTAAATTTATTAGGAGTTATTTAGCAGAGAAGGAGGCAGCTGAGAAGGCCATCTCTAAATCAAAAGGAGGCAGTGCCCAGAGGAAAGCTGCAATTTTCCAGATAGTGGAAAGAGGGTTACAGAAATTTGGATTTGGATTTAGGGTTGGGCCATTTTTCCAAGGGGATCCTGAAAGTGTGGCTTTCAATGGAGGAGGGACAACAGAAAGTGGAGGAGGAGCACCAGAGAATGAAGGATAAGAGGATGCTTTCAGCTTGGATTTTTCTATCAAAAGTATAATAAAATAAAAATGACTTGAAATAACAGAATTGCAACATTCCCTAGAAAAGAAGCATAATACGACACTGGTTTCTGCTTGAAAAAGAGGCACCTTGAAAGTATTACCATTTATTGAACACATTTAAAATATTTTCATACATCAAAGATCAATTTCATAACATTGAAGGCTTGATGAAAAACCCCATTCCTATGAGTGAATTAGTGTGAAATGCAGGTGCCTTTGCTTGATGAGAGATCAATTATTTGATTAAAAACTTCTCAGTACCTAAGGCCACCAAACATTGTTGGATTCAAAGCTAAGAGAAACTGTAGAGAGGATCCTTCTAATTTGCCAAGTGACCCACGTAACAAAACATTCTTGGTCAATTTTCACTCTAGGTTGCAAAAATATATTTGCTCCTCCCCATCAACCATCATTGCCCATCTGCTATTTGCTACCACCTAATAAAATGTATTGCATTATGGGATACCTATATCATGGACTTCACACCATTCTGCAGCGCCTTGGCCTTCATTTAACCTCCACATGTGCATACAGCCAGGTTTCTCTCCCTTCTGTATTAACACCACTCACCCATGGAATCGACTTAAACAAAGAGATGTTGGGTCATAGAAGACTTTTGTGCAATCCTTTGGCAGTGTAATTTCTGTCCAACTTCTCTCTGCAATAGTAAATGCTGCCATGAAATAGATGGCATTCCATTTGATTACCCAGTAAATGTTTCCTTTGGAACAGAGACCTTTTCCATGAGGTTGAATTAAGAGGGGAACATTCATGGAAACCATGGTCCAAACATTGGACTCTGAATCATAAATTTTCAGCACAATTGAATTCCCACTTCGTTGTCGAAACTCATTGGCATTATTTTCACCCAACATTATAGTGCAATTCCTCAAGGTAGAATCAAAGGTCATTGCAATGAAATCCCATCCCGGGTCAACATGGGAAGGGCTAGGGATTCGTCTCCAGGTCTTGGTAGTAGGATTTCCTATGGAAATATCTAACCTATCTCCCCATATAAGAGAGCATGAGCATCAGATGATCTAGCATGAATCCAAAAGGATTTGGTCATTAGGCAAACAGGATTTGTAAATGTTGAACCACTGTCTCCCAATTCTATGACCCACATTTCTAAATCTCGGGAGCCATGACCAAGTTGAATAAAAAAATCCAGAGATGGAATTGACTGAAAAATATGGATAGATTCTTTACTAAGGCATCACCCACAGATAATAGAGAATTCCATCTTTTGCATACAATCCTCATTCTCGCAATATCCCGAACTGGAAGATTAGCTAAAATCGAACACACCAACCCATCGGCCAAGGCTTCCCTGCAATATGATTCTGTTTCCATCTCTGAATCGACATTTTGTGATCTCAAATCTCATCGCCTTTGAACCATATGAATTGGCTGGGTGCATTTATTTATAAGAAGTGATAAATTTGACCATTTAAGATGCGTATTTGGATGCTCGTCTGTCTCTTGTCTATGTGTCTGTATTTGGTTGTGTTTTGTCTCTTGTGGTGTATGTGTTAGGGGATCAAATTTTGAAGGGTAGGGTCCCATTTCTCTTTGAAGGGTTGTGATAAATTGAACCCTTCAATGTTGACACGTAAATATAAATCATTTTTTTCATTTGAAACTATAAGTGTATAACACAATTTTATTATTTATTAAAACCAATGTATAGAAAAAAATGACAATAAGAATAAATCCTGAGTGATTCAACATTTACATGGAATTAGTGAGGTAAACCATGTACTCTCCAGGTCCCTAGAGCATATATTTTATTGAAATTAGATAAGGGAAAATTTTGTCAGGCCGGTGAAATACTAGGTTGTTAGGTCGTTGATAAAATAAGGAATTAAAAATTTGGAAGGACCTTTGAATGGAAGATTGATTCAGCTTGATGGTGGCTAGGCCTACCTAAAAGAAAAACCCCAGAATGTAATACCTAATTCTTTCACGGAGAAACTTTTTTATTAGCCCTAAATTCAACAGTTATTTTTAGAATTGAATCATGTCCTCCCCACATGCTCAAATCAAAGTGATCAAACAAAGGCCCCAATTTTAGGTGGATTATGGATAGTCCCTCCAATGTATATCGAGTTTATACCCTAATTCGAAGTGATCAAACAAAATCCCCAATTTTAGGTAGATTATGGATAGTCCCTCCAATCTATATCGAGTTTATCATCCCTATCGAAAAGGTTAAGTATTTATTAGTCCACTATAAGGAAGAACTTTAAATTCTCCAATAAATATCACTACAAGTTGGGTGTCTTGTTTCTACCAAACTCAACAAGGAAGAAGAATCATAAACACAAGTTTGGGAGGTTTGCAACAACGAGGATGTTGAAATCATGTTCTTCGTTAGATCATTTCACTCCCAGTCCCTCATTCATGAACGTCCGTTGAGGGATTCCCTTGTTTAGATATATTGGTAGAAAATTTGTACTTCTTGTTTCCATTATTAGAAGGATAACAGGAAAATGAAGGGGTCAGAGTCTACAACATTTATAGTGTCAGTTGTTAAATATTTTATCATTTCAACTATTGGATTTCATTAAGGAATTTGGAACAATTCAAACACTTATATTCAAATATTGTTCTTTCTTTCAACCTAATGTTTACAATTCACGATAGATAAATAACATTGACAGATTTGGAACTCAAATACAAGGCTCTTTCTTCTTGCTCCTCCACCCAAACGAAGTTGTGGTCCTAGACTATGAAAAGTTTACATTATTTTTGTTCTTATTTCATTTAAATACTGGGTTTTTTAAGGTTACATCTATTGAGTATTCGAGACTTAGTCTAGCGGAAACACAATTGCATAATACATTACAAATTTCAAACAAAATTTTGGATGGAGAAATTTTAAACCCTTATGTTTATAGAACCAAAAGGAACTCCAATAAGAAACACGTTTAACTTTTATCCACATATAAAATGTTACACAAGTGTAAAATGCTATACATACCTATAAATTCATGATAACCAAGTCAACAGCTTAGCTCTGCGTAATCTTTTGGAGGAAATAGAAATTTGGGAGACACTTAAGCATAGAATTGGAGAGTTGAGAGTCTGAGTTCTGACCTCCAACTGTCCTATACTCATAAAACCACAATAATATTTTTTTCACAGACTTCACCAATTTCTGTAAGTTCAGGGAAGCTCAATCCAACCTACCTAACATTCTATCTTTGCTTCTCTTGCTCCTACCTATGAAAAAGGTGGAACCTTTGAGTTTCCCACCGCACAAGACAATGAGGAATTAGAGTGTTCAACTATTTCCTTCTCTAGAAAGATGATTGGAAGCAACAACATCTCAATTCCACAATATCCCGACGCTCCTGAGTTGGTTTACCTTACCCGAGGTAGGCGAATGCATGTTTGTGTATTTCACATGATTACAAAAAAAATCATTTTATAATTGTTTCTACATAACATAGATATATCTATGCAGGTCAAGGAAAACTGGGTATCGTTTTCTCGAGGTTTCTAGATACTTTTAGAGATAATTATTTGTTATGGGGGCACTCAGGGCGCAGATCGGAGAGCCTACAGGAGGAAGAAAAAGAAGAAGAAGAGGATTCAATTCAAAAGGTGAGGTGAGTGAGGAGGGGAGACATAATAATGATATTTGTAGGAGAAACCCACTGGTGCTATAATGATGGGAACGAGCCTCTCTAAATCGTAGCCATTGTAGACATAGGAAACCCTCATAAAAAATTCAGGTGCAAGAGTCACTGTGTAAGCATCATGACAAATTAAGTAATTATAATACTCAGTTAGGTATATGATAGATTCTTTTGTTTCTTTCAGAGATGACTATATGCATATTGTGTAACCTTTCTCTCTGGTTGGCCCTCCATTCTAGTTGCCTTTGTCTCTACTTCCTAACCCCCTTCCTCCGATGAGACAGGTAGACTAAGCGACGTAGGTGGACTGTGGGAGATTGGGAGTGTTGATTCAAATGATTCTGACCCCAGTAAATGAATGGAAATTGGAATAAATCCTAGAATCCTGGACTAACTGGTATAGGATATGATTCTTGAGCACAAACAAAGGGTGGAATGCTGCTAGCTTGCTACCAAAGATCCTTCATCCCAGTCTTATGGTAGTCATAATAGAAATGTCTAGCACTGGGTGAAATCCTGGTCTGGAAACTTACATACCCATTGGACCAGGTTAGGTTCAAATCTAGCAAAGATTGCTCAATACATTGTAAATTGCAACTTGTAAGCTGTAAGCCAAAAAGAAACACCATTAGTTTTTCATTACAGAGCCTTGAAAATGGAGGGTTATCAAATCAATTCACCATCCATAGATATGACTCATATGAGTAATTAATTTTACATCATATACTCAAATACTCAAGCCACTTGTAAGTTGTGAGATCAAGTGACTCTGTGAACAATAAGATGACATATAGAAAATTGAGTTGGTAGGTGGAATCATCTCATACCAAGATTTAATGAAGTTGGTGAGTCAGTAATGCATGCTAATGCCATTAAATTCTTTGAAAGCGAACATCGAATCGTGAGTCACAATCTTGAATCACCGACTTGAAATTGGCACTAGGTAGCCTAGTGGCCCACTGTGGTCTGTGTCAATTGGGACTGAGATCCTCATCCATGATCTAACTATTCAAGGGAACTTGGGAATACTCTAAGTCCCGAATCTCCAATAGTCCACTAAATCCTTGGATAGGAAAATTTTGTAGCTTCCCTTTTGTTGCAAATTTACCGAGGCTTACTCAATTTCATTATTGAAGTGCTGGAAATGAAACTAATTTTTTTTTGCATGGTAAAATTCCTTGTGTCCTTCTATGACATTTAAAATGGCCTTTGAAGGGCTCTGAAGGCTTCAAATTTGAAGCCTATGTTAGAATTTATTGTCTTGTATGTGTGTAGACTTCTAAATTGATAAGGCTAGTACATAGTTTGTGGTCGGATGGGGATAGGGCATGGGACATGGTTAAGGTTAAGAGATAGTTATAAAATGGAAGATAGGTTAGATTTTTTTTTATTCTTCGTATTTTTTTAGTTATTTATGGTTAATTACATGTTATATTCACATTCTTCCTATTATTCTTGTATTGCTAGAGTTATCCAATCACAAACTAACTACCACTTATTTTTTATAATTTTTTTTATAATTGTTTATTTTGAATTTTGAATCACCGCCATAAAATCAATCTCGACAGTACACTTGTCTCA
Organism: Pseudotsuga menziesii; assembly: GCA_001517045.1. Classification (NCBI taxonomy): domain Eukaryota; kingdom Viridiplantae; phylum Streptophyta; class Pinopsida; order Pinales; family Pinaceae; genus Pseudotsuga; species Pseudotsuga menziesii. The sequence goes on from LPNX010487204.1 coordinate 158,258, forward strand.
TACTCATCTGTAGATGAAAAATCATAGGCCTTAGTCCATCCCAACTCTCAAATAAAAATGTTTTATAATTTTTTTAATAATTATTATTAGGATTAATATAAAATTTAATTAATTTGTGTTTTATATAAATATAATAATTTGTGTTTTAAATAAATTTTTTTTAATTATTATATAATATTTGTTTTAATGGTATTTTTTGTTATAGTAGTATATATAATAAACTTGGATCGAGGTCGTTGGCCGAGAAGAGTTGTGCACATCGTGAATCAGGTGGGTGGTGACGTTAGATGCAAAATTTACCTTGCCAATGATGCATAAATGAGGTTTAAATTGATAGTGATAAGGAGGGGTCATCATTGCATGACACATATCATATTTTGTGAGGTCACACCTATAAGAGGTTGAGGAATCAAAATATTTACCTAAAAATCCGAGATGGGGTTGGGCCTCTACCTTTACTGCATATGGATATGAGACTAGTTCTGGGTAAGCACCCTAGTTTAATTATAATTGAGTCTTTGATTGGTTAAAATATTGTTCTTGGTGCTTCCACCGGTTCAATTATTATTGGATGAATTGTTACAACATTTAAAGGAATTGATCCTAGTGAAGCTACGTTGACTGGTGTAGCTAGTTCAACGATCACAGATCATGATAGTTATAGTGATGTTAGAAAAGCACCTCAGTATGGAACTTGAGACTCTTACATTGAAGGATCAACAACTAGCTATAATGCTTCCAGGTATCGATATGGTACTGGTTATAGCTATACGTAATTCATAATTGTAGGAACCTAATTTTCCTTTGGCATGCGCTTAATGATTTGCTTCAGTGGTGCAGCAGGGATAAAGATGGTCAAGAGAAAATTCGCACAATTTCTTTGTTGGATATCTGAAGATAGAGGTACATGGCACCAATATTACTAATATAAGGTATACAATTTACAAATTTTACACTTCATTGTCACAATTGAAATTTTCCATGACACACTTAAAAATGACTAACATAAATGACTAATTCATATTCTTTTAGCTAGTCATTTTTTATGTCGTGACTAAATTAATTGTTTATGTTAGTCATTTTTAACTCTGTCACTTATTATCTAGTCATATTTGTTAACTGGTGACTAAATTAGTCGTTTATAGTTGGGTCAATCAAAATTGCTCATATTTAGTAGTAAATCACTTGAAAAACCTATGGTGACTAGAATTTTTAGTCACGTAGTAGCTAATTCCTTATTTTCTACTAGTGATTTTGAGGGAAAAGCTGGTGAAGATCTAGGTGCCCATATCACCACTTTCCATTTATGGTTCTCTTCAAACTCATTGAATGATGACACTGTTTAGTTGAGTCTTTTCCAAAGAACCCTAACTGGTGTTGCAACAAAGTGGTATATTGAATTTCCCTCTGCTGCATTTGATAGTTTTTTGGACTTATAGAATGTGTTCCTTAATCACTTCCAGCTTCCTGTCTGGTATGATGCCGACACTGACCTATTTTCTACCTTTCAGAAAGATAAATCCATGCACATATCGTATCATATCCAAGAGTGGTGAAGATGAAAGAGGCTTATAAAATCCACCATACCCCTCTAGTTCTTGTTAGAGTGGTTCCTAAAATATTTACTGACTTATATATCTAAGGATGTATCCACTTCCGGGGTCACCACTAAAGAAGAGGCCATCCTTAGGGACCAATAGATGGATTTGATATATACTCAGTCTGAAGTATTATATGAAATCATACCTGAGGCACCACAGTATACCCATAGTGTCAAGAAACCGAAGCCTAGACCCCATGCTGATGGTGTGGTTGGTTTAGTTAATTCTCCGACTATAGAGTCACTAGCCAAAAAATCCATGAGTTCTCAGTGAAGTAGTCCACAACATAGGTAGAAAAGGATTCCCCCTCACCTCAAAATGCAAACGTTTTTTCATAGTCTTCCTAGAAGCGAAATCAGCAGCCCAATGGGAAAAAGAAGAAAGGGAAGAAGGGTGAGGGAAATAAAAACAAGCCAAAACCCACAAAAAATGATGATGGGGGTAGCAAGGATAAGAAGAAGGTGAAATTTCCTTGTAAGTTGCACCAGGTAGATCACTTAACTCGTCAATTCCCTCTCATTGATCAAGCTCAGAAGTTGCTTAAAACCAACAACCAACTGTCCTAAAGGATCTATTTCCCCAAGGACCAAATGCATCTTTTGTTTCTAATGTAGCCAGGGGCACTACCCCCCTGACCAAAATTATATCAACATGGTACGATGAAGTACCTTTCTCCAGATGAGAAACAAAATCTATGAGATAGAGGCTCCAGTGAGGGGTAAGTCTATTGGTGAAACCTCTAACCCTCTCATGATCGAGAAACTTGTTGATCCAATGCCTAGAATACCGAAAGGTGTATTTAAAAAGGAATTTCACAACCCAAACTCTAGGGATGCTTCTAACTACTTTGTAGTGGAAGATTTGGCCCAAAATCCTTGTGCAATATCTACATTGGAAGTGATTCAGAGTTTTCCTGCTCAGTGGGATGCCCTTTTAGGAGCTTTAGGCAGTATGGATTCCTCAAGATTGATGGAAAACTTCAATTTGTCAAATATTAATATGCACCTACTGTATCATGTGGCTTTGTCAATAGATGTCGTTCATGGTGGTAAAACCATTGGACGTATAGTTTTTGATGAAGGTGCTTCCACATGTGTTATGTATATTTCTTGTTGGAAGGCTTTAGGTTCCCTAGAGGCAGTCTCGTCAAACACCTTACTTATTGATTTTGATATGAGGTATTTTTTCCTAGATGGTATCCTATAAGATTTTCAGATTAAGTTGGCAGGGAAAGCAGTGTCTATTTAAGATGAGGTGATTGATGCTCCTTTGGACTATAACTTTATTTTGGGGCAAAGATGGACTTACACCATGTGTGTGATTTCCTCGATTGTTCTTCGAGTGGTGGTTTTTCCACATGAAGGGAAGTTAGTTACTATTAACCAACTCAGTTTTGCTCGAAACGACCAATTGGAAAGGAATGATTGTACTGTGCCTTTGGTTGATTAGGTTAAACCGGCTATAGATAGCTTGCGGGATGGAATGTATTCATCATTAATGGGCACATTTGATATACCAGCCCCAATAAATTATCTAGGTTCTACGAATGTGGGTAAGTCTATCGTGATTGTTGCTGATAGAACTGATCCTTGGGTCCTTTCTACCCGTCATGAACCTCAACTTCCCTTCTCTGCAGTTGAAGTGGGTTAACAAGATATCGTAGAAACCACTGCTGATCCTATCACAACTCCTTCTACAGTCTTAGAGGAGTTGAGAGAATCTTACCTTCCTACCTGGGAAGAGAACTCTTTACATTCATATTATTGCTTATACATGGTTTTACCCTCGGATGCAACCATTTTGGAAGCCATGAGTGGGAGAGATAATATCTACGAAGATATTCACCATAGGTCCTACTTCCTTCCAGAGCTGATTAGAATTAAAAACTAGGAGTTCCATGTGAGACTGACAGAAGATGTTGATGTATGGATTAATTCTTTGCATAAGGAGGGAATATTTTTTGAGGGGAATATGGAAAATATTTATGTTACCATTCCTATCAACATCTCTATAAACCCCAATGTCATAAAAAATGTGCATACCACTGTAAACTGCTCTCTAAAGGATATTGCTATATATACTGCCTTATTTAAGGAGTTTCGCGACGTGTTTTCCTATTCATATGAGGAGATTCCAGGAACTATTCCATCTATTGTTGAACATGAAATCCGAACCTATCCTGACCCTAAATCGGTTTGAAAAAATCTTAGACCTGTTAATCCGAGTAAAGTGGCAACTGTTAAGGCTCAAGTGGAAAATTTGTTGAAAGCAGGGTTTATCTACCCAATTTCTTTGATGGAATGGGTATCCAATCCCATTTCGGTTGATAAGAAACAAGGGACAATATGTGTATGCATAGACTTTGGTGACTTGAATAAGGAATGTCCCAAGGACAATTACCCCACACCCTTTATAGGTCAAATAATGGATTCTTATGCAGGTAGTGAAGTTTTTTTTGTTTATAGATGGTTTTTCCAGATACAATCAAATCCAAATCAAGCTAGAAGACCAAAAAAAAATGGATTTTATTTGTCTATGGGGTACCTTTGTATACAAGAAAATGCCCTTTGGTTTGAAAAATGCAGGGGCTACCTTTCATCGGGCAATAAATTTCTCCTTCCATGATATTAAAAACATTGTTGATTCGTACCTTGATAATTTTCTTGCTCATTCTCACAAGAGGATTGATCATCTAGATCACCTTCGTTTAATTTTTGAATGATGTAGACATTACAAAATACACTTGAATCCCCACAAGTGTGTTTTCTGCATCGATTCAGGATGGTTACTCGGGTTCATAGTGTCAAACAAAGGTATTCAATTGGATCATTTGAAAGTAGAGTCTATTGTAGATCTTCCTCCTCCTCGTTCTATCAGGCATCTTCAAAGCCTGGAAGGAAAATCTAATTTCCTTTGACATTTTATTATTAACTATGCCAAGATCACTAAAGTTTTCATGCGCCTGCTGAAACATGACACTCCATTTGTATGGGATGAAACCGCACAACTTGCTTTCAAGGCATTGAAAAAATATTTATTGTCGATTCCCTTGTTACTTCCACTAGATTACTCTAGGGATTTTATATTGTATCTAGCTACGTCAGAGTCGACCATTGGGGTATTACTGATCTAGGAGGATTAAATCTCCAAGAGCATGCTGTCTATTATCTCAGTCACGCATTAGCTATCCTTGAGCTTCGATACTCCCACATCGAGAAGTTAGATTTAGTAGTTGTTTATGATTTGCAGAGGTTACGTCACTACATCCTATTAAGGACCACTACAGTAGTGGAAGATTCCAATCCATTTCAATATCTTTTTTCCTAACACATAATCAGGGGATAATTCAATAAATGGATTGTCATTCTCCAAGAGTTTTACTTGGATTTTTAGTTTTCCAAATCTAAAAAGTCCTTAGTTTTTGCAGAGCTTATTTCAGAGTTTCTTATGGAAGAGAATGTAGTGGTTGAAGATGACTCATTCCGAGATGAGTACATCTTTCTGATTTCCACCTCTAATCCTTGGTACAGAGATATACTTGTCTATCTACAAACTTTGAAGTTTCTTGCTTTCTTCTCGAGGGAAAAGCGACGTAAATTGAGTCTACATGTGAAAAACTACATTATCATCGATGATACTTTGTACCATAGAGGGGTAGTTTCTATTTTGCATCAGTGCCTCACCCACAAGGAGGTCGAGCATGTCCTAAATGATTCCCATAGCGGAGCATGTGGGGGTTATTTATCTGGGTTAGCAACAACCTAGAATATTTTACGTGGTGGTTATTTTGGCCCATGATCTTTAAGGATTGTGTGGAGGCTGTGAATCGTTGTCATCCATGCTAGATATACACTAGGAAAATGTGGTCACATCCTGCTCTATTATTTCCTGTCATCGCGGTGGGCCCCTTCACTAAGTGGGGGGTGGATTATGTGATGTGCAACCCATTTTTGGCTGGGGGGTGCAAATATATCATTGTCATTATTGATTACTTCACCAAGTGGTAAGAGGAAATGCCTACCTTCAGAGCTAATGGTGAAACTACAACTTTATTTGTTTTTAACCAGATCATTACTCTCTTCAAAATTCCAAAGGAGATTGTCACTAACCATGGCAGTCACTTTCAGAATAGCATGATGAACGAATTGGCTACTATGCTAGGGTTCAAGCAAGATCATTGATATTCCTTCTTCCCACAAGAGAATGGTCAAGTAGATGTAGTCAATAAGATCTTGAAGACCATTCTCAAGCATACCATCAATGCAACCTGGTCAAATTGGCACATTATGCTATATCCTGCACTTTGGGCATATTGGACTAATGTCAAGACTACCATGGGGTTTTCACCTTTCAAACTCATTTACGGGGTGGAATTAGTCACTCTGGTTGAATGCAAAATTCCATCACTTAAAAATAGACATTCATGTACTCCCTGAAACCACTAAATTAGAAAAACATTCGCTCTATTTGGAAAATCTAGATGAACAACACAGAGATGCATTAACAACAAATGAAGCTCATAAGAATAGGGTCAAAAAACAATATGATGAAGTCATTAAACCTAGAATTTTTTCTAAAGGGGAGCTTGTCTTTCTCTGGGATCAAGACAAAGAACCTCTAGTGGAAGGAAAATTCAAGTCCATGTGGTTAGGTCCCTACATTGTGCCAAAGGTATTAAAGAAAGGAGCATATGAATTAATGGATTTTGATGGAAATAAACTTCCTGAGCCTAGAAATGGGCTCTACCTTAAGAAGTACTATGCCTAATCTTGGTGCTTTTTCTTGTATGTATTTTATGTAAAATAGTTAGCTCGTTAGTGTCTCTTATTTCATTTGTTGGTTGTTACAGATGTTATCTGAGTGGTTCATAGGTTTTGTGGATGGTGCTAGTCGTCATACTTGTAACCTGGCTTCAGCTGCATGGGTCATTTATTCACCCGCGGGATAGCTAGTTGCCTCTAGAGGCACTTTCTTAGGTTAGGATACTAATAATGTGGCCGAGTACATGGTTTCTTTTTAGTTGTTATGGGATTCCTTGTCACCTGGAATCACCCCGTTAGAGGTCAGACTTGATTTTTGACTCATGGTTTCTCAGCTCAATGGAGATTATCAGGTGTGAAAGGCTTACCTTGTTACGTTAGTTTTTGCAGGTTAGATTACTTAAATGAAATTTTGATTATAATTCATTTAATAATATTCAATATAATGAAAATACAATAACTGATGCATATGCAAACTATATTCTATATTGGCACTTGACACATATTTTGTAAAAAATACATAACATATACATTTGAGACACATGTACATAACCAGGATATATACATATATATATATGTCCATAGATAGGATGAGTTTTGATCCAAATATCTAGTCACAACTGTATAAATATACAAAATTTTGGATCATAATCCATAAAAATTCCTATAGATTTAGGCTTGGTCCGCAGCATCATTAGCTGCAGCAGCCTCTTTGGCCTCCTTATAAAATAGAACGACCATGGCTACTCTACTCAATAGGCGTATCCATATGGTGGAATTCCTACTAGAAATTCCTGCATGACAACAGGAATACACTTGATTTGTATGGTCAGAACTCCCTGGGTTAGCCTAGCCAACTTTCCCTCAAGAACCTTGAGTATACCTTGGTCTCCACCTGGTACAGGCTGCACAAACATCCTAGGGTTCCCATTAGGGAATACAGTTCCAATGTATGCATTTCAAAAAACATTAAAATGGATTAAAAATCTTATACATATGTATATAATTCTATGATTCAAATTCATAAAAATAAAAAAACATAAAAAAAAAAATACCTAGTTCTCCCCATGCTCCTCCTAGTGGGAGGACGAGGTCGTTGTCTCCGCAGAAATTCATTCTAGAGTACAAAAACTGCTCGATAGATGGAAACTTCTACTCCCACCATACATAAAAGTCATCGTCATAAACACTCTAGATCGAACCTCTGCCACCTTGATGAAGGAATACCTCTCCCCACCTGGTTACTCTAGGGTGTCGAGGAGAAAATGTTGGCCGTGCCACTCCAGGACTGATGGAAGGAACTCTCTCAAATAATAAAACCACCAACATGTTAGAATATCCAATTTTTTTTTATGTCCTCTCTTGCAGTCAGAGAGTTTCTTCCTCATGATCGAGATCATACCCAAACACTAGTAAAAAACAATACCTTGCACACACTCCACTGCAACTCTTATCTGTGTCCGAGTTGTTAGATACAATGAGGATGATCCTGCAACCGTCACTATAGTGCTCACCACTACCTATAATGGGAATTTGATGATGTGGACAATAGGGATCCATGATCCCTTCTTTTGGGTACCTGGTGTGCAGTAGGTGTCAACGTATTCTTGAACACTCATAGGGTCACCGCCCCTACCTATTCCCTCGAGGTTCATGTGGTACCCCTATGAGATATCCCTATGATGAAGTACATATATTCTATTGATACTTCTAAGATATCCCCTTGGAGATAAAAAGCACCAAGGTCATGGTCCCAATTGTTGATCAAATTCTCAAGAAATCGGTCATTGTCCTGCATGTTGGATGTACAAAAGAACCTCAATAAGCCACTTTGACATAAAACTTGCATAGTGGGGCCATCTCATAGAGCATCTCGATCCATGTGTTCATGTTCTTGCTCCCTCTACTCTAACACCATGTTGTACCTGCCCAATTAACCATTATTGATCATAAGAAACCATTGATTTCTCTCAATTTTGGTCATATGATAAACTTTTATATGTTAGTAGAACGTGTGACTATTCTTTAGGAATCTCACATGTCACATGCAGGTTTCTCTTGAGCAGGCCGCGTGTAAAATGCATGCATGTGACTGTTTTATCCGCATACCCACGTGTACTGTGTATCCTTCTTAGGGTTGGCCCAAAACATTAAACTTTTTCAACAAAAATGAAAATTGGAGTGGATGAATTGAAAGAGAGGGGAACGCCAACCAACCTTACATGTGTGGATTGTAAATTGGTCCACTGATTTATCCTCGCCAAGCAATTCAAGTTCGAGGTGAAAAATTTCCAAATTGGGTAAAAGAGTCAAATGGTATGTTTTATTTTACTTTTTGAACTAAATATAGAAAAAAATTCAAATTTTTGGGTTTATAGTCTATAGTTTGAAAATTATTTTCATAATTGAACTAATACCATGTATTTTTCCCCAATGCAACAGGTTTAAATTCTTTAAAAATTTGTTATCCACTCAAATAGGGTAGGATTTGGTCCTCCATATCTATTTTGCATCTATACCTTATCCATTTTTAACCCTAGGATTACATCTTTGACCACAGACTATGGTGTCTAACCGTTTTTGCCTTGTATACATAATTTTTCCTCCATTGATAGGATCTACTTTTCATGGGTATCCTAGTTTAGAACACTTTACTGTCTTTTGGTACCCATGCCGCAATTGTGGTAGGTTTGTGGGAGCCTTCTTACTAGTTTTTTTCATGACAAACTGAACCTTCATTTTGCATCTTTTTGCAAGCTATCCCTATTTATAAGGCTCCCGTCCCTTAAGGAGTTTCTTCAGGCCCAGGTCTAAATCCTCAAAAAAGACTTGAATGCTGAGTAAACTTGTCCATTCAGGTTTGTTAAGAATATGTGAACGAGCATCCACATTGGTGGTAGTTTATCACTTTTTCAGACCATGTGGAATAATACAAAAAAGGAGCACTCTCTTTTCTTCGGAATTGAGAAGATTATTCTTAGCCATAGGTTTATCACTTTTCCGAACCTGAGGGAGTAAACTTACAGAAAAGGAACACCCGGTATGAGCTTAGTTTTCTCTTTTTCATGCTCTCGACCTAAACATGAAAAAGATTCCAAGCGTACTTTATGTATTTTTCATGCTCATCAAACCCAAAAGAACAAAGCATCGAGTTTACTGTTGTAAGCCCCATTTCTCATAATCAAATGGATATTTTTGAGTGATCTTGACCTCCTTCACACTCGTAAAACTCAAGTTATATGATGCTTTTGAAGGAGCATTGGGTAGGAGGTAATTTAACCTTTTTCGGACCTTCCTGACTAAGTACGAAAAAGGTACGCCTTACTTGTTTGGAAGCTAAGAGAGTTATTCTGTAGTTTTTTTTATACTTTTCCGACCTTGAGAGACTAAATTGTATGAAAAAGTACCCTCCTGGAGTCTTCTTTGGAGTTTCCAAACTCTCAAAATATGAAAACACCAACAAGCATGTATTAGTTTAGGCTCGTAAAATCCACGAATAAGTAACTTTATCAAGCATTATTATCTCCCCTCTTCAAGCTTGTCAAAAATGAAGAGAGATTTGAGCTGACTTTCCTGGACTTGTTAAAATTTAACAGGAAAGATAAGGAAGAAGTACTCTCTTTGGGTTATAAATAGTGGAAACATTTCCTCCTTGAACATAGAACTTTCTAAACTTTTCGATACTCATGTTTCAGTTTACACTTTCAACTCAATTATTACTATGAGTTTTTAATCCTCCACTTGTCCTTTATACATGGGGAATCTGATCATGTCTCCTACATGATAGATAAGTCTAGTTGTCTATCTGCAAGTTAAAAGCTGCCCTAGGTCATCTCTGTGTTGTGCTCATTGTTCAAGGATTTGTCCCTTCATCTGACTATTCTCCTGATTCCATCGTTATCCTATCTGATATTAATTGTGTCTACCTTCCCATATCTAGTTCCTAGTCACTCTTGTGATCTGTTGGAGGATTCATTTCCTTCCTCATCACAGTACAATTTCTTATCATCATTTTTTGAAGACAAAGACTTAGAGTTTTGACGATGGTACCTTAGGATTCACTATCATTATTGGTGAACTTCTTTGCTTCGATTTCCAGTTTCACATATTGTCTAACATACTGTTGATATTATTCCATGTTTGATTTCATCACATCTATTCACCCAATAGAGATTGTATTGGTTCCTTTGGATTTCAACGAAGACCTTAGGTTCACCTCTATAACCTAAGTTGCGCAAGATTGTGTTATGTTCAACTACACAGCTTCTAGATTTTTGAAGACTCATCATTGTATATTGTGGCATTGATCAACCTTTGTAGTATATGCGGTCTTGTTACTTGTATAATATGATGTAATCAAATATTGTAAAGGTGTTAGTGTTCCATTATTTTGAACATGGCATCCTTGGATATGATTTTGTATATGACATTGATATGTATATGTTTCAGGTATCTCCTATGCTTCCCTGGACACTTGAGTTCTCCAAGATTAAAATATTTTAATGTATTTCGGCCATCAATTACCTCTAACCTCACACATTATGGGGCATCTATTATCATTAAAAATGACACTTCTTCATCTAAAACATGACATCCAATATGTCGGGACACAAAAGGACAAACTGGATTGAATTAGTCAAAACACTATAGATGGGCATGAATGTTGATACATCATCTCCTAACTAGCTGAATATATTTTTATTTAGACATTAGGGTTGCACACGTGACTATTTGCATAGCAATCCATGTGTCACGCATGAGTATGTGCATTGCAAATCGCATGTACATTGAACACGCAGTTTCCTTAAATCAAGGAGCGTGTCATACGCAACTTTCCTATATCAATACTCACATGTACCTTAATTTGAAGTTAAAAAATATATAAATCATTATTAGTTGAGATCAGTTGAGCCCCTAATCATAACTATCTCAACTGTCCCAACCATCCTAACCTTTGAAACCTCCCTATTTCCCCATGTATAAATAGAGGGCATGGGATGAGGCTAATCAATCATTCTTAGAAGACAAAATCTATGCTGGTCATATGCCTTTAGATATCTTGGAACAACAGAACTCAATGTCCTTGGTTTGCAGAAGGAGTACTTGTTTAAGAAGTTGGCTTGTAATCTCACCATTCTCTGTTTATTAATAAAGAAAGTTTCTTCTTCCAATATTGTGCACTCTTTTATATGTTGATTATTGAATTATCTTATTATTTCAATATGAATATGTATTTCATTAACCATTGTTATATATATAATATGTTTACAGGAATAACTTGTTCTTTGCAGGTGATTGGAGAAAGCCCTAGAAGCTCTGGAAGCAACTAGAAGAGGAGAAGAAAAAGATTGGATCAAATGTCATAAACCAATTTCGTCCCATTTTCTTCCTATTCCTATTTCAATTTCTACATTGTTGATTGTGTGCAAGTATAGCTTAGTAAGTTGGTAACCTAGAGACCCTAGGTTGTAAGGGTGTGTTTTCTTGAACAATAAAATTGGCGAATCCCCTAGGTATTCCATCCTGCTATGGGTCCATTCTTTAGGTTCCCTTACCAATCTTTGCTCTTTTTTATTTTGGGTGTGATTTGTCAGCTTTTTGACTTTGATTTTTAGTCTGGCATGTTCAGGACCTACTTCTAGTACTATTTTTTCTTTGAAAAATTTTAGCAGTACATGTGGGTTGTCTTGTTGACAGTCGTGTGTTTCACCTTGTACACACGGGTTGCACTCTAGACAGTCGTGTGTTACACGCAGGTTGTCTTTATAATACTTGTTTTTTTCCTATAGATTTCTTTAGGTTCATAGGGTTTTTCTTGTCCCTGTTAAGTGGCCTTTTGAATGCTTGTGTAGGTCTTTCTTTTGACATGATTTTGTGAATCATAGGTCTGTACATCACACAGTGTGATTGACCTTTCAAGCCCTTGGGTTCTTTGTATTTGACTTTCTTCATTTTGTGAATGTTTTTGTTCCTTCCTACTTGGACTTTTGGGTTGAATGCTTGTGTTTTGGGTCAGTGATCAAGTCCTTTGAATACTTTAAGCTTTGTGCTACTATTTGTAGTCTGATTCTGTCATTCTCCTTTTTGTGGATCGAGTAAAATTTTGGGTTTGTTAGTTTCTCCAAGTTTAGGGTTTGTTCCATTTCTTCTTGTTGCTTAAAGTGTGTTGGTTTGGGATCTACTTTACATCATCCACTATTATATGTTATATTGGTCAAATTTACCGAAGTTTGCATTTAGTTGCATTTATAATTGTTTAAATTTTTTTTGAAAAGAAAAGACAAAATTTTATGCATTTTGCATTAGGTTGCATCTAGTGAGCTTTTCGTTATTTTTCAAGAAAAATAAAAAATTTAAAGTCTTAAACTTTCTCATGCTTAGTTTAAATTCATTAGCTTTAATTTTACAAAAAGAAAAGAAAAGTTGGTATAGTAGTTGCATCTTCCTTTGAATTTCTAGTTATTACATCATTTTTGCTTTCTTTTATTGAGTCTGTAACATCATACAAGTTTCACACCACTACCTTTGACTAAAATAAACTATTAAAAATAACGACATAATTACAAATTACTAGTAAGTTTCTTTTTTCTAGGTTCATACACCAACTAGTTTAGGCTAGACTTGTGGACTATGGAGTTTTAATTGTCCATAAGTATTTGACTTTAGACATAGTTGGATTTTCACTAGGTAAATCCTCCTCTATATTGAGTGCATCTAGAAATATCCTCTCACACAAGAGTCAATCACGAGGCCTCGTGAGGACCTGGACTGAGGAGATAACCCTCTCATTCCTTGTTCGAGCGTAGATCAGGATTTTTATGCGTATGGGGATCTTGTTAATACCACCTTTTGGGCCCCATGTGGTGCTGGTGTTGACTAGGTTTTTGGATTTTCTACCCTTCCCATGTGTACAAATAAGGATTGCAACTGTTCCGCCAGACTCTAAGTGTAGTTGTGGTAGCCTTTATTCTCTTGACACTAGGGATCATACACATGTAATACCAAAAGGATATTTTTGGTTTACCTTGGATGGGATTGGAAGGTAAACCTGGTAGAAGGCGTGGTAGGGTGGTTGGGTGATTCCTCTGCTTGTGCCTAAGAACATCTATAGGAATTATTAGTAACCATCTATAAACTTTCTTTTGGAAGGAATATCTTATACATGTTGTGTATGTTTAGCTTTAGGAAATTTTTAGTGAGTGATGTGTGGTTTGTCTATATTTAGTTTTCCTTTAGGTTTGTGTGAGTCAAAATTTAAGTTGTGGAGGACCAACCTCTCTGTAGGTCAAGAAGGTTGTAAAACCTTCCTCCATCTGATACAGTGGAGCCTCCACTGATCCCTGAAATGCGGAGACTAGGTGCTGACGGTTCATTTGAACTAGTAGGATTTAGTGAAGTTCCAGGTGAACCAAAACTTATGACTAATCAGGTTGATACAACTACAGTAGAAATAAAAGACTTGCAGGATGACAATTTTGCAAGGAACTTTAACCCACCTCTTACTGAATTAAGCGATCATGTGATCATCCAAGTTCTTCCTTTTGATTCACTTGTCATTGGTGTTGTTGTGAGCAGAGTTATGGATAACTCCGGAGAGGGTATTTCTACCCCCACTTCAGCTGTTTTGGCTAGAGGAGTTCCACCTACCCCAATTGGTACTCCTAGACCAAGTGCATCTACTGCATCTTTATCACCAAGCATTTGAGTGGTCCAACCATCAGATTCCTAACATGTAGTAGATACTTCTAGTGGGGTGGTCACTGCGATTCCCAGTGCACATTTTGCTTCCCCCTCTTTCATGCATACTACTTAGAGTGGTCCTAGTGGATCATCCTTGTTTGTCTAGGGATTCCCATGGAATGGGGGGAACATTCCCTCATCCACTCCTTATGTATGTCCTACACCTACATATGTGGGCGCATGTAGTTTGGAAACAAGAACACTTTTGGTCAAGGTTTCCAGACCCCAGTTTCTACCCCATTCACGAGCTCTCCTTTTTCACTTTTTAGAGGGGGGATACTTGCTCCTGTATTTCAGACTCTAGTTTCATCTGGGGCGGCTCAAACTACCTATACTACATTGCACACAAGTAATTCACTGGCTTACAGGTGGAATCTATTTCAAAGTAGTCTAACTACTTCACAACCGGTGACTAGGGGAAACCTGAATTTTACGTTTGGGAGCCGGGGGGTAAGTCCTTCTACTTCCTAGACTCCAGCTTTTCAAGCTCCGATTAGGCCTAAACTTTCATTCCTTTCAAATTTAAACTTGCCATATTTTTGTATGCTGATGAATGACCCGGTGAGGCATAGTTCCACATGGACGCTTGTTCCTAGCAAGTTACCCTCAAACATTCCCAAGTTTGAGGGAAAAGCTGGTGAAGATCCAGGTGCCCATATCACCATTTTCCATTTATGGTGCTCTTCAAACTCACTGAATGATGACACCATTTAGTTGAGGATTTTCCAAATAACCTTGAATGGTTCTGCAACAAAGTGGTATATTAAATTTCCCTCTACTGCATTTGATAGTTTTTTGGACTTAGCGAATGTGTTCCTTAATCACTTCCAATTTCCTATCCAGTATGATGTTGACACCAACCTATTGTCTACCTTTCAATAAGACAAAGCCACACACATCTTGGATCATATCCAAGAGTGTTGAAGATGAAAGAGGCTTATCAAAGCCACCATACCCCCGGGAATTCTTGTTAGTGGTTCCTAAAATATTTACTTCCTTATATATCTAAGGATGTATCCACTTCGAGGGTGACCGCTGAAGAAGAGGCCATCCTCAGGGCCCAGCAGATGGATTTGATAAATGATCAGTCTGAGATATTATATGAAATCATACCAGAGGCACCGCGGTCTACCCATAGTGTTGAGAAACCCAAGCCTGGACCCCATGCTAATGGTGTGTTTGATTTAGTTAATTCTCCCACTATAGAGTCATTGGCCAAGTAACTCTATAATTTATTAGTGAAGCAGTCTACAGTGGAGGCAACAAAGGCTTCCCCCCTCATCTCAAAATGCAAACATTTTTGCATAGTCTTCCTAGAAGGGAAATCAACAACCCAGTGGGAAAAATAAGAAAGGGAACAAGGGTGAGGGAAATCAAAATAGGCCAAAACCAAGGAACAATGTTGATGGGGGTAAGAAGGATAAGAATAAGGTGAAATTTCCCTATAATTTGTGCTAGGGAGATCACTTAACTCATCAATGCCCTCTCATTGATCAAGCTCAGAAGTTTCTTAAAAACCAACTACCATCTGTCCTAAAGGATCCATTTCCCCAAGGACATAATGTAGCTTCTGTTTGTAATGTAGTTGGGGGCATTGCTCCCCTTGACCAAAATTATATCAACATGGTACAATCTAGTACCTTTCTCCAGATGAGCAACAAAAACTATGATTCAGAGGCTATGGAGAAGGGTAAGTCTGTTGGTGAAACCTCTAACCCTCTCATGATGGGTACCCAATCCTATTTCGATTGATAAGAAATAAGGGACAATATGTGTATGCATAGAATTTGTGACTTGAACAAGGCATGTCCCAAGGAAAATTACCCCACACCCTTTATAGATCAAATAATTGATGCTTGTGCGGGTAGTGAAGTTATTTTATTTATGGATGGTTTTTCCAGATACAATCAAATCCAAATCAAGTCATAAGACCAACACAAAACGACTTTTATTTGTCCATGGGGTACCTTTTCATACAAGAAAATTCGATTTGGTTTGAAAAATGCAAGGGCTACCTTTCACTGGGAAATGAATTTTTCCATCCATGATACTTAAAACATTGTCTAGTTGTACCTTGATGACCTGCATGCTCATTCTAGCAATAGGATCGATCATCTAGATCACCTTCGCTTAATTTTTGAATGATGTAGACATTAAAAAATACGCTTGAATCCCCACAAGTGTGTTTTTGGTGTCAAGTTGGGATGGTTACTCATGTTCATAGTGTCAAACAAAGGTATTCATGTGGATCCTTTGAAAGTAGAGGCTATTGTAAATCTTCCTCCTCGTCGTTCTATCAGGAACCTTCAAAGCCAGCAAGGAAAATCTAATTTCCTTCGATGTTTTATTGTTAAATATGCCAAGATCACTAAAGGTTTCATGCGCCTGCTAAAACATGACACTCCATTTGTATGGGATGAAACTGCATAACTTGATTTCAAGGAATTGAAAAAATCTTTGTTATCGACTCCCTTGTTATGTCCACCAGATTACTCTAGGGGTTTTATATTGTATTTGGTTGCGTTAGAGTCGACCATTGGGGTAGTATTAGACTAGGAGGATGACAAGCTGCAAGAGCATGTTATCTATTATCTTAGTTGCGCATTAGTTGGATTTGAGCTTCGATACTCCGACGTTGAGAAGTTAACTTTAGCAGTTGTTTATGTTGTGTAGAGGTTACGTTACTACATCCTACTGAGGACCACTATAGTAGTGGAAGATGTCAATTACTTTCAGTATGTTTCATCTCGACGCATAATCAAGGGAAAATTTAATAAATGGATAGTCATTATCCAAGAGTTTGACTTGGATTTTCAGTCTGCCAAATCTAAAAAGTCCTTAGTTTTTGTAGAGCTTATTGCAAAGTTTCCTACAGAAGAGAATGTAGTGGTTGAAGATGACTCATTCCTAGATGAGTAAATCTTTATGATTTCCACCTCTGGTCCTTGGTATGGAGATATACTTGTCTATCTCCAGAATTTGAAGTGTCCTGCATCCTTTTCGAGGCAAGAGCGCTGTAAACTATGTCTACATGCAAAAAAATTCCTTATCATCAGGGATACTTTGTACCGTAGAGGGATAGATTATGTTTTGCATCACTGCCTCACCCACGAGGAGGCTAAGCATGTACTAAATGATTCCCATGGTGAATCATGTGGGGGTCATTTATCTGGGTTAGCAACGACCTAGAATTTTTACATACCAGTTATTTCTGGCCCACAATCTTTAAATATTGTGTGGAGGCTATGGATCATTGTCATCCATGTTAGCTCTACACCAGGAAAATGCGGTCACATATTGCTCCATTGTTTCCAATCAATGTGGTGGGACCCTTCACTAATTTGGGGGTGGATTACGTGACGTACAACCCAATTTTGGCTGGGGGGCACAAGTATATCATTGTCGTTGTCGATTACTTCACCAATTGGGCAGAGGAAATTCCTACCATCAGAGATGGCAATGAAACTGCATCTTTCTTTGTGTTTAACTAGATCATTACTTGCATCGAAATTCCAAAGGATATTGTCACTGACCACTACAATCACTTTCAGAATAGCATGATGACCCAATTGGATACTATGCTAGGGTTCAAGCAATATCACTCATCTTCCTTCTACCCGCAAGCGAAAATTCAACTAGAGGTAGTCAATAAGACCTTGAAGAACATTCTCAAGCATACCATTAACACATCCTGGTCAAATTGGAACATTATGATATATCCTGGACTTTTGGCATACCAGACTAATGTCAAGACTGCCATGGGGCTTTCACCTTTCCAACTCGTTCATGAGGTGGAAGCAGTCACTTTGGTTGAATAAGAAATTCCATCGTGTAAAATAGCCATTCATGTACTCCCTAACACCAATGAATTAGAAGATCATTTGCTACATTTGGAAAATCTAGATGAACAATGTAGAGATGCGTTAATGGCAAATGAAGCTCATAAGAATAGGGTCAAAAACCAATATGATAAAGCTGTTAAACCTAGAATTTTCTCTGAAGGTGAGCTTCTCTTGCTCTGGGATTAGAACGAAGAACCTGTGAGGGAAAGAAAATTCAAGTCCATGTTGTTAGGTCCCTACATTGTGTCAAAGGTATTAAAGAAAGGAGCATATGAATTACCATATTTTGATTGAAATAAGCTTCTTGAGCCTAGAAATGGGCTCTACCTGAAGAAGTACTATGCCTAAGCTTGGTGCTTTTTCTTGTATGTATTTTATGTACAATAGTTAGCTGGTTAGTGTCTCTTATATCATTTTTTGGTTGTTATAGATGTCAGTTGAGTGGTTCATAGGTTTTGTGGATGGCGCTAGTCATCAATCTTGTAACCTGGCTTCAGCCGCATGGGTCATTTATTCACCCGCATGAAATCTAGTTGCCTTTGGAGGCACATTCTTAGGTCTTTCTACTAATAATGTGGCTGATTGTAGGTATATTTTTGAGTTGTTATGGGATGCCTCGTCATGTGGCATCACCCAGTTAGAGGTTAGACTTGACTCTCAACTCATGGTTTCCCAGCTCAATGGAGCTTATTAGGTGCGAAACCCTATCTTGTTACATCAGTTTTTTCAAGTTAGATTACTTGAAAGAAATTTTGATTATATTTTGTTTAATCATATTCCATGTAATGAACATACAATAACTGATGCATATGCAAAATATATTCTAGATTGGCACTTAACACATATTTTGTAAAAAATACATATATATATATATATATATGTAAAAATATGTCCATAGATAGGTTGAGTTTTGAACCAAAGATATAGTCACAACTGTATAAATATACAAAAATTTAGATCGTAATCCATATAAATGCCTATAGATCTAGGCCTAGTCCTTAGAATCATTAGTTGCAGTAGCCTCTTTGGCTTCCCTATAAAATAGAATGGCCCTGGCTACCCTCCTCAATAGGCATATCCAGATGGGTGGAATTCCTACTACAAATTCCTGCATGGCAATAGGAATCCACTCAATCCATATGCTCGGAACTCCTTGGTTCATCCTCGCCTTCTTTCCCTCGAGAACCCTAATTATACCTTGGTCTCCACCTGACACAGGCTACACAAACATACTAGGATTCCCATCGAGGCGTACAGGTCAAATATCTACATTTCAAAAAACATTAAAATGGATTAAAACTCCTATACATATGTATATAATTTTATGATTCAAATTCATAAAAATAAAAAAACATAAAAAGAAAAGTACCTAGCTCTCCATATGCTCCTCCTGACAGGAGGACAAGATCATTGTCTTCGCAGAAATCCATTTCGGAGAACGGAAACTGCTTGAGAGCTAGAAACTGTCACTCCCACCATACATAAAAGTGATCGTCATAAACACTCTAGACCGAACTTCCACCACCTTCACAGAGGAAGATGTCTCCCCACCTAGTTAATATAGGCTGTCGAGGAGAAAATTCCAGTAATGCCACTGTAGGACTGACAACAGACACACTCTCAAAGAATAATGCCACCAATATGCTAGAATATCCAAAGTTTTTTTTGGCATCCTCTCTTGTAGTCAGAGAGTTGCTTCCTCATGATCGAGATCATACCCAAACACCAGTAAAAAATAGTACCTTGCACACACTCCACTACAACTCTCATATGTGTCCAAGTGGCTAGATGCAATGAGGATGATCCTAAAATGCTCACTATAGCACTCACCACTACCTGTAATGGGAAGTTATGGATGTGGAAAACAAGGATGCATGATCCCTTCTTTTGAGTACCTGGTGACGGTAGTAGGTGCCAATGTAGTCCTGGACACTGATAGGGTTTCCACTCCTAACTATGCCCTCAAGGTTCATAGGAATACCCCTATGAGATAACCCTATGATGAAGTACATATCTTCTACTGATATTTCCAAGATATCCCCTTGGAGATAAAAAACACCAAGGTCATGGTCCCAATAGTAGATCAAAGTCTCAAGAAATCGGACATTGGCCCACATGTTGGATATACAGAAGAACTTCAATAAGCCATTTTGCCATAAAAATTGCACAATGGGTCCATCTGGTAGAGCATATATGTCACGTCCCCAAACCTCAGACGGGCGAAGAGGATGCGACCAACACCGCTAACAGCTGGGCAGACAGCCCCATGAACAGAAACAAGGATAAATGCTGAGTTAAAAGCTTAATCATAATGCATACTAGATAAGAAGATGCAGGCTAAGATGAAGAATCCATCATCATTTATGCATAATCACTCAATGCCTAAATATTCAATCATACAGCGGAAGCAACATATACATAAAACATCATTCACATGTTCTTCATGATTCATGAAACAGTAGATTAATTGTAGATATGAAATAACAACAGTACTTATCTTTTGATGAAGAATCCTGCAACCAGCTACGTCGCTGCAGCGTTTCACCCAACCATAGGCCATCGTGCTCATCAATCTCTCAGCACACTGCCACCCCCGAGCTGGGCATGATTACTCCAAGGATAAGGGTCAATGCAGGCTTACACATAGCCGAGGGACACAATCAACCAAACCAACACCGCTAGGTTTACCAGGCCCTCCTCAATCGGCCAAGCCAGCATAGTCCAAAGACCAACCACTGCACACCCGCAGCATAACAATCCCTTCATAGCCATGTGAAGAAGCAAATATGACCAGGGATAATCCCAAACAAACGTTGAGCATAGCTCAAGCCCACAAGGCAACACAGAGTTGTTCTTGGCCCTACCATGGCCAAAACAAGTCGGCCGCAACACCCAAACCAGGGTATATCAGCAGCCCAACTTCCCAATCAAAACGGTGGCAACAACCCATAGCCCATAGTGGATAAGAAACATAACTCCCAGCATAACCATGGGAAACTCAGGCATAGAGGCGGCAATCAACAGCCAACCATAACGTGGGAAAGGCAACAGTCACACAATGGAAGAAGTGAACACACATACACAGTCCGAGATGGAAAGAGGACGGACTCTCAACAGCACCAAGGTATAGCAGCAAATACCACTCACGGCATGGGAAAACAACAATCCCAAAAACGTATCAGCAACCACCACACAGGGGAACACATACCCGATTCCGCTCTATGGAAAACGTGAACGACCACTGATAAGCAGCGCCTCTCCTGGCTGCGTGAGATCCAGCAGAATCACTGTCGGTGGGTGAGGATGAAACCAGACTGTCTTCCCCTGGGTGAGAGTGAGCAGACCAACATGAGGAACAAAAACCAACCTCCCTATGCGTGTGCGGATGAACAGACCATAGTGGGGAACGAACATGCAACCGTGAGGATGACGAGCAAACGCTGGCGAGAGTGCCTAGCCGTGGAGGGAATGGAGTGAATGGAAGGTCGTGGGTGGAGTGGACGTGTGGGCAAAGGATTGACAGTCCTACCACCCCACTCCCAAAACAATAACTGCCCCAGCTACCCAATACAAGACAATAAAGAGGTTGGAAGAGACAAGAAAGGTGACAAATCAATAAGGTGGTAACACATGGGGTTTTCCCCCATAAACTAAGGTTTGACATCCCTCACCCCTTATCCTTTGGAACCATGCCCTTTTCATTCAACGTTGCATTGCTGTAGCTGGTTGTGGTTTTATGTTTAATTGATGTGCGTGTTTACATGATGCGAACCATAATGTGTCGGATAGCATGATATACCATCGGCAACTATCCCCATTGCCGAAACACACACACAACCAAATCGATGGTGGGGATTTTTCCTTGAGCTCCTCACCACGATTAATTACAATATATACATCATGCAAACGGGGTCAAAACCAGGGACATTACAATATCGATCCATGTCTTCATGATATCACTCCCTCCACTCTAACACCGTGTTGTACCTTCCCAATTAACCATTAATGAACATTATAAACCATTGATTTCTCTCAATTTTGGTCATATGATAAAATTTTGTATGTTACGCAGAACATGTGACTATTCTTTAGGCATCTCGTGTGTCACACACAGGTTTCTCTTGAGCAGGTCACGTGTAAACGCGTGTACGTAGTTGTTTTAGCAGCATACTTGTGTGTACTGTGTAGCCTTCTTAGGGATGGCCCAAAATATTAAAAATTTTCAACAGAATGAAAAATGGAGTGGATGAATTGAAAGAGAGGGGAAATCCAACCAACATGACATGTGCAGATTGTAAATTTGTCCATTGATTTTTCGTCACTGAGCTATCCAAGTTCAAGGTGAAAAATTGCAAAATTGGGTAAAAGAGTCAAATGGTATATTTTATTTTAGTTTTTTTAACTATATATAGAAAAAGTTTCAAATTTTTAGGTTTATAGTCTATAGTTGAAAATTATTTTTATAATTGAACTAATACCATGTTTTTTCCCCAATGCAACAGGTTCGAAGTCTTTAAAAATTCGTTATCCACTCATATAGGGTAGGATTTGGTACTCCATATGTATTTTGCATCTATACCTTATCCATTTTCAACCCTAGGATTACCTATTTGACCACAAACTATTGTGTCTAACCATTGTTTCCTTGTCTACATCATTGTTCCTCCATGGACCTCCTTTTCATCGGTATCCTAGTTTAGAACACTTTACTGTCTTCCGGTACCCATGACACAATTGTAATAGCTTTGCAGGATCCTTCTTACTAGTTTTTTCCATGAAAAAATAAACCTTCTTTTTGTATCTTTTTGCAAGCTATCCCTATTTATAAGGCTTCTCGCCCTTATGTAGTTTCTTTAGGCCTAGGTCTAACTCCTAAAAAAAGACTTTTTTTCCAAGTAAACTTCTTTGTTCAGGCTCGTTAAGAATATGTGAACGGACATCCACATTGGTGGTAGTTTATCACTTTTTTGGACCATGTGGAATAATACGAAAAAGGAACAGTCTCTTTTCTTCGGAATAGAGAGGAGTATTCTCATGAATAGGTTTATCACTTTTCCGAACCTGAGGGACTAAACTTATGGAAAAGGAACACCCAATATGAGCTTACTTTTCTCTTTTTGATGCTCTAGACTTGAACATGAAAAATATTTTGAGTGTACTTTATGTCTTTGTCATGCTTGTTAAACCCTAAAGAACAAAGCATCAATTTTATTATTGTAAGCCCCATTTCTCATAATCAAATGGATCTTTTTGAGTGATATTGCCTTCCCTCACACTCATAAAACTCAGGCTATATGCTGCTTTTGAAGGAGCGTTTGTTAGCAGGGAAGATTTTAAGGAACCATACTTATTTAAAAGCGTATAAATGTTGGCGAATATTACTAATTCTTAAAATGACAACTATAAAATGATTGGCGATAATTTTCAAAAAAAAATTAATTTCCATGGATTTTATATCGTTTATATAATAATTTGGCGATTTTTAGGGTGAACAAATTTTACCCCATCAAAATTGGGCAAAACAGGGCTTCAAAAAATGCAAAATTGCGAATCTTTTTTGGGAGAAAAACATGGAAAAATAGCCCATTGGGCTAAAATTCGCCCCTAAAATCATCCATGTTTGTTAGGTGGTAATTTAACATTTTTTGTACCTTCCCAACTAAGTATGAAAAATGTATGCATTAGTTCTTCGGAATCTAAGAGAGTTCTTATGTGGTTTGTTTTATACTTTTCTGGCCTCGGGAGACTAAATTTTATGAAAAATCACCCCCCTTGATTCTTCTTCAGAGTTTTTAGACTCTCAAAATATGAAAACACCAACGAGCATGTACTATTTCGGGCTTGTAAAATCCATGAATAAGTAACTTTATCAACAATTATTCTCTCCCCTCTTCAATCTTGTCAAAAATGAGGAGAGACATGAGTTGAATTTCTTGGTCTCGTTAAAATTTAATAGGAAAGATAAGGAAGAAGTACTCTCTTTGGATTATAAACAGTGGTAGCATGTCCTCCTTGAACGTAACACTTTCTTAGACTTTCTGATACTCATGTTTCAGTTTACACTTTCAGCTTTGCTATTACTTCAAGTTTTTACTCCTCCCCTTGTCCTTTATAGATGGCGAATCTGATCATGTCTCCTACATGATAAACAAGTCTAGTTGTCTATCTAAAAGTTAAAATATGCCTTGGGTCATCTCTGTGTCATGCTCACTGTTCAAGGATTTATCCCTTCATTTGATTATTCTCTTGATTCCATCATTATCCTATCTAAAATTACATGTGTCTACCTTCCCATATCCAGTTCCTAATCACTCTTGTGATCTGTTGGCAGATTCATTTCCTTCCTCATCATAGTATGGTTTCTCATAAACACTTCCAGAAGATGAAGACCTAGAGTTTTGACGATGGCACCTTAGGATTCACTATCATTATTGGTGAACTCCTTTGCTTCGGTTGTCATTTTTACATATTGTCTAACATAATGTTGAGTTTCTTCCATGTTCATCTTTAGCACATCTATTCACATGGTAGATATTGTACTAGTTCCTTTGGATTTCGACGAAGACCTTAGGTTCACCTGTATAACCTAAGTTGCACAAGATTGTGTTCTGTTCATCTACACAGCTTCCCGATTTTTGAAGACTCAGCATTGTATATTATGGCTTCGATCCACCTTTGTAATATATGTGGTCTTGTTACCTGTATAATATGATGTAATCAAATATTGTAAAGGAGGTAGTGTTCCATTATATTGAAAGTGGAATCCTCAGATATGATTTTGTATATGGCATTGATATGTATATGTTTCAGGTATCTCCTCAGCTGCCTTGGACACTTGAGTTCTCCAAGTCTAAAATATTGTAATGTATTTTGGTCATCACTTCCCTCTAACCTCACACATTAGGGGGCACATGTTATGATATAAAATTGCACTTCTCCATCCGAGTACTGACGTCCAATATGTCGGGACACAAAAGGACAAATTGGATTGAAGTAGCCAAAACACTATAGATGGGCATGACTGTTGATGCATCATCTCCTGAATAGCTAAATACATTTTTATTTAGACATTAGGGTTGTACATGTGAATATTTTCATAGCAACCCTCATGTCACATGTGAGTATGTGCATTGCAACTCGTGTGTACATTGAACACATGGGTTTCCTTAAAGCAAGGAGCATGTCATACGTGATTTTCCTATATCAATAATTGTGTGTACCTTAATTTTAAGTTAAAAAATATATAAATCACAATTAGTTGAGATTATTTGAGCCCCTAAATATTGGATCAAATGTCATAAACCAGGTTTGTCCCATTTTCTTCCTATTCCTATTTCAATTTCTACATGGTTGATTACCTGCAAGTCTAGATTAGTAAGTTGGTAACCCCAAAGACCCTAGGTTATAAAGGTTTGTTTTATTGAAGAACATGAATGTTTTTCATTTGTATTTATGGTAGTTTACAGTCCACCTTTGAACATGGCACCTGTCTGTAATTGCATATCAGAACAGTTGGGTATTCATCTTGTCTTCGAGTCGATCCACTTTTGTGAGTCACCTGACTCCTTTGAGTCAATTAAAAGAATGATTCATCATATTCCTTGCATTACACCTAGTTTCAGTCTTGTAAATTCAATGCTACTAAGTAATTTGTTTTGCCACAAAATTGTTCAAAGGATGTCTCTTCCAAAATTCAACTCATTAGTAACTATACCTTCATACAAAGTCGGTCATGTTTGATTTAGTTTCATGGTTGTCTCATCATTTCAAAAATCAAATTGTGTTCCATGTTTCATGTTGATGAAGGGGGAAACATCATGGCCCTCCTTCGACGAGCCTATTCCTGTCGAATTCAGCTCATCATCTAGGAACTAGACTTAGAAACCTAGTCAAGTACCTTGAATCCTACATGCCTCAATGGAAGGTTTCCTCACTTTCAACAACAGGTTTTCATCAATGACCTCTGATTGAAAGATTCTATCAAGTGTTCGAATTCAAAACATTTATTCACACTTTGGAGAATGTACTGAGATACCTTGGGGATCATTGACATTAATGGTGATTTCCCTTGCACTTGTTAACATTATACATCAATGACTGGTAGCCAAGTGGTTTCTACCATGTTCAACGACAAAACATATATTCACATGGCTAGAATCGCATTGGTTGGGGATTGGAATGAAGACCTTGAGTAGTTAGTCTTCATCATCTTAATTTCCTATCCTGAGGTTGCAATGAAAAATTATGTTGGGTTATGACATGGATCCAAATTAAATGTTTGGTGTCTATGTCCATACTGGGTTCATATAACATGGATCTACTTTGTATGTTTTGTATCCATGTTCCACTCTCTATGTAATTTGATCATGGATCTATAGTGTATTCTTGGTGGCCATGACATGATCATCATCATGGATTTGCAGTGTTTTGGTCCGCAACCATGGTTGAGTCTGAGAATTTAGTTATTGGTCTTGTCTAAGTTGTGATCTCATCTCTCATTGCCTCTGATACTGGATTGATGTCTAGCAAAGTATTTCACCTATCACTTCCTTCTATCCTCATACTTTGGGGGGCATTCTGTTGCACCTGGAAAATCCGCTAGTGCATGATGATCCTTCAGAAATCCTAGCCCGATATTCCTTTGGTAATGTTTTTCCAACCCTAGGATGGTCGACACCTTTTATTAGTTATGACAGAGCACCGTCGGTGTACTTGTTACCACCTAAGTTGTACTTAGTGGTTTTTATCAAGTGAGCCTTGTGAGCTGGACAAAGATGATTTGTTCGGACTTCAGAAGACCTTCAGAATTGCTTATGGGAAGTGCTTGTTGTACTATATCATATGTTAATACCCCCTTGGGGGAGTTGTAATAAAATGTTCTAGCATGGTAGTGCATGTAAAATACTCGGTCTCTTGGACTTTATTTGCTAATCCAATCTTCCTAGAGTGTTTTTTCCCTTGGTTATTATTGGTTGTTGAATAAACGACTGATAATTTCTAAGTTTTTCACTCAATACCTCCAAATTTGGGGTGGTCGGCTTGGAATTTAGGCTTATTGAGGTTATTAGAGTCAATGTGTCAATGTATAAACATGCTAGTAATTATTGTCAAGTCATATGAACATGTGCTGAGTCCCCCTAGGTTTTGTTTTTTTTTAATTTTTAATTTTAATTTTTCCACAAAACTTAGGCTATTTTTTAATAGTCTAATTGGAAAAAAAATTCTTGTAATAAAAGTGGGGTTAAAAGTCAGATTCAGTCATGGGAGTGCTCATTTTCTAACTCAGAGCACTCGGTAAACCCATAAACCCACTTTTCCTAGGTTTTGAGTGATTTTCCCATCACTTAGGTTAGAAAACCCAAAAAATCAAATATTAATTAAATAATGGAGCAAATCCAAAGGTTAGCAAATCCAAATTCCTAAATCAGTGGATTTTGCTCTGTTTTGATTAAATTCAGTCTCATTGGCTTTAGGTTGACCAGGAGTTCCCACTCCTTGACTGAAGGCATGATGCGGGCTGAAGATGAGCTTAACTGGCTCATGTATATCTAGGGTTGCACCCTCCTTTCTCTCTCCTCCGCATGTGTGGATCAAGCTGGGAGTTGTTTGTTGGTTGGTTCAATTCACTAAGTGAGGTGTCACTCCGATTTGTAGTTCTAGTCTAGTTAAACTCGGCTTATCATCAGTTAGAATTAGCTCATCATCAGTTATAATTAGTTCACCCAATTAGACTCAGTTCATCATTAGATCAGACTTGGTTCACCAACAGATCAGAATCAGCTTGACTCTCTGTCAGCTTCAGTCTCTCTTTCAGTCATGCATGCACCCGTCCGGGCTAGGATTTCAGTTTTTGCTATTAATAAAGCACAGTTTCCTCCTTTCCAAGCTAGTTAGAGTCGGATTGAAGAGCTGCTGCTATTGTAATGTTGTTGTTTTTCATTGAAATAAATAAAATCTTTGGATGTAAGATGGTTTCATGTTATTATCCATGGATGAGCATTGCCGTGTTTCACTGAGGTAACCTATATCTGTGTTCATAACTTGCTTGTTTTGATATTGTGGATCCAGTGCTAAAAGATTGATAATAAGTTTATTATGATCTTGATAGGAAAGGAATATGTTAATAAGTTTATTGGCTATCTCTTTTTCTTTTATGCATATCTAGAGATCTAGATTTAACATGTTTTATAAGATTATATGCATGCTATTCTAATATCTCTGTTTATGTATTAACCGGATCTCATAAGCATCTTGGAAAGCCTTTGGATTATTGGTCAGTTCATTTCTTGGAGAGGGTGCTGATCTAATTTTTTTCCTCACTTTCTCCAAAAATTTCTCAAAAGCATAGTCCCTCGACATTCCACTGGAAAGCTCCACGGTTGATCTTCAAGGATACAAGCTTGCCTTCTTCTCTTTCTCCTCTTAAAATTTAAAATCTACTGGTTTACTTGTTTCATAGCTTTGATTTGTTTACATATATCATATTAGAGTAATATTTAACATATATATATCTTCTTAAATCTCATAATCTAGATCTTGTTCTTAAAAGGTTTCATAAGCATTCTAGATCTAGCTTTGGGGAAATCGTCCTTTTTGCATGGCATTTTAAAGAAAATTTGTAACTTGCATGCATTAGATTTATGTTTTCTGTTATAAAAGATAAATCCAAAAATCAGTACACATCATATTTTCTTCCCAAAAGGAAAGCCAAGATACTAAGGAAATCTTTCTTTCCTTGGTTCCCTTTTCACCTTTTTATTAACTAGTTTTGACTTAGCTCTTTTCGGTTAAAATTGGGCGGACCCAAAGGTACTTTCAAAGCGATTTTGGGAATATTTTAGTTTAATAATATTGATGGTTTTTATCATGTATAACATAATATAGGAGTATTTTATTTCCGAGAAGTCACTTTTAGGCCATCCAGAACCCCCCTAAGGGTCTCCCCTTTTCCCAAAATCTTTAATTTTTGCACTTTGTAAGCTCTTGGGTTCATTCTATATAAGAAACAAGAGGAATTATATCATTTCTCTGATATTGTAACTTCTGGTAATAAAAAATAATTTCGAATAGGCTCCTTCGATCCCATTCCCCATCCCCCCTGGGGGGATTTGAGCCCTTTTTTCCTTTTTTGCACTTTTCCCATTTTTTTTTTCTATAGATTAGTTTCCTTTATGAAAAATAGTGTAATTTGATTAATTTCATCATATATTCCATATTATAAGGTCAAAGTAACTTGAATACTTACCCCACGAATCCCGATTGAACTGAAAGGTGAAAGAGGATTGTGGTAGATTTAATTAGAGAACATGTGGTATGTTTGATTTTTTATGCTTCATTATTCAATGTTTATTTCTGAAAGAAATAATTTAAAACCAACACCCTCCTTGATTCCCTGATTAAGGTCCACTTAGACCGAAAGAGGTTCCTAGAGGGTTTTCCTTTTTAATAAAAACACATTGATTAAAACTTACTAAAAATTACAAAGACTCCGGTGTGTATGCTCTGCATTTTGGCTGTGGTTCATCTAATCAGTCAAGCTGCATCAAAAGCAATTTGAGTGAGTGGATTAATTAGGTTTCACCTTCCCCAATTAACCACCATCAGGAGAAAATCCAACGCCTCGATCAAACCGTAAATAGTGGAAAAATATCCATAGGAAGTGGGAACTACTGGATAGTGACCTCGAGGTGTCTATCTCTATTACACCCTAGTGGGTGTATTATGAACATAGTCTCAAAGACTCCATTTAGCGCACACATTCCTTGCAGGTAGCCGTGAAGTTTTTATTTTTGGACATACTCCAAGTACCCCCCAGGTATATCTGGAGTCCCCCTTCACCTAATTTAATCCACTAATTTTTCATATTAACTTAAAACGTACCAAGAGACAATTGCAAGACATTCACTCCAAGCACATGCAAGCACATTTAATCATTTTGTGACTCCATTTTAAGGCACTGGTTATTTGTTTACTTCTTTCGATATATATATTGTGTGTCATCATTGTGCTTACTTGTGTTTATTTTTCATCTTGTTATCCGTGGTTCTCAATTGTTAACTTCAAATCCTAAGCATCTTATTCAATTTAATACCATCATACTAAAGTAATTAGCCTTAGTAACTTAATAGGGTCTACCGCCCTTGGCTTCGTTAGGATTTGAGCCTAAACAAAGGAGTCAAGAACAAGGTGACAGCCTTGACTTGAGACTTTCCCCCAAGGACACACCGAGTGGCTTGAATATTTCTGCCATGTCCCCTCCAGGTGTGTGAAAGGCGGAAACACTTTTTGGCCCTGTTGCTGGGGATAAATATTTTTATTCTCGGAGTGTGACTTTTGTTTTCTTCCTTTTTGTTTTTGCTTTGTTTGATGAATTCTTAGAGTAGATATTTAATTTTCCTCTAGCGACTCCAATAAATTTTTTCAGTTTTTATTTTTACAAAGAAAAGAATTTTTTTTTTTTTTGTGAAAGATTTATAAATGATTATTTTTCTTTTTCACATGGCAACTCCATTGAAGGGATAAAACCATGCTTTCTCATAATTTTGTTGAGACTTGTTGTGTGTAGATGAGCTCATGCAACATATTAAAACCTTTAAAGCTCATAACTTGAAAGCTCCACATTTTTAGTACAAGGTTTAATGGTTATATCAAATGCATACTATTAATTTTTGATATGGATGAATTAAGGGAGCAGTGTGGTGCCTAGATAGAGGGACCTTTTCAGCCTATCGATTTCTCAAACATCCCGAGTTTTCCTAACTTTGGTCATGGTGTGGGGGATGTATATAAATGGATTCTAGTATTTCAT
This sequence comes from Pseudotsuga menziesii, assembly GCA_001517045.1. NCBI lineage: Eukaryota > Viridiplantae > Streptophyta > Pinopsida > Pinales > Pinaceae > Pseudotsuga > Pseudotsuga menziesii. The sequence continues at coordinate 189,009 of LPNX010487204.1, forward strand.
GTAAATTATGGTGATTCAGTCATCTGGAATGTCAAATATTTCCTTCAATTGATGGCCGACTCCAATGTACTTTATGAAGACAATATGATGGAAATGTTTGCTAGTACTTTTCAGGGTGAGGCCTTTTGTTGGTTCTATCAAGGTCTTCCTAATAAATATATAGCCTCATTTCCAAGCATCCTTTGGATGTTTTTAGAGCAGTGGCATGATGGTAGGGGTAGTATGAATGGTTTAAAAAAATTCCTTGAAAAGATATTTACCTTCTACCTATCTAAGATAGAGTATCACATGGAAACATATGATGGACCTTTTGCCATGATACAAAGTATTGAAGACTTGGAATCACTTCTTGAACATTTAAGTGAAGAGGAGATCCNAGCTTCCTCGTGTTGTCATAAACAATGTTGAATGTGTGAAATTCCCTCAAAGTTACTTAATAAAGGAAGAAATTAAGCGGCTTATTAAAGAATATGAGGTATCTCTCAATACACGGCAAGATTCTAAAGAAATGAACATCCATGACAATCATGTTGAAGAGCTCCACAAGGAACCCATTATTGAACACATTGTTGAAGACTCTCCTCATGTCACCATAACTGAAAACATTGAAGATTTGAGGCATTCTCAAGTTTGTTGCAATGATAATATTTTTCCAGAAAGCCCTCATGAGGAAACCATTACAGAGATCGACACTTATGAAGAAATTTATGATTTGTATGATGACACTCCTCTATGTTCATCACTTAGGGATGAATTTTTGGAAAGTTTAACTTCTTATAATATCTTTGAAACCAAAACTTTGAAGGATGATTATTATGAACATGAGGAGGGTAGTTATATCTCAAGATGTGATACCAGAAAGGAAGACTATCTCACATATGACATGGATGGGAGTGATGACTATTAGAATTTCATAGATAATCCAACTTGTGAAAATCTTATTGAGAATCCCATTAATGATGTGTCCAGCAAGGGGAGTGTCTATTCAAAAATTTGTGGAAGTCCAATATACGATATGTCCATAGAGGGAAGTCTGGATACCTGGGAAAATCTTAGTGTCGAAGAGAAGCATTCAGAATTTTCACATGATCATTTAGCATCATATCATGTAGAGCTGCACAAAATTAACAGTAATGAATACATTGAGAAGCAGTGTTGTGAAAATTTAGATGTGATGTAGTCAATGGAATATCAGTCTCAACCATCTTGTTCACATGTAGAGGTTCCTTATGATTTGGGGCTACTTGGGACTTATGCAACGAGTTATCATTTGATAAGACCTGATGATCAGTATGATGATGTAGTCAGTCTACCTCATCCTGCCAATCGATATATCAGTCCTATCCAGTCATGGATACAAGCAGCCCGTGCGAACACATACCAGTTTGAAAAGAACTTTAATGGCTTTATTCATGCCTATGATTTCCCATCTAGCCCATCCATTCTAGATCATCATGCAGGTTTTAATTTTCTAAATAAAGTATCCTTAATTTGGCTGGTAACCAAAAACAAGGCAATTTTTTTTATGTTAATAAAATGCTTAGGTTGTTACATTGGTTTTTTGATTGCACCTAAACCTTTTTATATCATGCTTAGAGTAGGAAAATAAGCTCCTTAAAAGAGAGCATTTACTTTCTGCATTCTCGTTTTGTACTTAGCTATAATAAAACTTTCCTTTCATTAGTTAGCTACATTTATTTTGTTTAAATAAATCAACTTAATGGTTCATTTGGATTTTATATAAAGCTTGTGCTACTAAGGTTTTCTTTTCAAGTTGAGATGTTTTTACAGGGTATATAAACTAGAAATTCTGGTGTTCTCGTATCCTCTCCTTGCCCTATTACCAGATCGAGCACACATCCAGCATTTAGAGCCAGATGTTACCACCTAAGTTGTACTTAGTGGTTTTTTATCAAGTGAGCCTAGTGAACTGGACACAGATGATTTGTTTGGACTTCAAAAGACCTTCAGAATTGATTCTGGGAAGTGCTTGTTGTACTATATCACATGTTCATACCCCCTTGGGGGAGTTGTAATAAAATGTTCTAGCATGGTAGTGTCTGTAAACGACTCGGTATCTTGGACTTTATTTGTCAATCTGATCAGCCTAGAGTGTTTTTTCCCTTGTTTATTATTGGTTGTTGAATAAACGACTGATAATTTATGAGTTTTTTACTCAATACCTCCAAAGTTGGGGTGGTTGGCTTAGCATTTAGGCCTACCGAGGTTATTAGAGTCTGTGTGTCAATGTGTAAACATGATAGGCATTATTGTCGAGTCATATGAACATGTGATAAGTTCCCCTAGGTGTTGTTCTTTTTATTATTTTTAATTTTAATTTTTCCACAAAACTTAGGCTATTTTTTAATAGTCTAATTGGAAAATTTTGTCTTGTAATAAAAGTGGGGTTAAAAGTCAGATTTAGTCATGGGCGTGCTCATTTTATAACTCAGAGCACCCGGTAAACCCATAAACCCATTTTTCCTAAGTTTTGAGTGATTTTCCCATCACTCGGGTCAGAAAACCCAAAAAATCAAATATTAATTAATTTAATTAAAAAATAATTAAATAATGGAGCAAATCCAAATTCCTAAATCAGTGGATTTTGCTCTGTTTTGACTAAAGTCATTCTCATTGGCTTCAAGTTGACCGAGAGTTCCCACTCCTTGACTAAAGGCATGATGTGGGCTGAAGAGGAGCTTAACTGGCTCATGCAGATCTAGGGTTGCGCCCTCCTTTCTCTCTCCTCCACACATGTGGATCAAGCTGGGAGTTGTTTGTTGGTTGGTTCAATTCACTGAGTGAGGTGTAACTCCGATTTGTAGTTCTAGTCCAGTTAAACTCAACTCATCATCAGTTAGAATCAATTCATCCAGTTAGACTCAGTTCACCATCAGATCAGACTCAGTTCATCATCAGATCAGACTCAGTTCACCATCAGATCAGGGTCGTCTTGACTCTCTGTCAGCTTCAGTCTCTCTTTCAATCATGCATGCACCGCTTTGGGATAGGGTTTTAGTTTTTGCTATAAATAAAGCATAGTTTCCTCCTTTCCAAGATAGTTAGAGTTGGATTGAAGAGTTGTTGCTATTGTAATGTTGCTATTTTTAATTGAAATAAAGAAAAGCTTTGGAGGAAAGATGGTGTCATGTTATTATGTGTGGATGAGCATTGCCATGTTTCACAGTGGTAACCTGTATCTGTGTTCATAACTTGCTTGTTTTGATATTGTGGATCTAGAGCTAAAAGATTGATAATAAGTTTATTATAATCTTGGTAGGAAAGGAATATGTTAATAAGTTTATTGGATATCTCTTTTTCTTTTATGCATGTCTAGAGATCTAGATTTAACATGTTTTATAAGATTATAAGCATGCTATTATAATATCTCTATTTATGTATTAACCGGTGTTGGGCCCAGAAATGACCCCTTTTTGACCACATTTTCCTATCCCTTTTTTCCTTATCTTACTCCATTATATACACCAAAAATATGTTTTCCTTCACTTGATCCCTCAATTCATACATGTATGGTTAATTATTGTCTTATCTTATTAATACTTATGATTGTTGTAATCAGGGTTCTATATCTTGAATTATGCTAACATTTGGTGATTTTATAAAGATAATTCAAGATGTAAAAGATATAGGTGTAGCATGATGAATGATTCAAGAGAGAGATGAAAATTTATTAATGAGATGATCACCACCTATTCCATCTCTACACAAAGGACACAGTCAAAGGTTACTATTCCACGCAAGTTGTACAAGGGTGGCTGCAATAGATTTGGATGCAACAGTTCGTCGCTACTCAAGGGTAGCTGCAACCGATGGAGCATATTCTAGATTCATCATGATTGTCATTGTTGGATCGAGTAACAACCTTCCTATATTTTTTTCTTCTATCTTGCACAGCTATAACAACGTATCATAATTGGGGCAGCCTGAAGATCAGAGATCTTCATGGATGCCCGATATCAGTGGGTAGAACTTATTATTGTGAATGCATAAATATTGGGAACTAATCCAAGCCAGGGGTTGGAAATTAATTGATTTTATTGTATAAACTATGATAGAGACTGTAGATTCAATTTTGTTATTTAATACAAGGAGTAGGATTCTTCTTATCTTTGTATTTAACATGTGTTAATTTCTAGCATCTCTGTTCAAAGGATAGGCCCACCTTCCTACAGATATTTCCAAGTTAATTAGGTATTTATTTCCTCTGTTGTGTGGTGTGGATGTTACAATAGATTTATTCTTTTCTAACAGCTACAACAATAATGATTTATTGTATGTGCCTTCAATTGATCAGCAATTGCATTCCCTGTGAGCTGCGGCAGAGTGGTGTGACACTTGACTGTGTAGACTAATTTCCTTTATGCATAATGTGTGCTAGCTATAACAGCCAATCTCATACTTAGTTTCTTTCAATTTATGACTTTCTTGAGTCTTGTTAATTAAGTCCATTTGTAGTTACAATTGTTGAAGCTCAATTTCTACATTTCTAAATTATAGATCAAGTTGGATTGAGATAGTTATAATGGATCTTCAGATGGCCTGGTAATTTAGGATTTAACTTTATGCAAAAGTAAATCTAGATGCTTATTTTCTAAACCTCTCATTTCTAGATTAAGGATTGTAAGAAGGTATTTGTGATTCTACATTCTTAAGAAGGTAAATTAGATTAAGTTGATCTCTTGGGATGAGTTGGGCTAAACAAGAAAGTAGGATAATTCATTTATAGTATCAGCTAATTAGTGTTTAAGCATATACAGTGCACATTATCTTTGAAATAAAATACTTCCCTGGGTTGGCAATTTATATTGAACAATCTGTATGTTTGCTTTAATTAACTTGCATATAGAGTGCCCAACATTTTGGCGCCATTGTTGGGGAAAGATAATTATTAGACACCATAGTAATTGTATCTAGTAGCTATTGTTAGAATAACCAACCCATAGTTTACCCACTTAGACATTAATTCATTTATTTTTGTCTTATTTGCCTAGTTCATGTGTCCAGAAGCAAAAGAGAGACAAGAAGCAGTCTCCAGAGGATCAACAAGGTCCCAAGAAAAATACCCAGAAGAAGAAAAACAAAGGTGAAATGAACAAGTGCTCATACTGTTCAAAGGGCAATCACACTGAAAGCTCTTGTATGAAAAAGTAGATTGATATGCTGACCCAACTCCTGGAGAAGAATGGCATCTCCCTTCCAGAAAGCTTAAAGAAGAGAGAAGGAGGATCAAGTTCAGATGACAGAGAGAGAGTTCATGCATTGCTTGCTGGCACATCAAGCTCACCCAATTTTATCATAGATTCTGGAGCTTCAAGACACATGGTTTCGACTAAGGAGGCTTTCTCCTCGCTGGATATGTCGAAAGGACCATCTATTATACTGGGAGATGAATCTCTCACTGAAAGTAAAGGCAAAGGAAGGATAGATCTTGATCATGGTCAGTTAAACAATGTGCTGTATGTCCCTGGTATCGCCTCCAACCTCCTGTCAGTGTACCAGATGACCCACACTGGGTCTCCTAAGAAGGTCATATTCTCCCCCGATGAAGTTGAGATCACAGAAATATCAAGTGGTAGAGTCATTGCAAAAGGAGTTGCAAATCATGCTCAAAAGGTATACATGTTCTCACACTTCCTACCTTACTCAAACCCCTCTGCTCTTCTTATCCATGCTAATGAAGCTAGCAAGCTATGGCATGAAATATTTGGCCATATAAATTACAAGTATCTGTCTGATCTTAGTGAGAAAGAAATGGTCATAGGGTTTCCCAAGATAAAAGTTTCCAAAGGAGTCTGCCAAGGTTGTATCCTAGGAAAACACCCAGAGCACAAATTTGAGAAAGCTAGTCATGAGAGAACCTCTGCACCCCTCGAGCTGATTCATAGTGATGTTGCTGGCCCATTCCCTCATATGTCCATGAGTCAAGCCAAATATGCATTGACCTTTATTGATGATTTTTCTAGGTATTGTTGGGTTCACTTCATGAAACACAAGTCTGAAGTTTTTGGCCTATTCAAAGTCTTTAAGGCTTTGGTTGAAAACCAGTGTGGAAGGAAACTCAAGGTCCTCAGATCTGAGAATGGTGCTGAGTATGTCAAGTCTAAGTTTATTAACTATTGTGTAGATGCAGGTATTCAGATGCAGCATTCTATCCCTTACACACCACAGCAAAATGGTGTTGCTGAGAGGAAGAACAGATCACTGAAGGAGATGGCAACATGCATGATGGAGGCCAAAACTTTGCCACCAAAGTACTGGGCCAAAGCTATCAACTGTGCAGCCTATATCTAGAATAGGGTGCCTCACAAACAGCTTTATGGAATGACTCCCTTCGAAGCATGGAGTGGGCACAAGCCAGATGTGACCCATTTCAAGATTTTTGGCTCAAAGGCTTGGACTAGGATTCCAACAGAGAAGAGGAAGGCTTTGCAGCCCCAAAGCCAAGAGTGTCTTTTTGTTGGATACTCTGAAGATTCAAAAGGGTACAAGTTGATAAATTTGAGCACAAACAAATCCTTCATTGAAAGGTGTGTTCAGTTTGAAGAAGAATCCCTTGCAGCAGTGGAAGTTGGTGAAGCCTCTTCACCACCAGAACCTCAAGAAGTAAGTAAAGAGTTTGTTGAACATGCTGGTTCTGATTTTTCTGATGGATATGAGTTTATTGCAGACCCAAACATCCCCACAAGGCCTAAATGGGCAGCCAAGACACTACATGCAGCAGGAGAGCTAGCTGGGGATCCCAATGACCCAAGGAGGACTAGATCACAATTTGAGAGTGATCTATGCATGAAGGACCCTATGTTTGCTGAAAAATTCTATTTGATGGTGGAGTCTGATCCTCAAACATATGAAGAAGCAGCAGGAGATCCAAGATGGCAAGCTGCCATGAAGGAGGAGTTCAGCTCACTCATGGGGGCCTCACTTGTTGGCCAATATCCTATCACGTTAGTTCATATTGTGGGTTTTAAAATTATCAAAAATTGAACCAATATATTGCAGGTAATGGGGGGATGAGGGGTTTAAGGTGGGGGTGGGTAGGGTGGTTTATAAGGATTGAGGTATAAAAAGGGGTGGGGAGGGGGTTTTAAGTATTGGGAGGGGGTTTCAACAAAGAAATTTTGGGTCAATATGTATCGAAATTAAGGGTATTCTTTAATATCCCACGATCGCACGTGCTATGTGAGAGGTTCACTGAGTGAAGTCCCCGTGAGCTCACTCCAGAAGAGCAACACATGGGAGCTAGTGGATCTTCCTCCAGGAAGAAAGTTAGTCCAGTGTAAGTGGGTCTATAAGACAAAGTTTGCTTCTGATGGTTCACCACTAAAGTACAAGGATATATTGGTAGATAAAGGCTACTCACAGGTTCATGGCATCGATTACAATGAGACCTTTTCCCCAGTGGCAAAGATGGATTCCATCAGGCTAGCTCTAGCCATTGCAGCCTCAAGGCAATGGGAGGTACATCATATGGATGTAAAATGTGCCTTCCTGAATGGAGATCTCACTGAGGAGATATATATGCAGCATCCTCAAGGTTTTTCTACTAACCCTTCTCTTGTGTGCAGGTTGAGAAAGTCATTGTATGGGCTAAAGCAAGCCCCCAGGGATTAGTATGCCAAGATAGATAGCTTTTTGCTATCTCTGAATTTTGTTCGGTGCAAATCAGATCCAAATGTCTATTTGAAGTCTGTTAATGGTTCATTAATGATCATTGTGTTATATGTTGATGACCTCCTTATTACAGGAAGTTCACAGGCTGAGATTGCTTCCTTAAAAGGAGCTATGAACCAAGCCTTCTCCATGATAGATTTGGGGCTCTTAAGTCAATTTCTGGGGCTTGAGATTGCTCAAACCAAAGCTGGAATAAAGGTGCACCAGTCCAAGTATGCCTTGGATTTGCTGATCAAATTCAGAATGCAAGACTGCAAAGCAAGCAAAACTCCTTTCCTTTCAGGAGTGAAGCTGAAGGAAGATGATTCTCCACCGATGGTAAACAATACACTATATAGACAATTGATTGGATGTTTATTGTATTTGACACATACTCGAACTGATATTTGTTATGCAGTAAGTGTGGCTTCTATATACATGGATCAGCCTCATGAGATCCATTGGAAAGCAGCCAAAAGGATCCTTAACTTTGTTCAGGGAACAAGGACACATGGGATCTTCTATAAAGCAAAATTTGATCTTGATTTGATTGGATTTACTGACAGTGATTGGGCAGGTGATAGCACAGATAGAAAGTCCACTTCAGGGTATGTGTTCATGCTTATAGAAGGGCCAATCAGCTGGTCAAGCAAGAAACAGAGTGCCATTACACTCTCATCTACAGAAGCCGAGTACAGAGGAGTTGTTAATGCAACAACTCAGTGTTTATGGTTGCAGGGTTTACTTGGAGAGTGTGGTTTCGAACCTGAGTACTCAACTACCATCTACTGTGATAAACAGAGTACCATTTGAATCTACAAAGATCCAGTTCAGAAGCAGAGAACCAGACACATTGAGATTCACATGCACTACATCAGAGAGCTTGTGCATGATGGCACCATTCACCTACTCTTCTGTTCATCTTCAGAACAAGTAGTTGATATCTTCACCAAAGCATTTTGTGAGAAGACCTTCAGCAATCTCAAATCACTGCTGGGGATTGCTGATCATGCTGTAAAGGCATGAGTGGAGACAATATTCTACAATTTTGTTTTACAGTCCATGTTTAAGGGAGGATTTTCCCAAGTTGGTTTTGCCTCTTTCCTTGTTTATTTGGACATGCAGTATGTAAAGGGTGACTAAGCCTTGTTTCTAGGCCCTATATTTTTGATTTATTACTCATAAATTCAGGATTAAGGGGGGGTTTTAGAATAATCAACCCATAGTTTACCCACTTAGACATTAATTCATTTATTTTTGTCTTATTTGCCTAGTTCATGTGTCCCACCTTGTGCAAGTTGCTAATTGCCTATCCATAGAGGTCAAACTTGCCATATCTGACTCATGTAGCACTTGGAAAAGCCTTAGGAATAAAATTTGCTTTATTCCTAGCCTCCTAGGCACCTATCTACTTTTTCTGCTTTATTGCCTGCTTTTTCAGTGTTTTAAGGCACATGGGAAAGCTAGACTAGGTGAGGTGAACTTGTTTTTTGTCCTACACATCCTCCTCTCTTTTCTCCATGAAAAAGCATGTATGAGCTGCCATTCCACCACTCTTTAGCTTGCCTATGCCTTTTTTCCAATTCGTGAGCTCCATGACAGATTTGGGATCCAGCTTTTACACCTATGGGGGATTTGCTTATTTTTGGTAAGCCTGCTTTATGCTAGATTTGGATGCTTCCTCATGCATTCGATTTATTCATGTATTCTATTTATTTAGAATCCTATGATATTATAGGGTTGGCTATTGTACACTCAGTTAATATAATTTTGTGTTACAACTCCATATTCAGTCTCCATTGTTAGCAATTTTGCATGATCAATTGATAATTGTTGTGGGTAAAATTAATCTACTGCTGGCCTGAATTTCTACAGCTATATATATTCATTTTTATTCAATTTTTAAGTTTTCATGTTTTGGGTTGCATGAATATGGGAAGGGTATAGCGTGACATTCCTATAAATCCCAGAACCCCACAAAATACTAACATTGCAGGTGGTTGAAGCCGTGGACGAAATCCATCATTGGGAAGAAGGACATTCATTGATGATTTGGTTGATAGGACTAATTCTTCTACTGGGGCTCGCCATTAGGAATCACCTATCAGAAGAAGTCTGGTTACCCCTAGAGTCCCAGCATTAGTTTCCATAGTGGAAAACACAGGAGAAGATGCAACACCCTCAAGTATTCTTGCAGAGGAAGATAGAGTTAGTACTGCGGGATCAACTGAATGAGATTTGATATATAAAATTAATGGGAATGTTGTGAAAGAATAGGAGTGGATGCAGTTCCATAAAAAATTTAACGATTAGTGGAAGCATGAACAAGATAAAGCAAAAGAAGACATGAACAACAGATGCAATCCAGAAGATCACGAAGAAGCAATGGGTGAAAATCAACATCACGAGGGTAACTCCCCACCTGAAGGGACGGTTGGTACGCTCTAGTTCCCAATTCAACAATCAGAGGGGATAGCTCCCATGAAAAATATATCGCCATCGGTGTTGCCTTGTTTTTATGGAAAAGTAGCAGACGATCCTGATGAATTTGTTTTTGAATTTGACATCCTCTGTCGCAGCTATGACCACACCACCAATGAACAGAAGCTGAAACTTTTTCCTTATATGCTGAAGGAAAATGCGTTACGTTGGTTCATGAGCCTGGGTGGGGGAACTATCACCACCTGGGACCGGATGAAATAGGTGTTCCTAGAGAAATATGAGGAGTATTGCAATACCAAAGGTAAGAGAGAAGAACCTTTTAAAATGGTACAAAGAGAGGATGAAATCTTGGAATATTTTGTTGAAAGGATTTTATACAATGTGCAGAGAGCTGGATAGACTAATATGGGGTTAGATGTGCTCAAAATAATCCTACTTAATGGGATTAGGGATGACTGTCTAAACAATGTGAACCTGTTAGGAAAGGGGGATATCTCAAAGGAGTCCTTTGAAAATATTGTTGAACTATGCAAAAGGTATTCCAGGTGATCTTCTAGGAACAACAAATGGGATAAATTAGAATGAGATGTATTTGACATAACACATAAGTCATCTAGTGGAGGAGCCACCTGGGCAAAAATAGGCAGTCTCCTCAAAAATTTCTAGACAAAAATGATGAGCTCCATCTCCTCAGAAATAGATGTCCTGAGGGAAAAGCAGAAACAAGTAGTATAAGATCTCACACTCTGTATATTCTTCCCTAAATGTAGGATCAATCATCCTTTGAAGGAGTTCCCACTCGACAAAGTAGAAATGTGTCAGCTTTGTGAGCTGAACCATGACACAAAATAATTCCCTTCACTACCTCAAGTGAAGGCAGTTCTGTAGGCATCAACTCCAGATGTGGAACCAGCCTACTTTATTGCACATAAAAGCCCTAGCAGCCTCAAAATCAAGGTATGACTCTAGATTCATTTCCATTTTTGAATAACATGAATAATTGGAATAATCTACAGCACATGAACACACAATTCCCTTCATCTTATTCCAACCATCAATGGTATCCCTCTCAACCTTTGATGCAAAATTTTAACTCCTGGAACTCTTGGACACAGCCACCAAACCAACAGAATTCTTGGTCTCCTAGATGGAGGAACTTCCATCCAGGGAACCAGTTTCCCAATAACCAACCTCCTCAAAAATTTACACATCAAACGTTTCCTCATTAACCATACCCTCCTCAACAATATCCTTAGCCTTATCAGTAGTCGCAGCTACAACTCCAGAATAATGGTGTCCCCAATGTGCCTATATGATCGCACCTGTCTGCTCAACCTTACCCCAACCCAAACAATAAAGCAGACCATCAATTCAAGACTACCGACATGCCTGCTTCTTCCATTACTCCGGTTCCCTTTAATGACATCAGCTTACGATCAGGGAGGGTAGTGGAGCCTTTGGTCATTGAGGATGTTCCATTTTCTGTACTTGAAGAAAGGATGAACCAACAATACTTATCCAATACAATGATCCCCGTTATTCAGGACACTGAAAATCCTACCAAGATACCAGCTGAAACACAAGAAGAAACATCTATCGACACACAGCCTACACAACTGCTTAGGGAACCACCATACCCTAAAAGGTTAATACTACTAAAGGAAGTGGGACAACCTCAATTTAACCTCTTAGGAGAGTAAAAGACCTCTATGTCAAAATTCCACTCCTTCAGGCCCTTCATGATGTGCCTATCTATGCTAGAACCATTCGTGATCTGTGTACAAGGAAATCAGGAAGAAAACCCAGGGATCCTCCCAGTGTTCATGTCATAGGTAAATTATTTGAATTAATAATGGGAAAAACCCTCTTGTCCAAGTACGATGATCCTGGGAATCCCACTGTCACTGTGCAGATTGGGAGCACACAGATACCCAATGTACTAGTATATTTAGGCGCAACAATTAATGTCATGACCATTGAAACTGTAAGGAAACTTGGGCTCACTAATCTTAGGCCAACACCTACTATTTTAGAACTTGCAGATAGATCCACTATTAAACCCAAAGGAATATTGGAATACCTTTTTATCTTAGTTGATTCGTGGGAATATCCTATTGACTTCTTGGTTGTACAACCCAATTCGCAGCTAGGAGGACACCCACTAATCCTAGGAAGGCCCTAGTTAGCTACAGGTGATGCTTGCATAAAGTGTTGGTCTGGGTCTATGACCATATCATATGGAACTGAGATAAAGAACCTCACTCTCTATCCTCCAGCTCGGCCAAGTCTAGAAGCTGCAAATTTGTTATGGATGGAGCTAGAGGAAGAGGAGGGAATTCAACCATTATTAATGATAGGGAAGGCCTTGAATTTTAAAGTTGAAACTGCAGATGATTCTATTAATAATTTCATCAGTGAACCCACTTCTGTCAATAAGCAAATTTATCAGATCCTGAATGCTACTCTAGGTGAATAAGAACAAGAAAATCTCATAGAGGAGACATTTTTCAGTGATACTCACATAGTTGCAGTGTTCAAAAATTTGAAAAGTGTTCCTGTCGAGATAGAGTTTGGAAAAAACCCTGAATATCAATCCCAATATTGCTCCAGATGAACAGGAATGCCTAATCACTCTCTTAAAAGAACATAAGGGGGAATTTGGCTGGGAGTACACAGACACAAAGGGCATCGCTTCTAATCTGTGCACCCACCACATTTACATCAAAAGTGACTCTCAGCTTGTGTGTCAGCCTCAACGAAGAATGAACCCCAATATTAGGCACATCATGAAGGAATAAATTCAAAAAATATTGGAAGTAGGATTTATATATCCCATCTTAGACAGCGAGTGGGTGTCTCCACTCATGATAGTACCCAAGAAGAATGGTAAATGCAGAGTCTGTGTGGACTATAGAGAGCTGAATAAGCCAACATAGACAGATCACTTTCCCCTACCTTTCATCGATCAAGTACTTGACACCTTATCTGGGAAGAAGTTTTTCTCCTTCCTGGATGGGTTTAGTGGGTACAATAAAATCCATATTGCTCCTGAAGACTAGGATAAAACTACCTTCACCTATCCCTGGGAAACTTTTGCATACAGGGTGCTTCCCTTTGGCTTATGCAATGCACCAACCACATTTTAGAGAGCTGTGATTGTCATCTTTTCAGAATTGGTTAATGATAGTATGGAAATTTTCATGGATGATTTTACTCCATATGGAAAGGACTTTGAAGAAGCATTGAAAAATTTGGAAAAGTTTTTAACACACTGCGAGCAGACCCAGCTACGTTTGAGCACTAAAAAGTGCCATATGATGATGAGTGAAGGGGTAGTGCCGGGGAATTTTATCTCTACTGATGGAATCCAAGTAGATCCCTCTAAAATCAGGGTAATTAAAAATATACCCACTCCTGGAACTAATAAAGAAGTGTGTAGTTTCTTAGGGCATGCTGGTTATTATAGAATTTTTATAGAAAACTTTTCCAAACTTGCCTCTGCTTTTTTTTCTTTATTACTGAAGGATGTGCAATTTATTTGGAATGAGGCATGCCAGACAGCATTTGTTAAAATTAAGGAGAAGATTTCTATAGCTCCCATCCTAAGAGGGCCCAATTGGGCCCTGCCTTTTCACATTTCTTCAGATGCCTCTGATACTACCATTGGAGCAGTTTTAGGACAGCAAGATTGCTAAGCACCTTTTGCAATCTATTACATTAGCAAAAACTTATCCCCTGCTGAACTTAATTATACTGTTACCGAGAAGGAATTTTTAGCCATTTTTTACTCCATTAACAAATTTAGACACTACATCACTAGATATCCCACCATTGTGCACACTGACCACTCAACCGTCAAGTATCTAATGAATAAACCTATGCCAAATGCTTGTGTAACTAGATGGATGTTATTATTATAGGAACTTGATATCACTATTATAGACAGACCTGGAAAAGAAAATTTTTCCGCTGATTTCTTATCTTGTTTTACTAATAGTGATGGTAATCTTCTCGTTGAGGACTGTTTTCCATATGAACACGTATTTGCAGTTTCAGCTTATTCCCCTTGTTATGCAGATGCTGCTAACTACTTGGCTATAGGGAAGTTTTTGGCACATTTGTCAAAAAGAGAAAAGAGGAAAATCATTCAACAAAGTGTCAGGTATTGTTGGATAGGTGGTTGTCTCTTTTACATAGGCCCTGATCTTGAGATCAGAAGATGTGTAAAAGAAGATGAAATATTCCATATTCAGAAGGCCTTCCATGACGAGCCTTGTGGGGGACATTTTGCAAATAGGAGGACAGATCATAAGGTGCTGAGAATGGAATACTATTGGCTGACACTTTTCAGGGATGAAAAAAAATATGTTCAGTCTTGTGGCAGCTTCCATAGGATGGGACAACCTAACATATTGGATCAAATGCCTCTTCAACCATAGTTGGTGGTTGAACCTTTTGATAGATGGGCCTTAGATTTTGTTGGCCCTATCAACCTTCATTCTAGGAAGAAAGCCTACATCTTGGTTTGTACCGACTACATGAGTACAAAATGAGTAGAAGTTGTGGCTTTGGTGAAAGCCAATGATGATGATGTAATCGATTTCCTATATGGTGAAATCTTTACCCATTTTGGAGTACCCAAGGAAGTGGTTACAGATGGAGGACCTTAGTTTGTGTTGCATCAATTTTAAGCTTTCCTACAGAAGTACCATATTCAGCACCGGATAGCTTCACCATAGCATTACTAGGCCAATTTCCAGGTGGAAAGAACTAACAAAGTTATTGAATCCATCCTTACCAAAATGGTCAGGAGCCATTGTAGAGATTGGGATGATAGACTTCCAGAAGCATTGTGGGCATATCGTACTACTTGGCGCAATACTACAGGTTTCTCTCCTTATGACTTGGTGTATGGAAAAAATGGTGTCTTCCCCATTGAATTCGAAATCAAGACCTGCAAGACAACTATGGAGGTAAAATTAGATGTGATTGAAGCCCAGAGGAACATATTGAATCAATTGAATGAACTTGATGAGAAATATTTAGCTATTGTGGATCAGACAGTATTAATTCAGCAACAGAGATCCAATTGGCACGATCGATTCATCAAAAAGAAAGTCTTCTATGAAGGAGACTGGGAATTATTATATGATTCAAGATTCAAAAGGGACTTCAAGGGTAAGTTATGCATAAGATGGTTGGGACCATACCTGGTAGATAGAGTGTTTGATAATGGTATAGTCTGCATGGTTACCATTGATGAGAATCGTGCACCATTATTTGCTAATGGTCACAGGATGCGACTGTACCATAAGCCCATTTTGAAGGATGCATTCACTTCACAGATTGCAAATGATCTGGAATACTAGTTAGAACAAGGGCAGGAATATTTCTCTTCCCTTGTCAATCTTTAGACAATCGGTGTGATTCCTACATCAATTTTTGTACATAAATAAATTGATATTTTTATTATTATTTTTATTTTTCCTTTGTGCTTGATCCGTTTTTTTAATAATATGTGCAGGGATGTACCTGAGGAGCAATGGTCATGATCGGGCCTAACGACCAGGGGCATCCTTTTGTACTTCCCGCTTCAGAAGAAAAATCCTTAAAATAAATAGTGAACAGTCAGTCACAGCTACAATTCCTATAAAAATTGCTTATTTTTCTGTCTACCTGTAGCTACAACACCATAAAAATGTTTTTTTTCCTGTTCCACATAGTTGCAATACTGTAAATATTTGTCTATTTTTATGTCTACCTACAGCTGCAACACCGTAAAATAAATCCCTTTTTCTCGTTTCACGTAGCTGCAACATCGTAAAACCTTGCCTATTTTTCTGTTTATCTGCAGCTGCAACACCGTAACCTAATTCCTTTTTCCGTCCCACGAAGCTGCGAATCCATTAAATTTTTCCCATTTTTACCTTTTCCGGCAGCTACAACTTTGTTTCAATTTTTTCCATTTTTACCTTTTCCGACAGCTGCGACTCCGTTTCAATTTTTCCCATTTTTACCTTTTCCGACAGCTACAACTCCGTTTCAATTTTGCCCATTTTTACCTTTTCTGGTGGCTCCAACTCCACCAAAACTTGTTGATTTTCTATGATTCATAGTTGTGACTCCGCCAAATTGGTTGATTTTTCTATATATCGCAACTGCGACTCCCCCAATGTTGGTAGAACTCTTTACAAGTTTGGTTCACAACTCCTCCAGATCTGGCCATAATTCCTGCTGCCGACAATTCTGACTTACTTCATAGCATTCATTATGTTTTCGGCAGGATTGACAAGATGGTTTTGGTCCACCGGGAGAAAATATCATGACATCGCGCCTGTAATAATGTTCAAATTTAAATGGCTACACTTCACATGCTTTATTATCCTCAAGGGTCACGGTTCATAGCATATTTATGAAGGTATGTTTCTAATTATCTACTTGATTAAGCGTCAACTAGATTTGACAGAATTAAGCATGCCTTCCTTTTTGCGCCCATTATTACACCCACATACCATTAATTTTCCACTCGTACGACTTAATGGCCATTTAACCTTATCCGATAACTACCACCTTTCCTAATCTGGGATAAATTTTCCAAACATTTTCATGCTCTTAACTTTCCAAATTTACCCAACTCCACTCTCAGCTGTTCATGCATACTCTGTGCTTTAACCTCCATTGTCGGGACCTACAATCTATTGGGCTGACAAAGAATTCAAAATTCAAACAAACATGGGTATATCAGCTCGGCACGAACCTCCAAATACACGAGAACTAAGAAGAAATGCTGAAGTTTTCACTATTTTTGAAGCTGCGGGCTGGATTAAATTCTTCCAACACCTGAATGGGTTCCATCAAGAGAGAACTCTATAATTTGATTTAAATCTTATAGAAACCCACTCAGAGGTTAGGGGGTTACATATAGAAGTATTTGAAGCAATAGTGGCTAAATTCATCTTCCTTCCTCGGGTGGGAAGATTCTGGTTTGGTCGAAGAACCCCCAATGCTTCTGCAATACAAGATATTCTGATAGAGCGGGAACAAATTCGTCAGTCAAGGTGAGGGATAGTGTTACAATCACTACCTTGGCCATGGGATCAAGTAGCAGTCTTCCTAAAAAATTATATCACCTGTGAAGGTAGGTATCAGACTATTTATTATTCCGAACTTCCTCTATTGTCTCATCTATGCCATAGGGCCTTACTAAATATTCCATTTTATCTATTTAAATACCTACACCATATGGCGAGGTTTGTCAAAACAACCAAGCATATAAAATCCTCCCTTACCCACCATGACCTAATAAATTAATAATATTAAGGGCCTTAGCTCAAAGGAACCAAACTTGGGAGCAATTCAGAGGTCAAATTCAAATAAACCAGGAACCCGCCCTTTTTCCTGGAATTCTAATAGAGGCAGAAGTAGAAGTACTTGTACTCTTGAGGGCTGTTCAAATCCAAGAGGAGCATGAAAATGTACAGTTGGGGGGAGGTGAGGAGCAACAGGAGGACCGAAGTCCCTCCAATTTAGTTGAGGGAGGAGATGAGGCTAGATCGGATGATCAGTTAGATGACCAAGTAGTGGAATTGGAGGAAAATGCAAGAGAAAACCTTGTGGAAAGATTAAATAATGTGGAATGTCTGACAGCAGAGGCTAAATCTGGAGTAGCATTGGATGCTACGACGGCTGAAGCCAAAGATGTTAGAGCCACAATAACAAAAGAGAATACAGAGGTATTGACCATTGAATCTTCACTTGAATGGGGGGGGGACTTTGATTGAAGAAGAAAAGGATGACGCTAAGATAGAAGACATCCCTTCTACATTAGCTACAAATTTGGAGATTCCTCCACCACGAAAGAAAAGAAGGAGGTCAAAAGAGGAGGTACAGGCATCACTATTGATAAGAAGAAAAAGAACCAGGTCGATTATAGCAGCTAAAGCAGCATGGGAAAGATGGGTAACCCTAGAAGCACAGATTGAATTCCCCATTCTTAAACCTAAAGAAAATGATGCCCCATAGGAGCTAGCTGCAGAGGAACCTCAAATTGAGGGACTTTTGCATGAAAATGGTCTACTAAAAGAAGAAGTACAGAAACTTCTAAAAGAACTAGAAAATTGGAAGGAAGCATGCAGGAAGCAGGTAGAAAGGAAGCTGCACACACTGGTTGAAGTTGCAGACCGATTAGAAGGATCACCTCCTTCTAAGGATGGTGAGGAGGAAGAGAGAGTGGTCTACCCTATGTGTGGAGAAATATTTAACTAGTTAGGCTACAAAGTCATAGTTTGTGCCTTTGTGACACAACAACTCACACCGGCAGCTGTGGAAGAACAAGGACAAGAGGAACCTAAGGTGGAAGTGAGGGATGTAGAAGAAATAGAAATGATCCCTGGTATAGAAAAGGGAGAAAATGAGCAAGTACAGTCACAATCAGTAGAAGAAACAAAAGTGCTCCTGGGAAAATCTGATTGGAAGGACAATGAAGCTTCCCAAGAGCTACTTCAACAATTGGAAGCAATAGATAAACATGGTGCTGATACACAAGAACCAGCACCCTATAACATTCTTGTTGAAGTTTCCACCCAAATTGGGGAAAATGAACTAGAGAATGAAAACATTCTTGATTTTAACGAAGAAGTCTATGATGTGACTCCTGAACCGTCTTAGGGAATAGAATTAATAGAGATGGAACCTTAGCAGCAGGATAATGATGAAGTTGACCAAGATGTTGTCAAACAAGAACCAACATCCCCAAAAATTTCTGCTGAGATTCTCATGCAACAAGAAGAAATCAATCTCGAGGTGGACATAATCCCTGATTTGGATCTAGGAGAGGATGAACAATTGCAATCAGAGTCCTCGGGGGACACTAAAATTCTTGAAGAACATGTCCATATTATAGAGGACATGGAAGTAACTCAAGAACAACCCCAGTAACATGAAGAAATAGAAGCGTAGGGCTCTGATACACAAGAGCCAGTAGCCTTGCATCTCCCTGTCAAAGCTACAACTGAAAATCAGGCAGATGGGGAGATTAAAATTCAGGAAGAGGTTGCCACGCAAGAACCAACACCTTCACAATTGGCTGCTAAGGTTGTTTTAGGAGAACTCCATGGAGAGGATGTTGTTACACAAGAACCAACATCCCCAGAAGTTATTTCAGAGGCACCTATGGTTGAATTTGCTGTAGGATAAATTAAAAGAGGGGATGTTGTTACACAAGAACTAGCATCCCCAGAAGTTATTACAGGAATACCCATACAAGCAGTGCAGAATGTTCAAGCTAAAGCATCAGGTAGCCAGGTATGGATTCAACTTTCACAAAATTTTCTCAATCTAGATTCTAATAATGAAGATTATGCTGAAGATGAAGGGATCCAAAGGCTGACCCAAGAGCTCTCACTCCTAAGAATAGAAGTGAGGAAGTGGAAGATTCAGGTGGAGAGGTACCAAGAAAGAATGTTTCCCCTTGCTGAACATAGGAATACCATCAGGGAATTGAAGGAAAGATGGGAAGAAGAACTAATGTTCCAGAAATTTCGCTAGGAAGAGATACAGAAAGAGCTGAAGGAGCTGAAAATTTTCAAATCCATGCAGGTGGAAAAAGACTAGCTGTACACTCTCTCCCAGGGATTGATAGGTACCAGAGCACCATATTCCTCTTACCCTTTGTTTTCATTTGAACAGTTCATTTGGTTTAAACTGAAGGCTGTAAAAGAAGGGAGACCTTATGAAATAACAACCTCAACTAAATTCCTGGAAACATTTCTGGAAAGTGATTTTGATGATCAAAACTTTCTTTGTGAGCTTTATTTACATGAGTTGGCTTGTCCCTTGGACCTACCCCTTTCTTAGGTGATGTTCAATTGAGGGATTTTTCCTGCTTTGTTAGCAATCATGTTCAGTGGGAAATACCCTTCCAAACTTTTTCTCATAGTGAGTCCCACTCTAACCTTTAAGTTCGAAGTAAAACTCAAACCCCTCATCTTCTCCTTGCTCATCAACAGCGTAGACTCGCATGTCCCATCCAAACACAGCAGATGATGGAACTTAAAGAAAAGTTTATCTCTACCTGTGTCAGCCAGATTTCCAAGCATCGACAATTGGATTTGGAAGATAGCCAACATAGAGCACATTTACCTATCCCTTTTTTCCTTATCTTACTCTATTATATACACCAAACATATGTTTTCCTTCACTTGATCCCTCGATTCATACAGGTACGGTTAATTATTGTCTTATCTTATTAATACTTATGATTGTTGTAATCAGGGCTCTATATCTTAAATTATGCTAACATTTGGTGATTTTATAAAGATAATTTGAGATGTAAAGGATACAGGTGTAGCAGGATGAACAAGTCAAGAGAGAGATGAACATTCATTACTGAGATGATCGCCACCTATTCCATCTTTGCACAAAGGATGCAGTCAAAGGTTACTATTCCACGTAGGCTGTACAAGGGTGGGTGCAATAGATTTGAAAGCAATAGTGCGCTGTTGTTCGAGGGTAGCTGCAACTGATGGAGCATCTTCTAGATTGATCATGACTGTCATTGCTGGCTTGAGCAACAACCTCCCTATATTTTTCTCTTCTATCTTGCCACAGCTGTAACATCGTATTGTAATTGGGGCAGCCTGAAGATCAGAGATATTCATGGCTATCCGATATCAGTGGGTAGAAGTTGTGATTGTGAATGTATAAATATTGGGAACTATTCCGAGCCAGGGGTTGGAAATTAATTGATTTTATTGTATAAGCTGTGACAGAGACTGTAGCTTCAGTTTTATTATTTAATACAAGGAGCAGGATTCTTCTGATCTCAACATTTAACATGTGTTAATTTCCGTTGTCTCTATTCAAAGGATGGGCCCACCTTCCTACAGAGATTGCCAAGTTAGTTAGGTATTTATTTCCTCTGTTGTGTGGTGTGGATGTTACAGCAGATTTATTATTTTCTAACAGCTGCAACAGTAATGATTTATTGTGTGTGCCTTCAATCGATCAATAATTGCATTCCCTGTGAGCTGTGGCAGAGTGGTGTGGTAGTCAACTGTGTAGACTAATTTACTTTATGTAGAATGTGTGCTAGTTGTAACAGTTGATCTCATCCTTAGTTTATTTCAATTAATGTCTTTCTTGAGTCTATTTAATTAAGTCCATTTGTAGTTACAATTGTTGAAGCTCAATTTCTGCATTTTTGAATTATAGATCAAGTTGGATTGAGATAGTTATAATGGATCTTTAGATGGCCTGGTAATTTAGGATTTAACTTTCTGCAATAGTAAATCTAGATGTTTATTTTCTGAACATCTCATTTCTATATTAAGGATTGTAAGAAGGTATTTGTGATTCTGCATTCTTAAGAAGGTAAATTAGATTAAGTTGATCTTGGGATGAGTTGGGCTGAACATGAAAGTAGGATAATTCATTTACAGTATCAGCAAGTTAGTGTTTAATCATATACATTGCACATTATATTTGAAATAACATACTTCTTTGGGTTGACAATTTATATTGAACACTCTGTATGTTGGCTTTAATTAACTTACATATAGGGTACCCAACAACCGGATCTCACAAGCATCTTGGCAAGCCTTTGGATTATTTGTAGGTTCCTAGCTTGGAGAAGGTGCTGATCTAGTTTTCTTCCTCACTTTCTCCAAAACTTTCTCAAAGGAATATTCCCTCGACATCCCACCGGAAAGCTCCATGGTTGATATTCAAGGCTACAAGCTTGCCTTCTTCTCTTTCTCCTCTTAAAATTTAAAATCTACTGGTTTACTTGTTTCATAGCTTTGATTTGTTTAGATATATCATCTTGGAGTAAAATTTAACATAGATATATATTCTTAGGGCTCAAAATCTAGATCTTGTTCTTAAAAGGTTTCAGAAGCATTCTAGATCTAGCTTTGGGCCTGAATTGTCCTTTTTGCATGGCATTTTAAAGAAAATTTGTAACTTGCATGCATTAGATTTCTATTTTCTGTTATAAAAGATAAATCCAGTAATCAGTGCACATCATATTGGCTTCCAAAAACGCAAGCCAATATACCAAGGAAATCTTTCTTTTCTTGGTTCCTTTTTCACCTTTTTATTAACTAGTTTTGACTTAGCTCTTTTCGGTTAAAAGTGGGCTAACCCAAGGGTAATTTCAAAGTGATTTTGGGAATATTTAAGTTTAATAATATTTTTAGTTTTTATCAGGTATAACAGAGAAGAGGAGGAGGTGCTGTCTGAGAAGTCACTTTTGGGCTATCCGGAACCCCCCAGGGGTCTCCCCTTTTCCCAAAATCTTCATTTTCTGCACTTTGTAAGCTCTTGGGTTTGTTTTGTATAAGAACCAAGAGGAATTATATCAGTTTTCTGATATTTTAACCATTGGTAATAATAAATAATTTCTAAGAGGCTCTTTCGAGCCCATTCACCATCCCCCTAGGGGGATTCGCGTCCTTTTTTCCTTTTTTGCATTTGTCCTATTTTTTTTCTCTAGATTAGTTTAATTTATGAAAAATAGTGTACTTTGATTAATTTCATCATATATTCCATATTATAAATTCAAATTAACTTGAATACTTACCCCACAAATCCCGATTGAACCGAAAGGTGAAAGAGGATCGTGGTAGATTTAATTAGAGAACTTGTGGTATGTTTTATTTTTGCTATTCATTATTATCTATTTATTTCTACAAGAAATCATTTAAAATCAACCCCCTCCTTACTATTGCTAAATTGTTGACAAAATTCCTGAAATAAAAGTTTTCTAATTGTGTCATTTATCTTCATGGTATTAGAGCCTATCTAAACAAGGAAGTAAGCATAATTGTTTCATAGTGATTTGGAAGAAGGGAAGTGAAGTTGTGATAATATTTCAGTGATTGTGAAGTTCTCATTGGTTGTGAGTTATTTTCCATGATGAGAATTAGGTACGAGGATAGGTTAGACATGGTTTCGAGCTATGTGCCATGGAAGGTAAGAATCACCACAGTGCTCAAGGAGTGGAAGGTTTTGAAGTTTGTTGATAACACTATGACCAATCCCACTAACAATGATGAGATTTAAGAACATGAGGCTCTTGAAGCTATGGCTCAGAGGGTGATACTAGATAGGGTTAAAACCCACTTGATCCCACATTTGGTTGAGAATAAAAAAACCAAGGAAATGTGGGATACCTTACACCAATTGTTCGAGACTAGTAATGAAAAGTAGAAGATGGAACTTAGAGACAAGATACATAGTGTTAAAATGATGAAATATGGCAATGTATATTCCTATTTAACTCATGTTTCTCAAGTGAAGGATGAGTTAGCTATAGCAGGAGAGATAGTCCAACACTGAAAGTTGTTGAGGATAGGCTTGAAGAGATTCACAAATAACTGGGATGTATTTTTCAAGTGCACTATGTGGAGGGAATATTCCCAGCTGGAGTATGATTTGGGATGAATTTACCCATGAGGAGATCTAGGAGGGATCTCATAGTGGTCAGATTAGTGAATATATTGACCAAAACATGGCGCTCACCACTAAGACCAAGAACAAGAAAAGGAAATACTTAAGTAAGATTAAATATTTATCATGTAATCAATTTCAACACTATGCTTCTAAATGTATATAAAAGTAAGTGAAGGTGGAGAAATATTCAGTAGCATATAGCTCAATGGAGGAGTATGCTGCAAATTTTGAGCATTAGTTTTTTTTATCTTCCATCGATTCTAATGTGGGAAGCTCGGTATTTAATCATGACTATATATTTGACAATGGGTCACGTATGCATATGAATGGGTTGTATAGTGTCTTCTATATTATTAAAGAGTTATTCCCATGACATTTTGAGCAGATAGATGTTGATATTCCTTAGGTAGCATTTCAGGGTGTTGGAGCAATGAGGGTCCAACTGAACCTTGGATAGGTTTTGGATTTGCATGGATTCATATTTGTTTGTAGGATGGAAATTACTAAACTCTTAGTTTCATCTCTGGAGGGTTATGGGTTTGGATTGATGGTCAGGTCTAGGAATATCTTCCTTTATCAAGTGGAAGACCCAATTGGTACAACTATACTTCTTGGTGATAAGAGAGATAAGATTTATGTGTTGAGGGGAAATGTTGTGCATCTAGGATTAAAAGGTTGTTTATCCAGGACAAATTCTGAGGATAAAGTAGGAGTTGTAGCTGATCAACTATTATGTCAAAATGGAGAGAATGGATATATTCAGAGTACTGGTAGGAGACTCGACTAGTACAATGTTGGTGAGCAAGTTCAGGATGCTTAGGTAGAGTCTCAAGGTTCATAATTTCATCTTGGATTCATGAACCTATCTCCAAGGAATTTTTCAAAGGAGAGAGTTTCTATAGAGAATAGGGAACTATATGATGGATATATAGTTAGTGTCAGAAGGACCTCCCTTGTTAAGAGGGAGTGTTGAAATTTTAACTCTGGATGCCCTTCCTCATATTTTTGGTCGTGTTTGTAGTGGGGGGAACAAAGTATTTTGTTCCTTGTGATTTATTTATGTACAAAGTAACTTTATGTAAATAAAGAAAAAGTTCATAATTCATTTAAGTTGTGGGTCCCATTTAAGTTTTGGATTTAACAAATATTTTTTATTAATTAAAAGTGCATTTAATGAGAACCCTAAATATAATGAATTGATCCTAGCCATTAAAGTGGCAGTTAGGTTTAGTTATTAATAAATGAAGTATAAAATGAGTTAAAGGGACAACAAAAAACCAGCACTAAGAGAGAGAAAATAATGAAGAAGAAGAAGAGAGTTTTCTAAGACAAAACTTGGCACGTTTTCTAAGAGACTTAGAAGATCTTAGTAGCATGATTCCCAAGGAATCCTTACTGCACTACACAGTTTTCTAGATAAACTGACAGAGGTCATAAAGCAACATGATTCTGGCACATGTGGGCATTGTTTTTTAGGTAGGGGATGATAGCATTTATTGTAGTTTGTTTGGATTGTATAATAGTACATTTCTAGCACATGTGGGAACAGAAAATGAGGCAAACTTAACTATAGACAATGAACATTATGTATAGCACTATTATGGCATGTGTGGAGAAGTTGTACAACTATTCAATTGCACAAAAATCAAGGCAATGGTTTGTTGAAGATAAGTTATGTTAATTTTCTAGTTTAGGGAAACAAAAAATTTATGTGTAAAGAAACATCAAAATTCTTCTTCTTAATAAAATTATTCTCTTTGGGTTTTTCCCTGGTCAACGTTTAGAAAAAATTGGCTATGTATAATGTAAATGTTCAAAACTTGTGAGCTCGAATAATTTTGCATGGAGATTTGAAACTTTAAAGTTTGAAAACTAATCTTTAAATTTAAAACCTAATTTTCTAAATGTTTGCCAGAATTCTTGAAAGAGATGGTTTGTAATTTTGTCATTTTTCTTTAGTTATGAATCAGAGGAAAGAAGATTAACCAATTGTAAGGTGAGACAAAAATAGGTTCCATGTTTAAGGGGATAAAAAGTTACCATCAATATTTTCAATGGAACTAAACCTATTCTTCCTAGTTACCCCCCACAATGATCGATGAGTAACTCTTCATTTTTTAATGAGCTTAAGGAGGGTAAAATATGTTTGGTATAGCTCATCTTAGATTAGTCCCTCGTCATATTTTTATGAACCTGAAGAATAAGGGGTTTTTTTCCATATGTTCCCTTTAATGTTTAGTTTTACGAGTGAAAAGAAGAAAAAATGAATGATTTTTCATATTTAGAGAGTCTAAAAATAATATAAAGAAGACTCCAAAGTTATTTTTCGTCAATTTAGTCCCTGTTGCCAAAAAAAAAAATGTAAAGGACAACTCTTATAGTCAAGGGTTAACTAGAGCATACCTTTCTCATAAATAGTCCAAATTGTTTGGAAAAGGTGTAAATTATCACCAAATGGATATCCTTTCAATTACTTTTATGAGCGTGAAAGAGACAAGTTCAATCAACAAAATTTTCACACCTAAGGAGTCTTAAAATGGATTAAAGAAAAATTCATGAAGTTCCTTTTTCGTAAATTGTCTTAATGAGACTGAAAAATAGATAAACTACCGCTAAAAAAGATGACCATTTCATGGTTTACAATGCTTGGAAAATTCAAACTATGCATGTGCATACAAAGTCTTCTAAACCTAGAGAGGTCCATCCTTCTGTTAATCCTACAAAAGTGGAAGTATCTGAAGGAAATAGGTCTTAGAATTCCACTTAAAAAGTTTGAAAAATAGCTTAAAAATAAGTTTCAATGTGAACATAGAAAAAAACTAGCTCATGTGAAAGTTAACAGGAAAATAAATAGACTAAATTCATTTTACCTCACAATTTACGATAAAAGGATATTTTTTACCCTCTTTTGTGTTAGAATAATCAACCCATAGTTAGCTACCTTAGACATTAATTAATCCAATTTTTGTCTTATTTGCCTAGTTTCCATATTCCACCTTATGCAAGTTGTCCTCCACACATCCATAGTGGTCAAACTTGCTAATTTTGAGTCATGGAGCACTTGGGAAGCCTCCTGGAATCAAATCTACTTTATTCCTGGCCTCCCTAGTGCATGTCTTCTTTTTTCTGCTTTATTGCCTTCTTTTTCAATGTTTTAAGGCAATTGGGAAAGTTTGACTAGGTGAAGTTAACTTGTTTTTTGTCCTCATCATCCTCCACTCTTTTCTCCTGTGAAAAGCATGTATGAGTGGTCCTTCCACCATCTATTAGCTTTCCTAATTTCTTTTGCCAATTCGTGAGCTCCTAGAAATATTTGGAATGTGCTTTATGTAGCTATGGGGGATTTGCTTAGATTTAGTAAGCCTGCTTTTGACTAAATTCGAATGGCATCTTCATGCATTCGAATCTCTCATGTAATTTTTATTGTGGTAGCCTATGACTTCATAGGGTTGGCTATTGTACACTTATTCAATACATATTAGTGTTCAGCTCCATATTCAGTCTCTTTTGTGAGTAAGTTACATGTGTAATTGGCAATTGTTGTGAGTGTAATTGTTCTAACACCTGGGTTCAATTTCCACATTTTGAAGATGACTTTCAACTGACAATTGTGGAGGATTCAGGAAACCATTTGAGATACTATTTCAACTAGGTAATATATCAGAACCTGGATTCTTTCATTTGATTATTTTCATTTTTCATGGGGTTTTTAGGATCTTGAGGATCCAATTTTCATCCTAGAGGGATTATCGTACCCTCACTAATACCTACATGATAAACAAGTTTTAATCCCTACATGGATCATTCGTACATGATCATCCATGCATGTCACAAAATCTAAAAAAGAGACCACTAGACTCTCTAGGCTTTATGGCCCATCATGAGGTGTATTGTGCTCATGGTAGGACATAACTATTCAAGCCACTGTAGCTAGGAAAGATGCACCTCCTATGGATAGGAGTTGTTCCTCTAGTCTGAATGGTTTAGATCTGGAACAAATAGTTCACAACAGAATTGGAAGACTTTCCCTAGAATGGGTGGATATCTAGAATGAGTGTCTTTTATGGTATAGTGTAGTTGTTTCCTATAATGAAATCTCTTGATGGATGTACCTGCAAGATCACATGAAAACCAACAAACGATATCAAAGACCACCAGAATATTATCCACTATTCTACGTCAATGACTAAGGAATCCAACAATAAAGTACATGATAATGACAAAACATACTTTATGGGAAAGGAACAAATTTTGCATTAAATAATGAAGAAGAATTTTACAACCTTTTCCTTAGTGTCGATATTCTCCTTGAAAATGTCGATATATTGTCCCCAAAAGCTCCAACTTGCTCCCTCTATGCTCACCCTACTGATTTAGGCCAGAATGTCAATTCAACAGCATAACTTTTCTCCTCCTCAACCATGGATATGGGACTAATTTTATAGGCCTTAGTATGATACATATGGTTGAGAAAATGGTGGGTGAGGTGGATAGGAGATCCCAAAAGGATGGATCTCGAGTCTAGGTGGTCCTTAGGTGTAGGGATAAGGGTGCCATGAAGCCTTCCTTCAAGAAGCTTTGTGGAAACCTCTCTTTTTAAATTTTTACCAATGGCACCACTTCTTGCTCACTATGACAGAGTGGTGATAGGGAAAAACTACACCTTGTAAAAGAGGTAAAGAGGGTGGCACCTCTTATTGTCAAGAGATTAAAGGCATTGCTTGAGAAGGAACCGCCTATTGACTTAAAGGCAGGAGAGGTGCTGGATTTTAATATTCAGGATTGATATTTGGGCCAGTTTTTTACTTCATAATTTGGGATTCAAGGAAAATACTAATGTTTGGGACCTCATCACATGATGATGATGAGATTTATGTGTAACATAATTCTCCCCAAAGCATGAGGCTAGAGGGATACTATAGGCGAGAGCTTTGAAAGAGAAAGTTATCACTTCGAGGTAAGAATTGACTTGATTGAAGATCATCAACCATGCATCTACAATACATCAATAATTTTGACTCATGAATAAATGTGTCCTCATCATGGCTGTAAACCAATACAAGGTAGATCCATGAGAGAGATTAACAACCATGGCTACGAGAATAAAACGTAGATCCATGTGATAGAGGACTCAAACTTGGGACATAGCTACTATAAATACACTATAGATATATGTCAAATGAACACAAATTTGAGCACAAAATGACCATACAAATGTGGATCCATGCTGGTACTTAATACAATATACTCCATCCCAACATGGGGAGAAATATATGAGTGTTTTTTAACAGATACCTAGGGTCTTCATCTTGTATTCCACAAAGTACGATTCTATCCATGTGATTACAATGATCTCAAGTCAAACATGGAAGAAACCACTTGATTACTGTTCAATGACGTGAACCGTTAACAAGTGTGAGGGATCTTAGCATTAATGTCAATGATTCCAAAGGTAACCTAGTATAATCTACTAAGTGTGAATAAATGATTTGAATTTTAACACTCAGTAGAGTCTATCGATCAAAGGTCAATTATGTGAACCTATGTCGAGAGCGAGAGAATATTTCATTGAGGCATACAGATCTCAAGGTACTAAACTTGTTTCTAAGACTAATTCCTGGATGATGAGCTGATGTCAACAGGAATAGTCTCGTCGAAGGAGGGCCATGATGAATCCCACATCGATGACATGAAACTAGGAACAAAGTTATAGAATGTTGTAGATAACATAACCATAGGAATGACTCAAAAGGTACTAACACAAAGGCTGTTTTGACTTGCAAAGGTAAAATTTCAAACTTCCCTTTGAACTCGATGAAGTGGAACACAATGCAACATTGGACAATGCATTCTTTGAAATACTCAAAGGAGTGACATGAATCATGAAAGTGGACCGACTCAGAGACAAGATGAATACCAAATTGACTGAATGAAATGTAGACAAGTGCCATGTTCAAAGGTGACGAAAAACTAACATTTTATTTGCAAGATGAATTGATTCCCTTCCCTTAATTTCCCCATCATGTTTGATGAGTGCCTCTTTTTTCTTTTTATGAGTTCAAAGAGGGTAACAAACACTCATTGTAGCTTATCCGAAGACAAGTCCATTCTCATACATTTTACGAACCTGAGAAAGGAGGTGTTCGATCCCAAAATAGGGTCTCTCATTGTTTTGTTTAACGAGTCCAATGAAAGTTAACTTGGTATCATTCATGTTTAAATATTCTAAACAAATACGGAAGAAGACTCCAAAGGGTCATTTATCGTAAATAATCAATCCAAACTAAAAAAGATATAAACTACCATCGAAAAGACGAGTCTTAAAGTACTTTTATGAGCATGAAGAAGACAACTGCACTAGAAAATATTTTCATATTTAGGGAGTCCGAAAAGATTTTTAAAGGAGACTCCAATAGCTTTCTTTTACGCGATGAATAGGTTTTACGAGCCTGAAAAGAATCAAAAAAAGACTTGAAACTTTGATACTAGGTTTTGGGAGTGTGATCAAAGTGTCGAAATGAATGCTTAAGGACCTTTTCCATTTTTTAGAAGTACGAAAAAGTCAAAAAATGAACTTCCCCAAGCAAATACTATTTATTTTCATCCCTCCAAGACTCTTAAAAAAGGTTATTAGTCTCCCAAAATAATTAAAATGACTTTTATAAAATATATAAAAAGGTATTTTAAATAAAAATGATTTACAAAACATTAAAATAATACAAAAACCCTAAAAATATGTTATAAAATCCAAGTAAAATAGTAAAAATCAAAACGTTTACCATTTTACCAAGTCTTGGAGCATTTTGGGAGAATTGAGGTGTAGATTTCAATCGAAGATTATGAAGTTGTCGCTCATCCATTTTTTGCATCGTCAGATCCAGGTAACAGCTAGAACCCTTCCCTTCCTTTCTATGGTTTCCAATTTTTTATTTAGTTGAGTTTTTGAGTTTAATGGGTAAACCTAAAATACCAATGGCGGGAAGCACACTTAGCCTTTACAGGAAAGGCGGTGCTCGATGAAAACCATGGTTTTTTAGTTATACTTAGGTGGTGGCATCACTCTGTCTCAACCAGACAGAGGTGGTTCCAGCCATGAGCTCAAATAACTACCAACCCCAGGCATATAAAAAAAATTTGAGCAATTTTAATGGTGAAATGTGTTTATAAATAGCTCGTTGATGATTTTTGGTAGGTTTATTTGGTTAAAAATGGTGACTTGAAAGGAAAGACAACATGATGATGATGACACCCAGGCCACAAGAAATGTGGGTTGCATAACTTCCTTGAGAGGCTTTGGCCTCTTAAAATTATTCTGCGCTACTAGCATGGTCTCACATGCATGTCTACTGGAGTACATCCTACGGATGTGGAATCCAGAACATCAGTATTTTGAGGTGGGACCTCATATTTTGACTATGGAGGTGGAAGATATCTATTTCCTGGCGGGGCTATCTAGATGAGGGGCATCTATTTCTCTAACTAGTTCCCGAGGTGGGGATGTTACTACACAGGAGTTGATTGATTGCCATTAGTTCCCTGGTATAAAAATGTAAGGTAAGAAGATCCCTATCAAGGGTGTGAGGGATTTACCGCAGAGGACTATTTTGTTTACCATGAAGAGGGTAGCCGGGATCCAAGGGCCCCACCAACCATCTCAGCAACATATGTTGTATGCCCTGGAGGCCATGGCACCCATGGTATTTAATTGGGTTGAGTCACTATTACTTGTATTTAAGGATCAACTCACGAAATGTCAGCAAGGAGAGATGAAGCATTTTGGATATGGGACCATCCTAGCATGCTTCTTATTTGAGAGGGTACCCCTCATGAGGCCTCGGGTTGTATTTACAAAGCTCAGAGCTAGAGACTCCCACATTGTGTAGTGGGTGGATATCATGGCCCGCACAGGAGGTGGGAGGGCCAAGGTAAAGTTAGAGGGCACCTTCTTCCATTGGATGAGTGATAAGATCCTCATGATTGAGGATTATGCATATGCATGGACTAACTTCTGAGGAGATCCCGACCTACTGCTACCACCTAGGCTCAGTGGGGTGACATTGGTAAGAAGCAATACCTAAGATGTTGATTACATTTTTACATTTTTCATGTTTTATGATTTTTATGGATGATAACAAGACCTGAATTTTACATGAATATGTTGGTGATGCAAGGCCTGGGGGATCCTCCCCAATGGACAGGAGAGTAGGAGCTCGCTTTGTTCATAGAGGTGATGATGAGCTCATGGAGCTAGAGGAGAACCTCGATCGATTGACTCTGGATATCTCAGATGCTGCTATAGATGACCTCCCTACGAGGTTTCAGAGACATACCATGGGGGTATCAGGTTGCTTCAGTCACTTGCTACACAGAGTATCAAGGTCCATTATGTGCTACCACAAGCACCATTAGAGTGGTATCATTTTGTAACCCTGAAATATTAGCTAGCTTCAAGATTTTTGTATCATTTTGTATGCATGAAAGGCACAGTGCTTTAGATGAGGTCTCATGACCAAATTTTTTGTAAAAATCCTTTTTATACATACATACATACATACATACACACACACACACACACATATATATATATACATACTTAGTTCCGATGTTTACATGTGCTTCAAATGGATGAATTGTATTTACATGAGTTTTACATGTTTTCTACTATTTATTTTACGTTATGATTGACCATGTTTATTTTTAATGAGTTATAAATGGGCAATATGCCAGTCCAAAATGAAATTTTCCAATGAATCAACAATCATATTATCAGACCTAGTGATATGCCTATAAGTGATTAAATTGAATGACCTTTCTAACAGATGCACTCTCAGAAACAAGCGGAGAAGTGTAGGGTTCTTAATAGTGTACACGTGATTTAGGTGACAAACCACTAATTGAGATTCCATAAACACTACCAAATCATGAATGCCCCAAGATGCATCCTCGGTGAGTAAACCTATCACTGCGTGATACTCAATGATGTTTTTGGTAGCTGGACCAATACAAACAACACCTAAACTAACTAAATCCTGAGATGGGGAATACAACACCCAAGTTGTTGAAGCAAGGTTCAAGGTATGACGGCATGCACCATCAACAAAACCGTAGAAATCCATCCAATATGCATAACCAAAACATGGTATAAATAGTATGGAAATCAACTCAAAACCATATTGAAAATGACAAAACACACTGAAAGACAAATATACATATATACAAGGTACCATACATAAAAATTTTAAGCATAGTACCTATTCAGGTACAACCCATTACGAGGTTTCCTGAAGGGTATCCCGTCATAATCTACGAGCTCATAAGCCCCTTTCTCTAAGACCTTACTAATGACAAAGGGATTGTACCACATGGATTCGAACTTTCCCTTCCCTATTTTATCATGTCTTTGATCATAATTCAGGATTAGGTCACCTTCGTTGAAGACACGAGGTTGAACAGACTTGTCATATTATGATTTGATGCATTTCTTATGTGCCTCATTAGCCAAGGAAACATCTCTTATAGTTTCATCAAGGTTAGTCAAGTACATAAATCTTTCTTCCTTGGAAAAAGTGTTTGGGAGAAGTTCTATTGTGAGTTTGAGTGACAGAATTTGAAATTCGATAGGAAGGACGAATTTCAGTCCATAGACTAGTTGGAAGGGTGTGAAACCAGTTGCCATTTTTATTGAATTTCTGTAAGTCCAAAGTGTAGAAAAGAGAGTCAAGTGCCAGTTGGATTTGTGATCTCCAACCATCCTACACAACATAGTTTTTAAAACTTTGTTAATGGCCTCGGACTGGCCATTAGCCTATGAGTAATACAGAGTTGTGTTTTCATGGAAAAAACCTAGCTTAGCACTCATCTCAGCCATCATCTGATTCCAGAAATGAGATTCATGGTCAGTGACTATAGATTGTGGGACTCCAAACCTAGCTACCAGATGATTGGATAAAAAGAGGGAGGTTTTCTTACCATCCTCTACATATCACTAGTACAAGTGATCAATTTTGCCATGGAAAAACGTGGCAATATCCACGGAAAACCGTGGATATTGCCACGTCTAAGTGTTTTTTGTTCCGTGGAAACTATTTCGTCGCAATAGCGACGACCCCTAATTTGCGTCGCAAGAGAAACAATGTTCTACATTCGGTTATATGCCTAAGCCGTCGCTATATCCACGCCTAACCGTCGATGTATCCACGGCAAGTCGTCGATGTATCCACGGCTAGTCGTCGATGTATCCACGGATTTCCGTCGCTGTATCCACGGATCTTCGTCACTGTATCCACGGATAATCGTCGCTATATCCACGGATCTTGGTATTTAAAAAAAAAAAATACTTGCTGCCGTCGATGTATCCACGGATTTCCGTCGCTGTATCCACAGATAATCGTTGCTATATCCACGGATCTTGGTGATTTGTTAAAAAAAAAATACTTGCTGCCGTCGCTTAAGCGACGGGTTTTGAAATTTAAAAAAAAAAAAATTACCTGGATTATCTGCAAAGACATATTAGGATCTTATAGATTGTCCTTCGCTGCCCCTTAACAAGTCTATATCGTTTCCAGATTCAATGGGAGCCCATACATACCCACAGTTCAGTCTCAGTCTGTTGACACAGCGAAGGGAAATAATCGGGGATACATACTACGATACACTTTGAGGAGAGGGGTCGTCTTCAGTTAGCTACAACGTAGAGGAGGCCTAATTGAGCCACACGTACAGGAAGTCCTTCATCACCAGCGCATAGAGGACCTAGAGCCCCAAGAATCACGTAGTGAGTCACAAATGTAGCCCTTACATTAGAATCCTCGGGTGGATTGAATGGATGTATGGATGGAGCAGCCCCTTAACCTTAGATTTAGAATGCTGGAAACCTAGTGAGTGGAGTCACTTTACAACCTTGAAACTAGGATGGCAAGATCTGTAGGGGACAGACAGTCTTAAAAGAACTTACTTTGTGAATACTACCCACCTGCCTTCACCTTACAAGTAATACACCCTGTAATGGGGAAGAGAGTGGTTGTTTTAGGAAGCATTTGGAAAAAGTAAAAATATAAATGTAAAATAACCAAATGAACCAAGGTCTAGTAAAGGCATACTTGATGTTTGGTCTGGTGTAAAAGCAAAATTCATTTGAAAAAGGGACAAACATATCATCACTATCACCAAGTATCATATTGCAATCTCAAAACCAGCAAAAAAACACCGAAAACGTGGCAATATCCACTCTTATATCATCTGATGATGCTTGATACCTACCCAATGAAACAAACCAACCTATTATTTCAGAATTAAAACAGAAAGTTCCTAATATTATAAACTACCGTAGCCTCCACGTTGGGGACTAGTGTGCCTGCTGAACCGTAATGCTCGATGTCGTTTCCTTCACTCTTTATGATTAAACCACTCGTCTCAGTCATCCCATATAGCTGCAGAAATGTTTAATAGAATAATCAGGTAAAAGCCAGTTAAATATTGAAAGGGAGACCTTACACCTGCAGAAATGTTCAGTAGAAACGGGGAAAATCCAATTATTGACCAAAAAAAGGGCAATTGATAATGAAAAATGAGCATGTAACAGCCTCATTGGCTTTTTGGATTTTTGCCTCTGAAAATTGAGCATGTAACAGCCTCTGATTCCATGTGTTTTTTCAGACGGGGATGCAAAACAAGTTTCAGTACAAGGGTACTCTGCTCTGAGCTTTTGTAATTAAATGACTCAGCATTATGAGATACGACATCTCTGGAAGATTTATTTCTCCTGTAATGGCAAGATTGTGTCATTTGATTTTCTGATTTTTCACAGACTATACTTGAGAACTATGAATAACTTACAAGGAGAATACTCTTCTGTTCTTTCCATTCTCTCAACGTCTGAAGCTGGTTGCATCTCAGGGTGCTTAAATATCCAAGAAGTTTGTGCAAGTCTTCCATAGCAGCACAAGAGAGACCCCAGCTTTCCTAGTTGCAAGGATGACTTGTTTGATCAGCTTCTCTGGGGCGCACTGTGCATCTCCGGGCTGTTCCCAATCCTTCATTTCAATGCAGGTGAAATTGAAAATCACCCCATGTCTCGCAAACATGGAAGCTATTGGCAGATACCCATCTTTGTTCCGAGTATTGTAATATCCAGCAGTAAACATACATATAAAATTGCTTTTAGCTATAATATGCATTATATATATAAAAAAACCATAACTATCATGCACGAAAATAAAAGGAAGCATTTTATAGTCATA